>JAJJWW010018264.1:0-10547 GCA_023531295.1 Papaver armeniacum
TAGTCTCACTTGTGAGGAACTAAAGATGAAAGCTCTCTATACTATATGATTTTAGAAATCCATAGTATGATCCTGGGGTCATCACACTATTGTGTGAGGGAGATGATGTTGGAATGGCTAGTATGACTTCAACATGCACGATCTGTATGTCTGTTCAGTCAGTTCGGGTCGTGAGATTGGGTTGTTGATTTACCAAAATCTATCTATGTTTTCGTGTTTTATTGAGTTTTCATTCATGTGGGGGATTGTTGGAAAACGATTACTAAAAAATAATTTTTAAGGTTTTAATAAAATTATAATTTATTGTTTTCTTTTGTGAATGAAAAAACTTATTAGTCCCACATTATGGAGTTCCCATGTTTTAGTTGTTTTAAGAGACTATATAAGCATTTTAGTCCCACATCGGGGAGTTTTTCTTCTTAAGTTGTATTTGTCAATTATATAAACAAATTCACTACTTTTGTAAAATCTATGGGAAAGGGATTGCTCCATATTTTAGAGGGACCCCTAAGGGAAAATATTTTATAGCCGTTTCTTAAGCGTTCGCGATTTTCCTTAACGGTTTTTTCGGAGTTGCCAAGATCAAGTTGAGCATCTACTACATATGCTAGTAGTAGGTGTAGTAGGGAGTTTTATCCGGAGATATCCAGTCTGTGAGGGCTATAGCATCACTCTTGAGTGTAGCCGGGCGCTAATGTCTTAAGGGCAACGTGTTGAACACGTGACTCACTCTATTTTTCCAAAGTTTTGCCTTGTTGCTGTTGCGGAGATTTGGGGAGCTCGTTTGTTTCATCAAATCGATCACTTCCACTATAAAGGAGCTAAGTATCAATAACTTTTGCTTATTTGATTTTTTCCTTGTTTTTGATTATTGCACCCAACAAAAACAAGGAGTACGACAATGTTGGCTGCTTCAGATGATGGCACAGAATGAACTTGAGTTTGTTCTCGGTGATTGGCGGAGATGGGTTAGGAAGTTGTAAGCCCAACAAAATAGAGAGAGCTCGAGCTTGCATGATTTCTGTTGGAGTTAAGACAAATACAGGGAAGTAATGCTGCTGCCAATGGTTTACAAGGGCTGTAAGAAGAATAGGTTGCTGCTGTGATTAATGGCAGTAAATGGTGATGGCTTTCATGGAGTGATCGACGGTTCTAAGCTAGATTGATGCTAGCAGAGACGAGAAAGAGATGGACCGAGTATAGAGACGAAAATTTGGGAAATAACATAGTGTTTGGAAATTACAGAAGTTCCTACGGATGAGTTTCCTAATCGTAGTGAAAATCAGTACAAGCTACGGTGTGGTATTCCATCGTACACAATCACATGCGAACTTACGTATAGGAAAACCCAACCGTACGTAAATACAGGGAGAAAACGAATTTTTGCCGTGGAAAGATTATAAAGTATGCACTGTCAGTTCCTTGGAACTGACAGGCCTGCCAGAATTTGGTTAATCTTTTGGTGCGTTTTTTTGGCAAGTGGAGCGCAAGATATTTTGACCGGGATTCAAGGCACGGGCACTTCTACAACGTGGGTACTATATAAGAGACTCTTCTAATATTTTTGGAGTTATCTTTTATATCTATAATCATACTTTTGGGAATAGAAGAAAAGAGCTAGGGTTTGGCGATTTTGGATTTGATCATCACGATTAAACCTAGGGTTTGCTTTCTTTTTCTTCTTATTATTTTTCATGGATTTTAAGAAATCCATGAGTAGCTAAACACTTCATATTGGTTAAGGATGTAGTCGGATATCATAAACATGCTACTAAATTAATATATTGGTTTTGTTATCTCAATCAAATTATTATTGTCTTGTTCTACGATTTATTATCGCCATGTATGATTGCATGATTGTTTGTTTAGGAGCGCTACTAAATGATCTTGAATGCATTTCTAAAGCTAGGATAGGGTTTTGAGATACGTAATTGTTGATAAACCTTGTCATAAGTAGCATATTGTGATCACCAATTGTATTCAAAACCTTTGTGTGATTGCAAGTAGAAGCTTGACCTATGTTAAAAAGTTTACTCGTAGTATTTCTATTGCATGGTTTAGTCTAATTCATAGAACTTAAGGCTCTTGGAGGATTAAACCTATTAGCACGTTGCATTAGGTTGTTCGCTGAGTAGTATTCACATATTCATCGTTATGTTATGTGATGATTTAAGGAATTCACCGGAGTATGCTCTCGATGGGGTACTTTAGGACTCTTGATAATGGATGATTGAGTGACAACACTAGTTATTAGTCGAAATGCATGTATTATGATTGATGATGAACCCTTAACCAGTATTCTCAACTTATTGATTCTCTTTATTCATTCTTTGCTATTATTATTAGATTAATTATTTTAGACCTCAATCAAAAATCCCCCCCAGGTTACTTAAGTTTTCAATTACGAATAACAATCCATATCTCCTTGTGGAATGAATATGTTCTTATAACTATGCTATTATTTATAATTGTGAAGTGAAAGAACTTAAATTATTTTTGCGTCGGCTGACAACCGACCAAATTTTGGCGCCGTTGCTGGGGAGGCATAGCGGATTGTTATTTTGCTTTTGCTTTTGATTTGTTATTTTTAATTTTTAATTTTTTTTTGAGAATCTTGTTTCAGGTACTTGATCTCTGGCATTCAAACGTTGGGATTACCAAAGGTGCGGAATTTTAACTCGCAGAGGAACAGTACTACAAGAACCTCGAAAATCACAACAAGAAGTGATGGTTGGTGTATGAACAACAATAACACTGGTAACCAGGGAAACCAAGGGAACCAGGGAAATGGCGGCGCTCCACCACCTCCACCTCCCAAGAGGACACTCAAAGATCTTACATCCCCATCGTTTAATCAACAGATCGTGTGTCAACTTTGAAGATTCAATTGAGCTCAAATCTCAGTTGATTCATTGGTTACCGAAGTTCAAAGGGCAGGGAGACGATCCGAATCGTCATTTACTACTGTTTCAACATATGTTGACAAGTTTGAAGCCAACTGGAATTGATTAAGGAAGAGCTTTACTGACATATTTCCCATTCTCTTTGATTGATTCTGTAGAAGAATGGTTTTATGGTCTTCCACCAGGAAGTATCACAACACTGGAATGAGATGCAGAGAGTATTTTTAGAAAAGTACTTTCCCGCCTTTAAAGTAGCAACTATTCGTAAAGCAATTAGTGGGATTGAACAAATTACTGGTGAGACTTTTTACGACTACTGGGAATGGTACAAGAAGTTGTTAGCGAGCAGACCACATCATCAAATCTCTGAGCAACTCATAGTGCATTATTTTTACGATGGTTTTCTCCAATCCGAGAGAAATCTTATCGATGCAGCTAGTGGTTGTGCTTTGACAAACAAAACCATTGACGAAGCAACATAATTGATCGAGAATATGGCTGCAAACACGCAACAATTCAACACAAGAGGTATGTTAATGAGTCGAAAGGTGAATGAGGTTACTTCTTCACCACACTTAGAACATAGGATTGGTAATATGGAGAAGATGATGCAACAGATGGCCGCACTAATCATTCCATCCTATGAAAAAGAAGTTGAACAAGTGAATGCAGTATTTCCGAATCAGCAGCGACAAAGATATGATCCCTTTTCCAACACTTACAATCCAGGATGGAGAGATCATCCCAATTTTAGCTATGCGAATACGCAAGCAGCAGCTCAATGACCGATTTTCAATCGTCCTAGTGGTTTTCAACAACAACGACAACTACCACAACCAGTGCAGAACTCAGAATCAGCAGAGATGCTTGCTATGATGAAGAATCTAACCACAATGGTGCAAAAAAAATTAGCAAATGACTGATGGTGCAATCAAGGAGTTGCAGACACAAATGAGCACCATGGCAGGTAGATTGAACCTTTTGGAAACGCAGAATAGTGGGGAACTCCCTTCTCAACCTATTAATCCTAGAGAAAATGTTAATGCTATGACATTGAGAAGTGGTACACGAACTGTGCAACCATAAGATCTTGAGAAAAGCAAAGACCCCAAGGGGCCGGTTTTGGAGAAAGAGATTACTGACTCTACCCAAACGGATGAGGTACCTAAAACAAACTCTAAACCTCTTGTTTCAACTTATCTTCCTCCTTTACCTTTTCCTCGCAGGTTCGATGATGCTGATGTGTTTTTTAAGTTGTTTGTAAAGTGGTAAAAAAGTTCGTTCAACTCAGACTTGTAAAGACTCGATTTAAGACTTAAAAATATAAAACTCTAAAAACAAAGATAATATTTACACAAGTTTGTCACGATATCGAGAGATACTAGGACTTCAGATTCCACCATTAATCACATTCAATTGGTTCATATAATGACTCATAACAATTCTAGCTCTTTTGTTGACTCTTTTCTTCGCAAAAAGTAGATTTTATAAAGAATTAGATGTAAATCATAAGCACAGCGCATCAAGAGTTCTTAGACTAAGCATACGCTATCAGACAAAATCACAACTAATCAAGAAAAATCATAAATCAATTAAAACAAGTGCAAAAGTCAAAAAGAATCAATTATAGTTACCACACAATTGTGATAAGGCTTCCTCCATCATCCCAGTGATGGGGTTTAGCTCCTCATATAAAAAACACGCACAAAATAATAATCCATAGCTCAAAAAGGTGTTTTATTGAAGAAATTGTATAAAACAGAGATTTGTAATTTGTAATGGTGTTACAGACGTCATCGTTACAAGTTTCTAAGACTGTCGAAAGAACGATAGTTCTCAGATGTTGTAGAACTCGTATTTATTTGAGTTAGTCTAATGTTCTTCGTCTCCTTCTTCTTCCGCAGCAGCAGAGGTGACATCCTGCACTGCTTCTTCTCGGCTCTGCAACCTCCGTTTGTTCCCCCAAAGTCTCGACTCCCCTTGCTAGACCTCCCAGCTCTCTATATATACACAACAGGACGATCAATTCTCTAAGAAATCTTCTGTATCTTTCCTCTTTCTTTCGGCAAAAGTTACGGCTCTCTGTTGCTTTCTTTACGCGTCTTTCAGATCTCCAAAACTTTCCAAACTCTTCTATGTTCGATGCTTGGAGAATATCTCTTCTTTTACTCCACGGAACTTCCATAAACAAACCGATGTTCCCCTGTTTTTCCTCTCCTACCTAGTTACCAAAAACCCGAGTGTTATTTTTATTTTCACGTAAACAAAACTCTTACCATTCCTGTTTTGATCCAAACAACCAATCCCAATCCAAATAGTCGAACAAATCCGAGAGAAAATCTCCCAAAACCAATTCAGATAATAAAACCCGAGAAACTCTTCACTACCCTGATTTGCCGAGAATCAAATATCCAGCCCATTCTAATCGATAAAAACCGATGTACCAACCCTGTTTACTCCATTCAAGTCTATCCCAATCAATTTTGGTGATTGAATCTCCTCAGAACATCATGAAGAATCCAAACAAACCCGAGAACAACTATCCTCCCCTGTTTTGGTTCACTCGATAATCTATCCCAAGTTTTTCGATTCCATCGTTTATACCATCCCTGTTTAGCTCTAATAAGTCTTCCCAAGCAGTCTCAACAATTGAATCAGCCTAAAACACGTCCAAATCACAAACCCTAAATCTGCCGGTGGAAGAATAAATTTTCCCGCCTTTTCTGGAATTTGAATTTGAGAATAAGGTGCCCCTTATCCTGGTGTTGGGGTGCGAATAGCAAGTGGTGGTGAGTAGCAAAGAGGATAGCCCTTATCAATTGGACGCCCCTAGTAATTGAGTACCCCTTATCCAAAAAGGGGGTCCGTATAGTAGTTTTCTCCCACGAGCGCAAAAACCACTTTTCGAGCCAATTTCGCCGCAAAAGCTTATTTCTCCAAAAACACCTACAAAGACATAAAATACCAAAATAAGCGCAAAATCGAGTACTAACATTACGAGAGAATTGAGACTAAAATAGACACATAAATGCGTCCATCAAATACCCCCAAACTTATTATTTGCTAGTCCCGAACAAATCAAATCTACAAAATAAAATCCTAACTCACTGTCGCAGGCATCGTCGATTGCATTTAGCGTATGCAATAAGCCTTTAAACCCCTAGGTGGCCCTAGTGGCCGAGTTATAGTGTCGGTAGGGTTTACCAGAGGTGTACCCACAAAACCTTTACTCCAGACCCTAACTATCTACGCAGAACCTTGGAAGGCACTAAAGAATCTCCTTGGTTGGCATACTTATAGACTACAGGAGGAAGTACCCTGATGCGAAATTCCAATTGTTGTACACGAGTTTGCACTCAAGCATACTAAAATTCATATATAAGTCACATAACTCTACTCAGATAGTCGCACTATGGACATCAATACCCGGAGTCAAAACTAATCACATGGATAGATCAAGAAGATGGATATGGAGAAAAACATAGATGGTTTTGATGTTTACTAAGTGAATGGTGTTTCCCATATCTGTCTGAAGGCCTCCGCCAATATGAACCTATCCTAATGGACTGAGATACCGGTCTGACTAATATCAACACAACTGGCATATACAAGGGAACCAGTGGTCGATAAACCTAACTCTAGGTCAACACAACTGGCATATACAAGGGTTCCAGTGGTCGACTTTATTAAATTTATTCTGATTGGTCTGATGGTCTGGTCTCAATTTCTCTCTTTTTTTTTTTTTTTTTTTTTTTTTTTTCTTTTTTCACTTTTTCAACTTTTTTTTTTTTTTTTTTTTTTTTTTTTTTATCTCAATCACTCTATTTCACCCTAGCATTGGTAACAACTTGATTCGTGAGCCCTACCTAATCACTTAGAGAAACATAGTTTAAAAACAAAATAAAATAAAAACAGAAGTGAAAAGGACTCAACGAGATATGGTGAAACTATCATGTAATTTCTAACACCTGAGCTCTGTGCTTTTATAAATAGACTCTTTAGATGTTTCCATCTAATCAGATTGGTTCCTCAACTCCTACAACCAAAATGCTTCCATCCACTTAGATTGGTTAGTTCCATCCTTAATAAATATAAATTTCTAGGCTCTGGAGTTTATTTATTGCAGCTAAAAATGTTTCTCCCATACCCCCAAACTTAAATTTAACATTGTCCTCAATTTTCTAAAGATGAAATTAAAAGCATGAACAATGAGAAACTGTTACCATTTGAAGCAAAAGAGATAAGGAAAGATATTACCGTGTCGCATGAATGTTGGGTTACCTCCCAAGAAGTGCTAAGCTTAACGTTTTCAGCCAGACTAACAAAGGATTAGTCACCTCATAGAGTCATAAAGTAATAGACGGAATTTTTGTGGGTCATCAAAACCAAATAAAGCTATCACAAGTAAAAGGAATCTGCAACATGCCAAGAAAATAAACAAATAAAGCACACCCTTGTCTAGTTTCCTGTTTAAGACAACTACATCTAGGCGTGGTTCAAAGTTGGAGCTCTATAACTGGGTCCAAATAAAATATTTTCATGGGTTGGATTTCCTCGTAGATAAGATCCGGTTCAGGTTGTAAAGTCTGTAAAAACTCAAATAAGAACTTAGAAGCACATAATAATAACCTGATAATTGCGGATCCTTAAAGTCAATCGGTTTGACTCACACAATTGACCACGATGAAACTGGCAGTCAATCTTAAGCAAATGTGTCGGTACTAATTTCCTAAAGTACTTAGGCTCAGTCTCAAAACTTAATAATTGACACATCTGAAACTTATACGTTCCCACAATTGGTTGAAAAATATTTGGTGGGAAAACAAAGTCAATCTGGGTATCATAGCCTGAATAAACCACATCAACCAGAGGATGGGTTTCTAACAATTGAACTTCCCTATGGACATCACTAGGTTCAGGAAAACGTGTATGAAGATAATCTTTTAAAATGGTTGAGGCACATATGTCAAGTCCCAAGTGAGGGACCTTTCTAAGAGTTAAAGCACATGGAGAATGATAATCACCCCCAAACTTAGAGTTTTCTTGTCTCTAGAAAGACTAGTCACAACTTCCCTAATTTCAAGGTCATCGATTCTGAAAATGGTCAATTGATTCTTCTAAGTCAGGTTCATCCTCACTCATCTCTACGAGTTCATTTTATTTGTCTAAGACTAATGTTTCTAAATCGCTAGACTCTAAAACAATATTCTCAGAAGAAACTCGTTTTTCTAAACCATTATTAGCTTCGTAATCAAAAGGAAATAATACATTGTCTAAAACAGGGGTATCTCTAGTCAAATCCTCGTCCTTTTGAATAGGTGAATAATTATTAAAATTATTTGGATTTGAACTAGAAACATTATCATTATTAAGTTCATTTGGAGTAACAAATTCCTGATCACTATGGCTACTTATTTCAAATTCTTCATCAACACTATCCTCATCATAATCATTATTATAATAACATGAAAATGGTTGAACCTCATCTAAAGTAGTGTTACCAATTCTATCCTTGTCATCTTGATTATGCAAATAACTATCCTCATTTTCAAGGGTATTATTGGAAATACTGTATTGGAAATCAAGATTATTTCGAGCAATTCTTTCGTTCGTCTCAGCTATCATCTTGAGGGATTCTTCTATAGAAAGTTCTCTTTCGTTATAAACTATGTTATTCGTCTTAGCTAACTTACGTGTCGTCTCCTCTAATTTCCTGAGAGACTCTTCTAAAGGAGAAACATAAGAATTTTGCTCGTATGACCCATGCGTGTGTGGATAGTAATTGGGCTCATCATGGTATGATCCATAACATTGAAAAGGCTGATGTTCCCAACCACTATTCACATTATGGTCAAAGTAGTAACGTCCATTTTGAAACTCAGTCGGATATTCATTGTATTGGCTATTGTAATACCAGTTCGACATTCTATTGCAGGGGTGTGAGTTGTCACACAAAATAAAACCCACTGACAAGGGATTCGTGGGTGGATAGAGTCTTACCTCCCGTACCAGACGGGCGACGAACCGTTGAAGTCGACTCAGGCCACCGACTCCTATGTCAGTGTATGAACCCGAGGGGCCGAGACAGTATCGTAACTGTTGTCCTTCCCTGCAAACAATTTATATTTAATTTTTAACCCTTCCTTAGGGTTTTAAAAATAATGTCCAGTCCAAAATATAAAGTCCAAAAATAAAAATGTCCAAAAAGGAAAAGAAAATTTACAAAAATAAAACCCTATTTACAGTTTCTAAAAATAAAACAAAATAACTATATACAAAATCTTCTTCTTTACTCCTTTCAGATTCCTCTTTTCTTTCCTTCTTTGGCGATGCTTTCCTTTTATAGCACTTTTTCTTTCCTTGTAGCTTCGCTTCAAATCTGAAAAGAATCGAAAAACACCAAAACGCATAAAAAAGAACAAAAATTGATGAGTTTTTTAAGTTGTTTGTAAAGTGGTAAGAAAGTTCGTTCAACTCAGACTTGTAAAGACTCGATTTAAGACTTAAAAATATAAAACTCTAAAAACAAAGATAATATTTACACAAGTTTGTCACGATATCGAGAGATACTAGGACTTCGGATTCCACCATTAATCACATTCAATTGGTTCATATAATGACTCATAACAATTTTAGCTCTTTTGTTGACTCTTTTCTTTGCCAATAGTAGATTTTATAAAGAATTAGATGTAAATCATAAGCAGAGCGCATCAAGAGTTTCTTAGACTAAGCATACGCTATCAGACAAAATCACAACTAATCAAGAAAAATCATAAATCAATTAAAACAAGTGCAAAAGTCATAAAGAATCAATTATAGTTACCAAACAATTGTGATAAGGCTTCCTCCGTCATCCCTGTGATGGGGTTTAGCTCCTCATATCAAAACACGCACAAAATAATAATCCATAGCTCAAAAAGGTGTTTTATTGAAGAAATTGTATAAAACAGAGATTTGTAACGTTGTAATGGTGTTACAGACGTCACTGTTACAAGTTTCTAAGACTGTCGAAGAACGATAGTTCTCCGATGTTGTAGAAATGCGACTGTTTGAGTTAGTCTAATGTTCTTCGTCTCCTTCTTCTTGCAGCCAGCCAGCAGGTGATATCTGCCTTTGCTTCTTCTCGGCTCTGCAACCTCCGTTTGTTCCCCCAAAGTCTCGACTCCCCTTGCTAGACCTCCCAGCTCTCTATATATACACAACAGGACGATCAATTCTCTAAGAAATCTTCTGTATCTTTCCTCTTTCTTTCGGCAAAAGTTCTGACCCTACGTACTTTCTTTACGCGTCTTTGAGATCTCCAAAACTTTCCAAACTCTTCTATGTTCGATGCTTGGAGAATATCTCTTCTTTTACTCCACGGAACTTCTATAAACAAACCGATGTTCCCCTGTTTTTCCTCTCCTACCTAGTTACCAAAAACCCGAGTGTTATTTTTATTTTCACGTAAACAAAACTCTTACCATTCCTGTTTTGATCCAAACAACCAATCCCAATCCAAATAGTCGAACAAATCCGAGAGAAAATCTCCCAAAACCAATTCAGATAATAAAACCCGAGAAACTCTTCACCACCCTGATTTGCCGAGAATCAAATATCCAGCCCATTCTAATCGATACAAACCGATGTACCAACCCCGTTTAC
>JAJJWW010018265.1:0-100196 GCA_023531295.1 Papaver armeniacum
ATAGATGATGAATTTTCAGATATACCATTGAATTTTAGAGCGTCATTACATCATCAACAAAATAAAAAGAAAAAAAAACTACCCAACTAGAAATTACTTCCATTAAAAACCCTAATTTCAACTTCGTCTTTGCAACAATATCCAGGAAAACTCCCAAAAGAACCCTAACCCCCAAACACTAACTCCCTAAAAAAAGATAAGGCAGAATCAGAACATTTTAGTACCCTATCCTTGATGTTAGAATCCTCATAAAAACTAGAATAACAACGCTGAAAGTACTGTTAAGCGTTTTCATCGCTCATCAACAACTTAACCACACAATTTGCAGGTCTTGGAAACTCTAGTAACTGCTTCGTTACAAATACTTGTCCATCCGTGTGGTTGGAGAGCTCTGGAGAAGCTACTATGGTTACAGTCTCGAGAAATCCAGCATACTCCAAAAAGAGTTTAATCGCATTTAGTTGTATTGTCCACGGTTGAAAATTCATGAATTTGATTGACTTCAGGTGTGGTAGCGAACATTTGGGATCAAGTGACCGCCAATCATCATCTTCAGGGAAACGAATGCTCTACAACAATCAAAGCTAGAGATGAGCAAAATATGATACAGCAAAAAAAAAATGTGATGCTAACAGATGCACAAGCTACTTAGTTTCCAAGATGGCCCAAACAGGGGTATGCAAAAGAAAGATAATAAAAGCTAAGTGAGTTGCAAAGAAGATAACAAGTTCAGTTTAGAGAACCAACGTTTTACAATACAAATGGACATGTTTTGCAACATATGGTAACACTAGTTTTTAATGGGAGAACTGAATGCCTATGCTAACAAAAAAGATATCCAATTTACTATACCGGGAGGTAAGAGGTGAGTTACTTTCCTTAGCAAAGACAATCGATTCTAGATTAGGCGAGAGCTGAAGAAACCTGAAAAATCTTCTCAGAGTCGACATTGAGCTAACTTCCATATGTATCAAATTGTTAAATGCAGGCAAATCGGTTAAGAGGATATCCGCCTGACTTAGAATCTGATCATTAAGAAAAAACAAAGAATCCCAATGCATTAGAGTCAGAAAAACCATAGGCACAATCACATTACACAACAGAAATGCTGCATTGTTTAAATTTACAACAACGGACTCATCAAGAACTTTTGAAATATTATCGCATACCTGAAAGAAGGTACCAGACACTTTAAGAAGCTTTACATTTGCAAGCTTTTTATAAAGCCTGATTAGAACAAATTTTTCAGGGCCATTATATTTGCAATACAATATGTCAAGATCTGCCTCAACTAGTGACAGGAAGCTGTCGATTACGAAGTCTGCTGGTACGTGTTTTCCATAACTGATGGTCGACAGATTAGGTGAACAAATCTTTATTGTAGACTCTTCAAAATTACAGTAGCTAATGTGCAAGTTCTTCAGTGCGAGATTAGCAATGCATAAAACTTCAGACTTCAAACCACCACAGTGTATTAAACTCAACTCTTCAAGGATGGCAATTAGAAACAAACTGGTTAGGCGAGAACACATTCACAAAATTCATATGTCTTAACCGAAGTAACTTGAGCCTTGGAAAATGAACTTTATTCGGAACATTGAATCTTTCCATGGCTAAATCCAACACGGTCAACGAATCACAGGTAAATAATGATAGAGGAAATATGAAGGGTGTTGTTGATCCTTCTGAAAGAAAAAGTTCTTCAACTTTACGCTTCACAACAATAGCAATCCAGTTATTTACTCGGGATTCATCAAAATGTTGATCCCATGTGAGACAGAATTTCTGAATTTTAGGCTTCTCATGAAGACATAATACTCTATCTAAAAAATTCATGAACCGTTTGGTTTCCTGAATCATTTCTTCTTCATTTCTATAACCAACTAGAGCTCGCCACCGACGAAAATCAAGAGTTGGGATACAGTTTGATAAATACTTCCATCTTGTAGACAAAATGCAGGTAGACAAAGCACATTTGGTTGGAAGGAAAGAAAGAATATGATGAATCAGTGGATCGGTCAAATTACTTATCCTATCCTCTCCTCCAACACCCGAATTACTGTTGTGCAATGTTATTTTGTGTTTCTTCCTCATGATTCCACTTGATTTTTTTCTGAAAAGGTAATTAAATCGGAGTCAGTGAGTGTATAAAAGAGAAAAAATTATGCAAGTCATTCTATCAAACACACATTGCATGCATGAAAATGAATAATCAAAGATGCACAAAACCTTTCAATAGAACAAACTCTTTTGGATCAACAGAACAAACTTCAAATCAAATACTTGGATTTGTAGTTATCCGGACCAAATTTGACACTCTTTGACTACTAGTACTAAGTTTTAAATTCATTCAAAAAAAAAAAAAAAAGTTTAGGGTTCTGGATTTTGACCCCGTTCTCAAAAACATGAAATCAAAGTAAAGAGAGTTGAGATCAGGTTTACTTGAAGAAGTTTGTTGTGAGCAGAGATTACTGTGTAAACCAAGGGATAGTCACTGTGAGAGAGCGAGAAAGAGAGAGAACAAGGTTCGAAAATATTGAAATGGAAGGGGTGAAATTGAGAATATTTTGTTATCTGGTGCTTAACAATATCAACACTCCGTGAATGGGGTTAGTCCCACAGCGCTCATGTTACAAAACAGAGATCGGTTTAAATAGCTCTGGCTTCTCAATAAGCTTGTCCCTTTGGGGACATCCGATAAAAATGTAACGATACATAGAAGATCAACATGACCTGCCAGAATCTCATAAACAAATGTAATCAAGGTACTATCGAAATTAAATCATTTTTTTTCAAGCAAAATGTAATTTTTTTGGTTTTCTTTTTCTTGGTACTACCGAAATGAAACTAAATCATGTGCTTTTTTGAGTTTTCTTTTTCTTGGTACTACCGAAATGAGATTAAATCATGTGCTTTTTTGAGTTTTCTTTTTCTTGGTACTACCGAAATTAAATTAAATCATGTGCTTTTCTACGCAAGGATGACACGCACAAATCGAGAAATTGTCCAAATTTTTTTGGTTTTCTAAATCGAGAAATGGTCCAAATTTTTTTGGTTTTCTTTTTCTTGGCACTATCGAAATTAAATCATGAGTTTTTTTTTCAAGCAAAATGTAATCTTTTTGGTTTTCTTTTTCTTGGTACTACCGAAATTAAATTAAATCATGTGCTTTTCTGAGTTTTTTTTTTTGTTTAAACAAAATGTTATCTTTTATTTATTTCGCAAATCAATTACCTCTCATATCATATGAGTAAGATACAAGATGGAATTATGAGTAGACCATCATGTAATCTTTAATTTATTTCACAAATCAATTACCTCTCATATCATATGAGTAAAGGTAAGATACAAGATGGAGGGTAGTGAGTAGACCATCTCCTGGTTACATTTTCATCATAAGCATATTTACATAAAATGTGTGTCATATTATTAGCACATCTTGGAACAGACCTGAATCTAATATCTTGAAACTCAAAGCCGCAGTCTTTGATTCTCATGATCTCCATTTTAATGTTACCTGGAATTTGTGTCAAAGTTCCATTAATCGCCTCAGTAACACTTTTTGCATCTCCTTTTATAATGATCTGTAGGAGCTCGATGTCTCTAGCAAACTTAGCCCCAAAATGTGTGCTCTTACTTCAACCCTCAACGGAGAAATTTTATGAAAGCAAACAGTTTTGCAGACCATGAAATGTCCTTCAGCATCTCGAGCAATTGATGTTGCTACACACATGTTCTTGTCAAAAGATGCATCAACATTAATCTTTACAACATTCTAAGGTGGTGTTTCCCAAACTTCACTCAAGTAATCATCAATATGATTGAAACCTAACTGCACATCTTGGTCAGATTCTGATGGCTTCGAGACGGATAAAAATCATGTGCTCTTCTGGTGGCTTCGAGGCGGATAAAAAGAGGATTGGTGTAATATTCTCGTCTTGTTTCATGCTAGGTTGCACCAATACCGCCAAGGGTGTCC
Source organism: Papaver armeniacum (assembly GCA_023531295.1). NCBI lineage: Eukaryota > Viridiplantae > Streptophyta > Magnoliopsida > Ranunculales > Papaveraceae > Papaver > Papaver armeniacum. The sequence continues at coordinate 3,980 of JAJJWW010018265.1, forward strand.
GACACAGATGCTTGTCCGCGTGTCCAATACGACAATTATGAAAAGCCATAATACGGGGACACACCGGTATACGTAGAAGTACCGTCAATTTTTAAGATATATATAGAAATTTAAACAAGAAAACCACACAACTGTATTTTTTTTGCACTTGTTTACAACCACACAAGTGTATTTGTGCTAGCACATGCATGTTTTCTACTATAATCTTCCCTAGAAGTAGGTGACCTTTAGTTTTCAATTGTTTACTAGTTTATGGTAACATAGAAGTATTTTAGGTGTGTCCGAGTATGTGGGTGTGTCCATACATCTGGACACACGATACGGCGACCCCCGAGAAGTATCCGTGCAACCCAGGTTTCATGGTGTCCAAATTCTTTTTGGTTTTCTTTTTCTTGGTGGTATTGCCGAAATTAAACCATGTGTGGGGTTTTCTTTTTCATGGTGGTATTGCCGAGATTAAACCATAGTGCTTTTCGGGTGGCCTCAAGACGGACCAAAAGAGAATTGATGTAATATTCTCGTTTTGTTTCATGGTGTGAAAGGTCCAAAAAAAAATTATATAATATTTCAAGTGCCGCAAAATTCTATGACCTGCAGCGGCGGGCCAAAATTTATACCGTTTTTATATGAGATTTTAAGTGCAGCAAAATTCTATGACTAGGCTTTAAAAACTTCTTTGAAATCTATAATAATTTCCCAGTCAATACTTGTGAAGACCGAGTGTCCTAATACTCAGCCTACCATCTCTGTAGGTTAAATGTTAAATGAGTCGAGTCCCTCTACAACAACAAACGATATGGTTCTGATATGGATTTAATCCCATGAGTGGTTACAAGCAGGGACGAACACAAAAATCTTTTTAGCATAGGGCTATCTAAAGAATATCACGGGTTGCTGATGTAGCCGAAACCTGCGATAATTTTTTGGAACGAGTGATTAATTGGAATGTGCGTATAATATACTAAATAAATAAATGATTAAATCCACAAACTTAATAACTAAACACGATTGACATGAAATTTATGGTTTGGAGAAAAACGGAAAAATATGGATGAGATGAAGAAAGTTACAATATTTTAGAGAAAATCATGGGCTAAAATATGTTATTTGGACTAAAACTACATCGATAATATAGGTGGCTGGATACTAATTTTTAAGAAAAGTCAATACAAAATTTTATTGAGTCGAAATAGGGACGGGTCAGACCTGTTTACTTTGGGTTTGTTTGAAGAATTCACGGTTTCCATGAGTTTATAATCCCATGGGATTACGAATTCTGGGATTCATGTAAATTCCTTGTGTGTTTAGTAACTCAGTTAAAATTCCTAGGATTTATAGAGTTTTCTTGTATTAAAGTCTTGTACCGTTTGATATTACCCTCAAATCTTAAAATTGCATATATATGGGATTTTGAGTTAAAAAAAAGTGGGTTCATAAATCCCTTGATAAGTTTCCCAGCAAATCTTAGGAGGAGGGGTCGGACTCCATAAGGAGGATTTACTGGAAAACTAAATCTCGTAGGAAACGTGATTCCAAGGATTCAAGCAACCAAACATACAGAGGGAAATGTAATTCTACCAAATCCCATGGACCCATAAATTCCACCTTTAAAATTCTACATCCAAACCTATCATGAAGTACTAGAGAAGAAAAACTAGAAAGTTACCAGATGAGCCTTTAGCTTATTTATTAGCCGTTACACCCTTCCAAAGTCTTTCACTAGTAACACTAGTAAATTACCATTGCACACACATTATTTTTCGCTCCACTCAACGGCTTTCGCCTATGTACCTTTTAGTTGAAGAAAAGATTGGGCATGCAATTCAATGACCATCTTGCTTATAAAATTCCTGCGTGGTGAATCTAGCATGCAGTTGCCCGAAGGGCCCGGATAAGTAAGAATAAATTGTCTCGGATGCTCTGTCCGTACTCTCCAAGAAGCTAGGGTTTTAGCCTTTTAGAGTGCGGAAATCAACAATATAAGTAAATTTTGTTGCCTTCTCTTGCCGTGTTGCAAAGAAAGAAAAAGTCTATAAAATAGGGGGGGGGAGGATAGCACTAGAGTTATATCTTAATATTCAACATGGAGAATCTTCCCGGTGATATCTTGGAAGACATACTTTTTATTAACTTTTGAGGTAGATTTACGTGCCAAACATGTATGCACAACTTGGAGAGCAATCATCCATGATAAAAATGAAAAGGAAGGTTACCTTTTCGCTCATTCTGCTGAGAGTTATCTTTCCGACAGAGTTATAGAACGAGTTTTCTATGAAGATGAGTATGATCATTCAAAGATGGGTATGAATTCGAACTACTACTATGACAACAATTCTATTACGGACATAGAACACAGGAGAATCTGGGGACATGTCATGGTGGGGTCCTGCAATGGTTTGGTTTGTTTCGGCAAATATAAACGAGATGATGAATATATTTTTCTAGTAATATGCAACCCGTTAACAGGAAAATCTCTTTGGCTAAAGAACCCCTTTGGCTATCGTCCTCGTCTTTCAACTAATGATTACAAGGTTTTATCAAGGGGGTTTGGCTATTGTCCTTCTACTAATGATTACAAGGTTGTTGCAATATTTCTTCATAAACAGGAATGGGAGATAGGACATGTTCAAGTTTATATTGTTGACGGTGCATGGAGATACATCGGATTTACTGACCGATGCGCATTCAATTATTCATCAGGTATTAATATAAAAGGAGCACTTTTCTGGTTGTACCGAAGCAACGGTAAATTACAAGAAAGTGAGATTGTGGACTTTGATCTGGAAGGTGAGATATTCCATGACATCGCATTGCCACGTTCTAAAGATTTTGAATACATGGCTTACAATGCTCCACTCAAGTTGCTTGCAGGGAATAATAACTTGTATTTGGTTCATTCGATCACTAAAGATAAACGCACTGACATATGGGTATACAAGAGAGATTCTGGGTTGTCACATTGTCTTAAGGAGTTTAGCATAAAGCTGGAGTTCCCACGCTTTTTTGAAGCTTTGGAAATCACAAGGAGCAATGCAGTTTTATGGATTTATAATAAGGGCAAGAGCCTCTATTGGTATGACCCTAAAACTTCAACCTTTAACAAACTTCGGGATATTGATAACAATGATTGTAGAAAACGTAGTTACGTTGAAGCAATTCCTCACACGCAGAGCAATGTTTCTTTGAAAGATTTGGGAGAAACTAACGTTATACTTCTTTGAAAGATTTTGGCCAAGCTTCCAAGATTAAAAGTCAAAGAAGAAGATGATGAGATTTGGTGAATTGCTTTCATGTTCATTGCATCTCATTGTTACAAAAAGACGTGGTAATTGACTCCTTGATCAAAGAGTCAATTGTTGGACAGGATCCATCGGAGAGGGTCATCTCGCGGTCCTTATTTTCTGGATTTCGTTTGACTTGGATGGCCGGGAGTGATAGGTTGTTGATTTGGACGGTCAGGAAAGATTGGGGCCGTCCTGATATTCTCATTGATAAAAAATAAATTTCTTACCAAACTTTCCCTTATTTTTTCTCTCTGCATCTCCAGGAACTTTTCTTATCTCGCAGAAACTCTAATTCAAAAAAAAAAAAATGCATCAAATCCAAGCTTCTGTCTCAATTTCAACCGAAATTTCACTTCCTGAAGTAGTTTGTATCTCAAATTTGTATCTGTTTTTTTTTTTCGGATAGGTTTTTTCGGGGGGGCGGGGAAAGCACTAGAGTTAGATCTTAATATTCAACATGGAGAATCTTCCCGGTGATATCTTGGAAGACATACTTTTGATTAATTTTTGAGGTAGCTTTACGTGCCAAACATGTATGCACAACTTGGAGAGCAATCATCCATGATAAAAGTGAAAAGCCAGGTTACCTTTTCGCTCATTCTGCTGAGAGTTATCTTTCCGACAGAGTTATAGAACGAGTTTTCCAATGAAGATGAGTATGATCATTCAAAGATGGGTATGAATTCGAACTACTACTATGACAACAATTCTATTACGGAGATAGAACACGGGAGAGTCTCTGGGGACATGTCATGGTTGGGTCCTGCAATGGTTTGGTTTGTTTCGGAAAATATAAATGAGATGATGAATATATTTTTCTAGTAATATGCAACCCGTTAACAGGAAAATCTCTTTGGCTAAAGAATCCCTTTGGCTATCGTCCTCGTCTTTCAGCTAATGATTACAAGGTTTTATCAAGGGGGTTTGGCTATTATCCTTCTAATAATGATTACAAGGTTGTTGCAATATTTCTTCATAAACAGGAATGGGAGATAGGACATGTTCAAGTTTATATTGTTGACGGTGCATGGAGATACATCGTATTTACTGACCGATGCGCATTCAATTATTCATCAGGTATTAATATAAATGGAGCACTTTTCTGGTTGCACCGAACCAACGGTAAATTACAAGAAAGTGAGATTGTGGACTTTGATCTGGAAGGTGAGATATTCCATGACATCGCATTGCCACGTTCTAAAGATTTTGAATACATGGCTTATAATGCTCCACTCAAGTTGCTTGCAGGGAATAATAACTTGTATTTGGTTCATTCGATCACTAAAGATAAACGCACTGACATATGGGTATACAAGAGAGATTCTGGGTTGTCACATTGTCTTAAGGAGTTTAGCATAAAGCTGGAGTTCCCACGCTTTTTTTGAAGCTTTGGAAATCACAAGGAGCAATGCAGTTTTATGGATTTATAATAAGGGCAAGAGCCTCTATTGGTATGACCCTAAAACTTCAACCTTTAACAAACTTCGGGATATTGATAACAATGATTGTAGAAAACGTATTTACGTTGAAGCAATTCCTCACACGCAGAGCAATGTTTCTTTGAAAGATTTGGGAGAAACTAACGTTATACTTCTTTGAAAGATTTTGGCCAAGCTTCCAAGATTAAAAGTCAAAGAACAAGATGATGAGATTTGGTGAATTGCTTTCATGTTCATTGCATCTCATTGTTACAAAAAGACGTGGTAATTGACTCCTTGATCAAAGAGTCAATTGGTGGACATGATTCATCGGAGAGGGTCATCTCGCGGTCCTTGTTTTATGGATTTCGTTTGACTTGGATGGCCGGGAGTGATAGGTTGTTGATTTGGACGGTCATGAAAGATTGGGGCCGTCCTGATATTCTCATTGATAAAAAATGAATTTCTTACCAAACTTTCCCTTATTTTTTCTCTCTGTATCTCTAGGAACTTTTCTTATCTCCCAGAAACCCTAATTCAAAAAAAAAATGCATCAAATCCAAGCTTTTGTCTCAATTTCAACCGAAATTTCACGTCCTGAAGTAGTTTGTATCTCAAATTTGTATCTGTTTTTTTTTTCGGATAGGTTTTGATTAAGATGTTTGTTTAACTTTCTGGATTTGATTAGTAATTTAAATGTCAAGTTCTAATGAAGGTAAAATCAGTCAATCTCTTCCTTCAATTTCTGATTTCAAATCGAATTTGATTGAGAAAAACAGGTATAAAAAATCTATGGTTAGAGTTTTGGTTTTCTCCCATTAGTGTTGCTTCTCTTGATGTAATTATTGTACGATTGAATCTATGATCGTTGTTAAATTTTTTTCTTTTTGATGTATTATTGGAGAGAAATCTTTCTTTCTGGTGAATGGGTCTAATAGTAGAAATAATGAATTAGACCCTGCTCTATTTCATAGAAAAGAAGTGGTTGCAACTGAAACCTAATTTATTGTATTATGAATTGTGTTGCATAACCATATATAAACCCTATATTTTATCGTTAGAGTTTTTGTTTGCGTTTTTTTTTATTATTTTATCTGATTCACTTCATGACCCTGCTCTATTCTCAAAACCCTGTTTGTTTCATCAAAAAATTGATATCTTCTTACATGGTTGTTGTTTTTGTTGTTCAGCTCTGAATACTCGGTTTGCTTATGTGGTTTCAGTTGCGAGTTGTAATTCAGTTGGAGTCGAATATTGCTACAAGGTATTCATCCTTTCTACCTACTATATTCCCAAATTTCAGAGATAAATCCGAAAATCTATTTTGTTTCTTAATTAAGAATGTTGAGATTTTGTTATTCGACCAAAACAATGCGGCCCTTAATTTTTCCAAATAAAAATAGTAAACATGATTCGTTGTACAACTAGATTTCCTTTCTTCCCACAATATTCCTCTTTCACACAAAAACTAAAAATTTTTTTTCCGTCGGCTGCTATCGGTTAGGACAAGCACGGAACAGGTAACATGAGTTTAAGAATTCTGGGTTATTGTTTGGTCGAGAGAATTAGGAAGAAATGCGGTCGTCTTTTTAGGTGATTAATGGATGAGATATCGAGTATTCATAGTCCATTTAGGATCAAGAGATATGTTTTTTTTTCCTAAACTCCGACCCTATAATTCTATCACTGTCACTAAGTTATATCAACACGTGCCCTCTCTTTTCAGAGCATCTCTAAAATCAAAGTTTCTTACATTTGCAAAATTAGTAACCGTTGGACATGAATAAATTGGGGTCTGTCGATTTGGTTAACATACATAAGTATGTTATTATTATTCGGTCTACAATTTTGTGCACTGACTTGAGCAAATAATATTCATGATCAGTGTGATGAACTACATTTGGTGGTACTAAACAGCCTAATCTGGAAATTCGATCCCTTGCTTCGCGTTGTCAGAAAATATCAAGGTAAGTCATCCCAACTACTTTTTCGTTGTACTAAACTTTAATCCCCTAGCTTAGCAACTTATGTTATTTCATCCTGTAGGTTTGATCAGGAAAGTACTCTTTGTCCTCCACAATGCCACCAAGGTCATCTTCAACCTTCCATTCATGAGGTGCATGACATAAAGAAAGGTACCATTACCATGTATACTCTTTGTCATATATGTAGCTAATGATTGAAATAACCATAGCTTTCTTGACATTTTGATGCTCGATAATAAGAAGACCATTTCTGAATTGTTGTAAGGTTCATAATTCTGTAGACAATTTCAGAACTGTAGATAATTTCTGTAAAAATTTTAGTTCATTTTTCTATATAAATTTTGTTTTCGCCAAAAATTTCAATTGATGGGTAATTGCGGACATATACTGTCAAGCTAATGTTTACTGATCTATTGGTAGGTAAATGCAATATAGTATTGGATTTACTGAATCACACACGTCTCTTTGGTTTTCATTTTCCAGGGAGCACAAAACGAATATATTAGGTGAATCATCATGTTTACTGATTTTGTTATTTCACTTAGGTGTATTTTTTAAAGAAGTTTTAAAATTGATAAACATCAAAGAATTTCGTGGCCGTAAAAATCGGAGAAGATAGCGACCTAGCCAAGGTCCCGAATGTGTTTTCAAAGGCGAGTGGAAGAGGAAACTGTGGAGATATAGGAAGTATCTTGGACAATTATCTGGATCCAGAGGACAAGGGAACAAATGGGTTGTTGTTGCCGTCGTTAAATGTGATGAAAGATGGTGTCGGTGATATAGTGGTTCCTAATGTTAACACTGAAACTACCACATCCTCCTCCTCCTTTTCTCGGTTGCTTAATTCTTCTTAACTTAGAAGGTTCACCACCAATTAAGCTAAAAATACACTTTTCTTTGCTGAATTAAACTATTATTGCCTGACCACTGCAGAGATTGATTCATCGATAGTTTCGTCAACATAGCTATGAATACAGTTTGGTTTTCTGAAATAAGCTATTCTTGCTTGACCACTGCAGATATTGATTCATCCTTAGTTTCGTGAACATATCGTTCTTTCTATAACCAATATGAGGCATGAATTAAACTATGTTTTTATAATTACCCTATAAAATTTCATTAGATTATCATGACGAGGTACGAATTCAATTTATTATTGTAATTAATATGTTTCTAATATTAACTATACGTGATGTTGTTTACGCGTTCAGGAAGTATCGTGGTGGTTAGGACATTCACAATTGGAGTTACTGTGATGTGCGTGTTTCTTACTCAAATTTAGAATCTTTTTCTTCAAATTGAAATATTTTAGCTTAAGTTGATCCAGTATTTGTCTTATTCTGGAGGATGACGTTAGTATCTTCTGATATTTTTTGTTTGACCTGTTCTACTCAGGGGAACTAATAATCAAATAAAAAAGAAATTAGATGTGAGATAGAACATTTCCAGGGTAGAATTTGATAGTGAGAGTAAATACTTCTTTGACTCCATGGTAATATGGATCTTTCCCTCTGTAGAGTTAGGTTCTTTTCACAATGTTGATAAAAATCCTTCAGTAATTTGCTTCAAAATGTTGTTGGTGGAAAACTTCATATATGGAAAATCTTCCAGTTTCTCACTTTATTGTGTGTGACACTCTTCTCTTCTTCTAGCTTCACTCACAGTTATGTAAACAGGTTTTGGGTTTTGGTGTTTTGGTGAATCGGGTTAGGATGATACAAAATCTGAATTTTCCCATGAATTAGGTAATATTATAGCTCAGGACAATCCGAAGCAGGTATTTCATTTATTGAGGTTAGTTTAGTTCACTAAATCAGATATTTACAAACTTGAATGCTTGCTGACACATAACCCATGGAACCCCCTATATCCAAAGATACAGTCATGACTGTTGTGTGCCTGCGCAATTGATATAGGGTCTGGAAGCAGGACGAAAAGAGTTATCGATATGTCTATAATGCATGTGAAAGGATCGTTGGCCCGGCTTTCGTCACACCCATGGTTGTGTATTTTTGTCGTTTCTGTGTCACCAAAATTGATAAGTATGTTATGTTGTCATCTTTTGACAGGTTGACTGAATAGTCCAAGACAACATACCAACTACAGGTATTTATCTGTTATTTCATCCATGTTACGGATGTTGAGACTTCCCAAAAATGGAATCATACGAGATTACTTGCTCATAACGTGGACGAATATGTTGATGAGGTTCCTTGGATTCCAAAAGTTGTTAGAAGACTAGAAGTTTTAAATGTCTGATGTTGCAAGATGATGCGCCATTTACCAGGAAAATCTCTTTGTTGATGTTTGTCGTTTTGTGATTGTGGAGATTAGAATCTTTGAAGAAGTCATCTGCAGTGCACGTACAATCTTCGGATACAGCAACAGAAACAATAGTATTACTGCAGATGTTAAGTTACTATTTGTTCACGGTATGATGAAATTGCCGAGAGCATTTCATATCAAATCTATATTCTCTATGAAATTGTTGCGGATAAGTTACTTACAGTGCTTGATATAATTAGTAAGCAGTAGCTGTATCTCTGTGTGAATCAAGAACTATGGAGATAACCTTACACATTGTTACAGATTCGGTAAGTATAGGATTACTTTGGCTTACGTTCCACTCTTGAGATGATTATACATTTTATGGTACTGTTCATTTTTAACTCATTCCGCAGATGTCCAGTATTGCATAATAAATGAACTAATTAACATATGTAATTTGGAAGAATGCACTAGATAAGTTAATCTTGATCAAATTTAGAATTTTTATGCGTTCCCATTTGGGATTCCGTATTTCCATGTTAATTTGTCAGTTTGATGGTTATCTCAATCACCAATAGTTTACTTCAAACTTTTTTAAGCGACAAATTATAGTGCAAATCCCGTGTATCATGTTACTATAAAATTAACCTTTTTTGAACTATCTGATGCATGCGAGAGGACTCCCTAATTTTCTTTCCTTCTCACTCTGATAAGACTAAAAAATAATAAATAAATAACAATGTTACATGACATTCCTACTGTCTCGGCTAATTTGACCAGAATTTAAGGGGCTAGCTAAATTTGAGTAGGTCGATAAAACATTGGGGTCGCAGGATTCGCCTAACTTATTGGTTCAATTAGATGGATTCCAACTAATCACAGATAATTTTAATGTAGGGACTACGTTTTGTCCACGGCTGGGGCCGCCAAGGCCCCGTCTCCTATGGCCCCGGCTATTATGACATGATTACCTAAACACCATCACAATCATTACAGAACGACTAAAATTTTATGTGAGGGTATTGACCGGCTGATCAGGCCAGCAAGACATCGGGATCTTCCTTATAGGTTCGACCCCATAAATTTCAACCTAATCACAACTAATTTTAAAATGGGGAATATATTTAACTCTAGAAATTCTAATCCACGGCGGCCCCGACTACTATGACACGATTACCTGAACACTGACCCAATCATTACCGTACAATTAAAATTTTGTATGAGGATACTGACCGGCTGACAAAGTTTGATCATGCCAGCAAGATATCGGGATCTTCCTTATAGGTTCGACCCTCAAGATTTCAACCTAATCACGGCTAATTTTAAAGTGGGGACTATATTTAACGCTAGAAATTCTAATCCACATCCGAGACCTACGGCCCCGGCCACCATGACACGATTACCTAAACATCGCCTAACTCATTATCGAACAACTAAAATTTTGTACAAGGATACTGAGCGGCTGACCAAATTTGAGCAATTTGACGACCAAATTTCGTGCGAGGATTCTGACCGGCTGACCAAATTCTAATCCACGACCCACTAAATTTCAACCTACTCACGGCTAATTTTAAAGTGGGGACCATATTTAACTCTAGAAATTGTAATTCATGGCGGGACCGTAGGCCCCGAATACAATGACATGATTACCTAAACGCCGCCTCACTCATTACCGGACGACTAAAATTTTGTGCGAGGATACTGACCGGCTGACCAAATTTTATCAGGCCAGCAATACATCAGGATTTTCCTTATAGGTTCCACCCTCTAAATTTCAACCTAATCAAGGCTAATTTTAAAGTGGGGACTATATTTAACTCTAGAAACTATGACACGATTAGCTAAACACCGCCCCAATCATTACCGGACGACTAAAATTTTGTGTGAGGATACTGACCGGCTGACCAAATTTGATCAAGCCAGCAAGTCATCGGGATCCTCCTTATAGGTTCCACCCTCTATATTTCAACTTAATCATGGATAATTTTAAATTGGTTAACTCAAGAAATTCTAATCAACGGCCGTGACCATAGGCCCGGCTATTATGACACGATTACCTAAACACCGCCCCAAACATTATCGGACGATTAAAATTTTGTGTTAGGATAATGACCGGATGACCAAATTTGATCAGCCAGCAAAACATCGGGATCTTCCTTATAGGTTCCACCATCTAACTTTCAACCTAATCACGGCTAATTTTAAAGTGCGGACTATATTTAACTCTAGAAACTATGACACGATTACCTAAACACCGCCCCAATCATTACCAGACGATTAAAATTTGTGTGAGGATAATGACCGGATGACCAAATTTGATCAGGACAACAAGACATTGGGATCTTCCTTATAGGTTAAATCTCATTCAATCATAGTTTCAAAGAGAAAGAATGACGTTGGTTACAGGAACTTTATGCTCTCCACACCTCTAGCTTTTTTGGCCAGTCAGCAAGAATTGAACAGATTTAAATCACGTCCTACCTCTCTCTCCGTCTCACACTTTCTCTTTCTATAAAAATCAAACCATTCATGTCCACGAAATTATCGACTTAACCAAGAAAGATATAGGATGTACAATATATTTGTATTATGTTTCTGCATAATCTCTTACAGTATTTTCAGCTTCCATTATTTAGTCTATCAAGGGCACCAGCAGTTACAACACCATCCACAGTTGATATTGCATCCTACTATACTCAGGATGCTCTGCAAAAGGTGTGTTGGACGAGTAGATTAATTAGTCTGGAGAAGTAGTATATGGTCGAGCAAGGGTCTCTTTGCCAAATGTATGTAGAGCAACGGGTTTAGTACTATGGTTTTTTAATTTAATATTTGAACTAAACTGTGGGTGTTAATCCCGAAATATTTTATTTACGGTTGTATCAGAAATAACAAATTGCCCAACAAGCACGATGAAATGTGATGTTTGAAAGAAGTATATGTCATCCACTGATTTACAGTGTCAAAACTGGATTCTTCTGTTATTATTGTTTGCAATGTGAATTTTGCATTCTATGTTCTTGACAGAATTTTCATGCATCTAATGCAGATTCTCAAACCTAAACGGTTCCTGACATGCTATTGTTTGATTCCCAAACCTAAACGCATACTCACAAGCTATTCAAAGAATACGTCTGATGATATTGTCTCGGACTATCCGGTAAGTATCTGAATAACTATTTTTGTGGAATCCATACTTTTTATAGACCCACCCAGGGATCTAAGAATAGTTATTTTATTGTAGATCAATGTATTGATGAATCTCACCATAACGCTAGCATGGATCCTGCTGATTTAAATTTGGGTTCCTACACTAGAATGTAGCTTCACATTTAAACTATTTCTTTTCTTTGTACTTTCTTATATTTGTCCATGTATGTTTGGCATTAACTGTATGTATGCCACCGAATATTTTGCATTAGATGATTTAGATTAATCGTGCGGCATTTTGGATGATGAGGATGAATTCTTGGATGCAAACTGGATGACAGAGCTCTAAAGGGTAAGGGTTCAAAATGCTTTTCAATACATGGGAAACTTCGTCATAGGACCGGAGTGTTCAACAAGGAAATCTTCAAATATATGTTAGAAATTAATACATGATTGGATAATTGATTATGGTGATTTTCACTATTGGTAAGTTGAATTTTTATTTGAATCTAAATAGTGTACTTGCTTTTACTAGATTCAATTTTATATTTTTGATTCAAGGAAGAGAGAACCAGATGATATTGTTGATCATGTTTCTCGTGATGTCGTTGATCGATGGGGATGGATGAAAGTGGTGACATAGATTATGTTTTTGTTGATTTTGTGAATGTGTGTAGTTACCGGTTTAGTAGGAATATGACAACTAAAATTGGGGATGAACATCTCATATTTTTGTGTTAGTTAATGAACGATTTTATGGATTCTTATAATCATGTAATCCAAACATGTACATTGTTTTACATTGTTATCACTATTAGTAGATACACGAATGAATTCTAGAAGTTTCATTAAATATTGAAAAGTTGATACAATTGTTCAAGATAATTTATCAACGTGCAACTGCTCGGAAAATTTGTAAGCAATCAAATTGGTTACACATACTTAATTAAATGATTAGAAAACAAGTAACAACGTGTTAAAATTTTATCTGCTAAAAAAATAATGTTTACAAATTGATGATTTAGTATCACGTTGTTGTAGCTCTTACGCTCTATTACATGTCTTTTGTTAAGTAAAAGGCTAACATACAGTACTTTCAAAGTAAATTACTAGCAATTTAGTCTTTCATGGAGTTAACCAAATTTGAGCACTTTTGTTCTGTATCATTCTCTAAATATATTGAAATATGTTTAGTAGATAAAAATGACATCTCATTTGTTGTTCTCTCGTCGTTATCATCATTACATTCTAAAGTAAACTAAGTTGCTTCCTGAATAGTCTTCATGTTTTCACTGGGATCATCCGGTTGTGGCGTGCCAGTCATTATGACTCCGTTGTCCCTGGATTTGAGCCCGTGTAAATTTATGTCGTGATTTTAACAGTCAAAAAAATATATGGTACTACTTTTTGTTTCGCCCACTTGCTTCTTCTTGAATTCATTGACTCATACCTCCAGATTGATCAGCACTCTAGAAGCATTGGTAGTTGTCAATGCAAGTGCACCTGTTGCAAGGTATAATGGTTTGTTAGGTAACAAAAAAATATAATTGTCGGCACATGTCTTGGTTATATAGAAACGGACCACTAACCTCGAAGCTCGCTTACAAACGTTTCAGTAATGATAATAATTATTGGAGTATTGATGAAATAAAATCAAGTGATTGATTTTATTTTATTCTATGCTGGAAATGAGTGCCTAAATGATGACTGATTCGATTAGTACTAATATTATTAGGTGTTTACTAATGTTATAAAATTACGAGTACCCTTTTCTTTTTTTGAAAATAACCAGATATATTAAAAAGAAGCAACTAATTTGTAGATTCAGACTCATTTGGAATAAACTCGTGATGAGTTGTCCTTCCGATGACTGAATATGTATGATTAGTTTCTTCATCAAAGGAAACATAGTTGGAGTTCATATTACATATCTCTTGAGCTTTGACAGAGTCAAAAGCTATTGTTGGAATTAAAAACAAAGGTACGTCAGTTAAGATTGTAAGATGTTGAGATGATCTTCTTCCTTCTTTAGCTAGCTGGTCTGCTGCTTTGTTTGCCCTTCTATCCACAAAATTAAAACCTTCAAAAGATACCATCTTGTCTGCTAGCTTCTTAACTTCATCCAGAATTGATATGCATTGCCACTTGATTGAGTTATTTGTGCCTTGTAAATACTTGATGGTGTTTTGGTTGTCTCCTTTTATTGCCAGATTTGTTATATTGTTGATGGTGGCCCATTGTGTGGTCTGTAGCAGAGCTACAGCTTCCGCTTCTTCTGCAGATTCAGTCCTGCAGCTTCCCAGTCCTGCTGCCATGAAGGTACCTGTCCAGTTGCGCAAGATAAAACCACAGCCAGCATTAGTCTTAGTTGATTTCCATGAAGCATCAAAATTCAATTTATAAGAGTTTATTGCTGGGAATAGCCAATATGGTTGGACTTGAGGTCTGTTATTGTATTGCACTAAAGCAAAAGAAAGCAAAGAAGGATGCCAGTATTCATAGAGCAAGTTTTTCCGGGGTTCTGCATTTGTTTTCAAAAACTCTGAGGCACCGTTCTTTCCAAATGAACCAGCATTTAGTGGCTGCCAAAGCCATGGATATGGAGTTCAAGTCTCCTTTAATCCATTCATTGTACATGTCTAAGAAAGAACAAATGTTAGTTGTATGGTTAGAAAGTACTCCCTGAGACTGCATTGGTTGAAGCTGCCAAATAGATTTTGCATAATCACATTCAAAAAAGAGATGAAGTGTTGATTCTTCTATGTGTTGGCAGAACACACATTTCTTTTCTTCATCTTGAAGCCTAAGTTTTTGTTTTGTGGGCAAAGTGTCTTGTAAACACTTCTATATAAAAAGTTTGATTCTCTGTGAAGTGTTCATGCTCCACAATTGCTTCCAAAATTTTCTTGTTTCCTTTGATGGTGTGTCAGATAAATTTTGAAGTTTGGCATATAGAGATTTCACTGTGAATTCTCCATTAGTGGTGAGGAGCCATCTAATTTTATCTTTCTTCAGATTCCCATCTTCAGTTAAATAAAACCTAATATTCAAAATTTTTGTAACAAGAGATGTGTCAAACATAGTGTTTAACAGTGTGAGTACCCTAGAATGAGAAAAAAATAAATTATGTAAACTGACGCAAACATGGGAGCTTGAGCCGGGGCCGTAAGGCCCCGGTGATACCTAGTATCCTTCACAATTTTTAGTTACTTGTTTATATGCTTTACTTTTTTTTATTTTTTTATTTTTTATTTATAAATATGCTTTACTTAGTTGCATGCTCTCACATTTTGTTGTTAAGCTCTTTCAAACAACGTCAGGTTATATAATGTTTTGCATTTTATTGAATCGCATAGCAATGTCAAGCAAGACTGGATTGGCTCCTGATGCAGTCAGTCTAAGGCATTTGAACCTTTATCTAAGGCATCACCGGTTTCTCTTACATTTGCCTCGAATTCAAGAACTTAAAAACCAAAAAGAGTAAATCCTTACATTTATCCACTCACAGAAGCCTCATGAACCTGATTTCAAGAAGACTGATTCCCGTATCTAGTTCTCCTATACTTCTGAAATTATTCAATTGTATCGAGACAAAGACCATAGATAGGGTGGTACTAGATTTTAAGTGATGGAAAGAAAACATATCACCATTACACAGAACTAAAAATCGATCCCCATGTATGCTGAGGTTTACGCAAGGATGTTGGAAAGATGATTGTATTGTATCCAGGTGGTAGAAAGTTGTGACTAGAGAGATTCGAACACCTAACCGCCTCAAAAAAGGGAATTCACAAACTGTGACTAGTGTGATGGGTTTTGGTGTATTTAGTCCCACAGTGGCCATAATACAAAACAGATGCTGGTTTAAATAGCCCGAGCTTCTCAATTAGCTTGTCCCTTCGGGGATATCCGATAAAATTGGAACGATACAGAGAAGATTAGCATGGCCCATGCGCAAGGATGACACGCACAAATCGAAAAATGGTCCAAATTGTTTTGTTTTTATTTTCCCTCAGTCCTCTAATTGATTTTTTTTTCCTTGTAACTCCTCTTTCCGATTCTAGACAAAATTGCCTCTAAGTGGGATTTTTTTTTTTTTTTGAAATTTTCTTGCATTGAAACAAAAAAAAGTTACACCATGTTTTCCAAACTGTTGGTCCCTTATCTCTTCTAAGGCCTATTCCTATGCACATGCCAAAAAAATGGTGTTTGGCATGCCAGGTGACATGCCAAACCATTAGCGCCACTATGGGAAAACCGCTGAGCGGTCGATATTCTATCAAGCGATATTCACAATATCGACAGCGATAAAGTCTTTATCGCTGTCAATATTGTGAATACGCTCGTTTAAAATAATAACGCTGGCGATACAATGGTTATCTCCAAGTAGTTATTCTCAACGGCTAGTTCCCCCTATGGTTCATATATATACGCCATTTTACCTCGATAGAAAACTCACACCTGCTTCTAAAGATATTACTCCTTTATTCTCAATTTTAAGCTTCATTACAATGTCGAGATCCAATGAAGAAAGGGATATTATTATGAATAGGTTCAGGTTACAGCAAGAAAGTTATCGTATGAGGTTGCAAGAAATTGACGAAGAGGAAGCTGAAGATGAGAAACTAATCGAAAATTTGATGCTTGTACATACGGGTCAATGACCAAAAGTTCCAGAGCCCAAAGAAGTATTATCAAGAAGATATACGTATCGAGGGAGGGAATTTTACCATCAGAAGCTCTTGCACGATTATTTTCTTCCCAATTGTGTGTACTCTGATCGAGATTTTCAAGGTCGATTCCGCATGCCTCATCATCTGGTGAAAAAAGATTATTGAAGAGCTTTGTCTAGTGGAACCTCAATTCAATTATCAGTTTGATGCACTGAATATTAGAGGTCATAGTCCCAAACAAAAAGTTACTTCGGCTTTAAGGATTCTAGGTTATGGCACTCCAGCGGATGCGAATGATGAGTACCTTCGTATGGGTAAAACAACTTCTTACACTTACCTTTCATTGTTCTGTGAAGTAATGATTAATCATTTTGGTCCAACATATTTACGAAAACCAACCGACGAAGATGTTAGACAAATATTAAGGGAGAATGAGGAAAGGGGATTCCCAGGAATGCTAGGTAGTCTCGATTGTATGCATTGGGTATGGCATGGATGCCCTGTTTATTGGGCTGGTCAATATAAAGGTCATTATCCAAAACCAACAGTTATCCTAGAAGATACTGCTTCTTACGATAGTTGGATATGGCACGCTTTTTTTGGTCTTCCAGGTTCACAAAATGATATTAATGTTTTGCACAATTCGCCTCTGTTTGAAGATTTGAAGTATGGAATTTCTCCATCTGTCCGTTTCATGATCAACGGCCATCAGTACACTCATGGCTATTATCTTGCGGATGGTATCTACCCAAAATGGTCCACCTTGGTTCAATGCTACCGTCAGCCTCCTGCTGGTGCATTGTACCATTCATACCGATATTTTAATGATGCCCAAATGGCACTGAGGAAGGATGTGGAACGCTCTTTTGGAATTTTGAAGAGGAAGTTCGCTATCATTTGTGGCCCATATCGTGGGTTGAGTCCTCATGAAATGCATAAGACTATGCTCACTTGCATAATTCTTCATAACATGGTAATTCAGGAAACCCGGCGTGATTCGGATTGGATTAACTATGATGATGAAGATTTGAGGCCGGAGAGTCGACCTGAAAGAGGCCTCCCTGCAAGGAATTATGGTCAAATGACTAACTACATTCAGAACCGTAATTTGTATGACCAGTTAAGAGATGATCTGAGATTGAATCTTTGGGCAGAGCATGGAAGATGATTTTATGTATTTTTCTTGATTTAAGTTATGTTATTTATTTTTAATGTTTTAGCTTAAGTCTAAGTTATGTTATATTATTTTTCTAATTAAAATGTTATAATAAACTTCGACATTTTATTTCAAAGTCATGATAAACTTCAACATTTCATTATAATAAACTGCTACTGCTACATTAAACTAGTACATTAATCATGTAGAGGAATTATTTCATCAAACTCATCATCAGTTCCATCCTCATCATCATCTTCATCACGGTTGTTAGTAAATCCAGCTTGCTTTTAAATCTGTGCTTGAATCCTGTCAAATTCGATTTGCCACAGATGTTTTTGTTGGGCGTTCATAATTGAGGTGTTAGCTTGAAGAATGTTATGCTTGTCATAGTCAAACTGGAATTTTTCTTGAAAAAGACGACTTTTCTTACTCTCCCGGTTTTGAATTTTCCTTTGAATGGATCTTTCCTTCGCGACGGTCTTTTGATAATCCATAAACTCCTCCATGTTAAATCCTACGGAACTCCCTCCTTATTGAGCTAATTTTCTAGCCAGTTTTGCTCGATTCCTCCCTGGAAGTTTTCCCTTATTATTACCATCAACATAATTATTGAAAACTACGTTGGAATTTGAGCTTGTAGGGGTATCCGGTGAAGAATTTGATGGACCTTGTGAAAATGGTGAAGAATTTGGTGTTGAGGGAGAAGAATTATATGGTGACTTTTCGGTACTATTTGATTATTTGCTAAGTAATCGGGATTATATTTGTTCAAACCCTTCAAAATATGATAACAACTTTCGAAAGCAAACTGTTTATCATGTTTTCGTTGCCAATCTGCACGAACCTCTCTTTCAAAATCAACATCACCGACCACCTTTGTCCTTTCCTTTTCTCTTGGCTTGCATTATCAATGCAACATAAGCGGCTACTTCTCGGTTGATTACAATGAAGTGTTCTGACAATCCTTTTGCATCACGACTATTGATGTTCATGATTTGTTCTTCATCTTTTTGAAATATATTATCCCACATGGTGTTACCATGTTGATGTGCACCACCGATACAATCTTGGGTAAAAAAAAACATAATTACGACAAATACATTCATCTTCTATCATGCTGTATTTTGCACCACGGACTCGGTTCTTCTTACCTTTGCCTTGAGTTTTTGCTTGTGAATCCATTTTACAAGAAAATATAATTGTAGAGGAGTTGTGATAGTTTTAGATTTGAAAAAGATTGAGAAATTAAGAAATTTTAGAGAAATTTAGAATTTTTGGTGTGAGTTGATATGAGTTTGAAATCAGGTATTTATAGAGGGGGGAAATTGTAGCCGTTAGATGAAGATTTGGTCAGCGATTATCATACTAGCGAGCGATATCTTGACTGTCGCTGGCGATTGGAAGACCATCGAGCGGTCTGTCGACCATCGAGCGACCAAGACTCTATCGCTCATTTGGAGACTCTGTCGTGTATGCCTATATGCCAGAAATAACATATTGGCATATGAGTTTGGCAGTTTGGCATACCCATAGTGGGTGCATATATGCCAAATATCATGTTTTGGCATGTGCATAGGAAGAGGCCTAACTGGGTAGAGATATTGGTGTCTACCAACAGATTGTTACCCCTAATTTGAAAGCTAGAATTAAAAACTGAATTTGAAAAACATACATCCTTCAATAAAACAGAAATAAGGAAATGCGGCATTATCAACCATTGTTGTTTATGTATACCCTGTTTGCGCGCTTCTTTTGCCGAAGTGTCTGCAACTTCATTGCCTTTCCTATTCTTAAATAGAAAACCCAAAAAAAAATCACAAGTCCTCAGAACTTTCACTGCTTCTGCGACTAATCCCTGGTTACTTCAAAAAATGTTACTTTGCTTGTCTTGAGCATAATAAATCAACCTCTGGCAATCACCTTCCACCCAAAAGTTCTTTAAGTCCATGCTCTTTGCCCAAGTTGTTGTTTCCAGCAGACTCAGAGCCTCTGCTTCTTCTGTTGTGGCTGCACTGAAAGTCCCAGCTGTAGCTTGTATGGCATCACCTGTATCACAACGAAGAATTATACCATATCCGGCAGGAGTACAAGAATCAGTCCAAGAGGCATCAAAGTTAATTTTTAATTGATTTGCTTGAGGTTTTGACCATCCTCTATTATCTGGGTCATTCTGAGTTTGAACTACATAAGAGGAGATAGAAATTACGCCCTGATTCAAGTGTCTCAAGGGAGCCCAAAATGCCATGTCTTCTTAGCCTCTAAGTGGGATTGATCCCAGAAATGTTGACAATCAGCACAACACCATTGTTGGAGTTATGCTCCTCTTGAATTGCAAAGAATTCAGGCACACATGACGTCGAGCCTTAGATGTGACTCCTCACCGGGTAATATGAAACCCGCCTGCATTTGCTGATGGTATAGCTAGTACAATTACTAGGAAGTGCATACCTAATTTACAGTGTACAAGTTGAGCGCTTACAGGACCTCGAGCATAGAGCAAACACACAAGGTGGAATTTTGTCTCCGACTACTGGAAGCATTTGCTAATCTACAAATAAAAGATGTGGTTAAACAGTAATCTTGGGTGATTAAGTCTTAGAATTTGCCGTCGTTTTCTTGACTATGAACAGGACTTGATCTCTACACTAGTAATCACAAATAATTTAAAGAATAGAACAATGATATTAAAGAACAAGACAATGACAAAACCCTGCAATCCATTCATTCCTCCACACTAGGTGCAGGGGAACACTATACAAAAGGAAAAAACTATTTTCTAAGATGAGAACATAGTTTTTATTGTCTCCAGTCTTTGTTTGTTGAGGTTACAAAATACAATCATTAGCTCTCATTCTTGAACACCAACCTCCTGATCAACCCTCCAGTAGTTAGTATCGTTGAACTCCAGTTTCTCTTCCCCATCTTTATCCATGTTCTCATTTTCACGCCCAGCATTAGGCGTTAAGTGCTTCTTCAGTGGCCCTGCTTCATCTACTATTCCCTCTTTCAATGCTTGGTCCATAGCCCTCTCTGATCCCTCCAACTCCATACCAACAAACTCAACATCTTTTTCAGATGCAGTTGGCACACTGGTTACTTCATCTGGGCATGTCCCCAGTTGCCCATTGCTAGAGACACTCGGGCTACTGCTACCATTTGACAATACATTACCGTTGGGTAGAGAACTCTTCTCATTCTCATCTGACTGATCAGCCTGCAGATCCGAGGACTCTCGCCATCCAACCCAATCAGGTTGACTAACACCGAATGGATCATCGCCGTTGACAAAACCCAGAGCACCACCAGGAGTACTTGCTTTCTCATCCCATGGTTTAGGATCAAAATTATCGACCCCATTGGTTGCAGTGCTTTTGCTTGACTCATGTGAAAAACTTGTACTGGATCCTGATGGCTCATCGGCAGAAGTTGCTGTGCTGTTTACCAACTCCTCATCCTCACCAACCACCACCTCATCATCACTACTGCTGCTCCCACCATTTGCTCCATTCAAATTAACTTCATCCAACTTCTCTTCAGAAGTACTTAAAACGTCACTATGAATTCCATCATCTTGGAAAGCAAACCAGTTCGAATTTGTAAACAAACTGTTAAAATGAAGGTGAAAACAAAAGACAGGTGTCAGAAGTTAACTAATGAGAAGTCCCAAAAAAAAAAGAAACGTGATAGTGCGTCACATTGTTTGCTATACATCAGCAGGCCACATTTGTTGCTATACATCAGAAGGCCACAAACAAATATGCAAATTAAAAGCACATGCAAGTATTTCAAGAAGTGGTACCTCTGCTGGTCATCACCAAGCCTCAGTGATGAGATCACAACTTCAGCCGATTCATCGTCAAAATAAACATCCTGCAGTTGTTAAATAGATCAAGAAAATATCAACAAAAGTAGACATAAATTTCACAATTAGACCAGTTCCTGTGAACAGCTAATGTGTTTTAACTGTATTTGAAACCTAGTATTGCATCACTCTTCCTACTTCCACCCACACATGGACATCCCTTTCGTTGAGAAACTATCTACAACCTAATTGTAACTAGGCAGACATAACAGCAACTAAAAATACACATTTATATCTGCTCTCTCTTATTAGCATAATTGACTATATTACCTCATCATCTCGCTCAAGAGATCCGTGCACCTGAAAGCAGCACATTCAAAATAACAAATTCAATTCATTTGGAGATGAGATAGAGAGAGAGGGAGGATGTAGGATGAGGTGATGAGGTACCTGTTCGGCATTATCATTTTCATAGATGCTGTATCTGCTAAATGCCTGGTTTAGGTTATGTGCTAGGCCGGCTACATCATAATCTCTGTCCTCCTCGTCGCTGTCTCTCATCCTATCTTGCAATGCACTTGGGCGGCTGCGTCAGTTAACAGAACAAAAGAAACGATTCTGAACATCAAATTATACGAGAACAAAACAAATGGAAATATTTTATGCGTAAATGGCTGTGTTACAAGGACACTCCAAAAAAAAATTGTGCCATGTTGACACAGGACATAGCTCAATTACCAAGGCAAGAATAAAATATTTAATAAAATAAAAAAAAATACTTCAGCTATAGATTTTTTACATATTTATATTAGGAAAGAAAATATTTTCTTCATTCCAACTTGTATAAGAACCTTTAGCTTTAGTAAAAACATATTTTCTTAGCTTCAATAAGGAGTTTTGTCTTTAGTAATAAAAATAGAGACACTCCCGAAACTCTCCACTGATCTCCAATAGATTTTTTTAGCAAAAATGGAGATATTCTCCCACAACTACAGCTATATCTATGAGATAATGGAGATACGCAGAAATATCAATGGAGTCTGTATTTCTAATGCCTTTTCTATTAGTCATATACACATATGTAAGTATTTTGCTATGCTCGCTATCCGTGTCCCCGTTTTCTAGTTTTTCAAGTTGTCGTGTCAAGGTAACGTATTGAACACGACACACCGACACCGTGTCCGTGTCCTTGTAACACAGGTAAAAACCACGTTTAAACTTCAATAAGCATTGGGAAGCTTGGAGAATACAAGACAAAATTCAAAGAGGACATTAACAGTTTTTCATGATACAAATACAATACGGTAAGAAGCATACCCGCAGGCCCACCGGTTGACATTTTCTACATTGTTACGCTCTTGTAAAATACTTGTTTGCCAACTAATCCATTCATCATTTTCCTGCACACAAGTTAATGCAAATCAGATTTTATTAAGTACATCCCTATGGTTAGAAAGTTCTAGTTAAAATTAATTTGACGGTAGACCTTGTTCTGGTTAAGAACAAACACACTTTAGCTGATTTCTACAAGGACAAAGGGTTTTGGAACTAGTATAAGAGCTCATTTCTACGAGGACATGGGTTTTGGAACTAGTTCAAGAAGGAGGTAGTGTAGACTCAGTTATATGAGCGAAATTTACGTACTATAGATTACTTTGATGTTTAATCTTCTGAAAAAACTAAACTAATTTCTTTCGCTGCACTTTTTTCCCACGGGGAAATTGCAAAATCGACCAGACCCTAATTCCAGAAGTGACAACAGACCATAATTTAGCTGATTTTAGTTGGGGCAAGGTTTTGTATTTGACCAACTATGCAATTCGACAATATAGACCAACAAAATATGAAGTATAAAAGAAATAGAGCAAGCTACAATTAATATGTGACATTGGAACGTTGGAAAGCAAGAAAATCATTGGTGATACACTTTGCTTCTGTTTAAAGGAGATCTAAATCATCTACAAGAACATATCATAAAGACTCGCAAAATTTCAGCTGTGTACAAAAAGAAACAGATGTATACATAGTAGTAATACAACTAAGGAGTACTTTTCTTTCGCTGAAAAAACTAAATTAATTTCTTTCGCTGCACTTTTTTCCCACAGGGAAATTGCAAAATCAACCAGACCCTAATTCCAGAAGTAACAACAGACCATAATTTAGCTGATTTTAGTTGGGGCAAGGTTTTGTATTTGACCAACTATGCAATTCAACAATATAGACCAACAAAATATGAAGTATAAAAGAATTAGAGCAAGCTACGATTAATATGTGACATTGGAACATTGAAAAGCAAGAAAATCATTGGTGATACACTTTGCTGCTGTTTAAAACTTTAAAGGAGATCTAAATCATCTGCAAGAACATATCATAAAGACTCGCAAAATTTCAGCTGTGTACATAAAGAAACAGATGTATACATAGTAGTAATACAACTAAGGAGCAAGAAGCTGGTCCTCTGTTTAACCATTGAATTACTTTTCATGCATACCAACAGTGAGATTTTCTATTTTGTTGGAAGGACAGCAGCAGTAAATCAGATCACCATTGATTTACAGAAAATATAACAGACTCACTGAGAGGCATGGTATACTACCTAGATAGATGAGTCATCTTTCAGGGAATGCTTTAAACTAAAACCCATGCTTCTTATAGGACGCATTGGTGTAAACTGATTCTTATTTCCTAAAGAGTACACTTCAAGGGAATATAGAGTAAATTAAAAACGAAATTCAGCTCACAAGGAAATTAGATTCTTAGCATAGACAATTGTGCACTGTCACCAACCTGTAAGAATGCCTGGATGTGACTGTTGCCATTTCCCAGCTGAATAAGCCTATTAGAGATACGTGTAATGTGCCCAAGATTACCGGCTCGAGGAACTTGCTTTCCAGCGGAACATGAAGTCGGCTGCAGGTCAAAAATTGATTTCATTCTTGCTTTAGATGGCTATTATACTCAAAGATTCACACTGTGCTGTACATAAAATGAAATACAAGAAATGCAGAAACAAATCTAATCTTCAATAAATTGAGGAGTACCTGATCTGAACCACCAGAAAGAATGGGACTTTGGTCCGCTTGTAGGATTTTACCCACTACATCGCAATCTTTAAGCAGATGATCAACAACGGTATTATCCTTGCTCTCCAAACATGACAAGATGATACTTTCTACCTGATGATGCAACGCATTATGAAATGGGTACCTGCATGATGTATTTTATGGATCACCACCATTATCAATGTTTTGCCCCTTAAAACATGCTTCAGAAAAACATAAGGAACCAACAGCTTACTCAAAAAAGAGTTCAAGGATTCTTCGTATAGCACCCGAGCTAACCAACTCCTTCTCAGCAATTTCATTACCACTCCTCAACATTACCGCAATGAACTCTACAATCTGAGACCAATTGCGAATCAGAACTAACCATATCAAACAAAAATCAGAGAGATACTTATAGTTTTAGCTATCCTTGTCTATACGAATCGAAATTTAAGAAATATAACACACAGTAAAGGCTACCTTGAGGCGATGCTTCCCAAGAGGAGGCTTTAGTTCGCCATATGTGGTAGGTAAGACCTTACTATCAGAGCATACATTCAAAAGCTTAAGCAAGTCTCCTGCACATAAACGGAAGAAGGGAGATATAAGATGCAGTAACGAAACAGCAGTAAGAACAAACAGAAAGCTTTCCCAAAAGTAAGCCAATCAACATCCATTCATTCATCATATACAGATGGGTCAAAGACTAATGAAGCAACAAGAACTAAACAAGGAAAAATCCAAAAATATCAAGCATGCATTGCAACAAACAACCGGCACTTGTGAAGAATGAAAACTAAATATGCAAACCATACCAGACACACAAAATAAAGCAAGGGAGATAATGCACGGATCTAATATTTCAACAAACAAAAGAACCTGCCCCGCTTGCTTTATGGAGAACTAACACAGACCACAGGGGTATCTCACATGTTTACCCATGTCACAACCAAATATTGAAGAATCGGATACTTATCCAACCAAGAAAACAACGGAAGTATAAGAATTCAGCATGCTGCTTCAAAGCTTTCCAGGAAAACCTAATGTAACAACACCATAGAATATACCGTGTTTGGCTCATAAATGATGAGCCACTGAAGAGTAAGTTGCACCCAACATTTTCAAAGCACAGAAATTCCCAGCCTTCCATTCCATACATAAAAACATAACTGAAAGAAAAACAAAGACTTAAAAAAGATAAATCATACACCAATAGGTTGCAGGATTTCACAAGCATACAGACTCAAACCAAACAAGCATCAGAGGAAGTTTGAAATTTTGCGTGAATATCTACAGTGCAGAACAAATTAAGCATCAGAGAAACGCATATCAAAGATGATTCATGAGTATCTGAAGGCAAGATACAAGAAAGCAAAGAAGAGCATCCACTACAAAAAGAGCAACATTTACTTCACAAGATAACAAACAGCCCATGCCAAATATTTGCCCTAATCATCATAAAGATAAGAACATACCAAGTTTTGGCAGCATGGCACTAACTGTCTCGGGATTAATAGGAATCTGCGGTTCGTACAAATGTTGACTTCGAATAGAGTGAACTAATGGAGAATAAGTTGCTCTTTTGGAATCCAACAACGAGATACACACAGAAAGTGAGTCTACAAGACCAGATTTAGATTGTGTATCTTCCAGTGCATGACCAAATATTCTTTCAACGAAGCTGCATACGAATTTGTGGAACACCATACTCTTTAGCATATTATCTACTGACAAAAGAAATCAGGGATTACGAAAATAATAAATACATTAATAGAGAAACGCCAACCTCGGGCTAGAGAGTTTAACAGATAGAGCTGATGGCGCGTTACGAGTAATGGCACAAAGTGTTTCTGCTGTATTAGCGTGAACCTCAGGAGAACTCTGAATCCATTAAAAACAACATAAATGTAAGGCTTTGTACTCTTCCGCAAAAAAATATTAACCATGCTTCGAAATACGAGATTTTGAAACTTACTGATGGGTTCAGTTTATCCACAATCATTTCTAGCAAATTGCTATTAGCTAGCCACTCCATCACGTCCATGAAATTAGGATAGATATGATCATCAGCGCCGACGAGTCGAATCAACACCTGCAGATGACCACCTCGTTAAAACTCAGGAGACTATCAACCTTATCTTTACCAGAGAAGTAAATGTTACATATATCCCATATAACTACATGCGCGGGAAATTTTGAATTTGTTATTTACCTCCATGATGGATGTGATTCCTATCAGATCAACTAGCTGCCGAAACACATCCTGATGAGCCTAAATATTGAAATATTTGGTCAGTCGAAAAAGTACTATGGAAGAAAATCTTATCAAAATATGAAATATCGATATATATAAAGAGGGAAAGGAATAAGTGTCCTTACTTGGACATAGTTCATAAGTGACACTGTCTTTCGCAACATAAGGCATACAACAACCTACAGCGCAAGATTAAAACTTCAATTGAGTGAATTTTTGGCAAACCCAGTAAGTTACAAGTCTAGTAAGGAAATATGGATTAACTTAACAAACAATTGACAAATACCGTTTACCTTGCTAAAATACCCAGCTAACAATGAACTGTGTGGGTGGTTTGGTTCCAAGAAAGAAAAGAGTAAATCCATCAGCTGCAATTCCAAGATGACACAAGCAAAATCAGAATATTGGGCCAATTTACATTAGTGATAGACTTCCTGGACTATAAAAATGATGGACACATACCTTCTCATCCTCCACCAAGGTTTTCAGAATAACATCAATTTCACATGTAAATACTTCACATGCAATGAACGGAAACCTACATCATCAATGGAGAAGATGAATACAAAAGTTCACAGAAACCAACAGGTTTTATGATTTCATATTAACACCACATAAAACATTGACTGCTTATAGTCCTAGAAGATCTGATTTCCTTCGGGTTAAGAATTTTACTTGAATGCTCGCTTGCTTTCAGCATCCTCTGGTGCTTCCTCGACAATGTAACGCAGCAACTGCTCTACCTGAGCTCTCTCTCTAAAACTGGAAACATATACAAAAGATAATAAAAATTTATTTTGGTCCAATTTGAAACTAATCAGATTGGTTTAACATGAGATGTCAACCAACATACAGATAAAAGAACATTGCCATGTATTCTGATCTTTATATGAGTAAGACGTTACAACCAATTTCATATCAAATATAGTGTTAAACACATCCTAATTACTCATACTCTTACAAAGTTCCACTAAGTGTCAAACACGAACATCAGTGAGATACGTCATTCTATGGAAGTCACTACAACAAAACACAAGATTATCGGTGGTTACTACAACAACTCTTCTTAGTTTCAAATGTACGAATTATGTTTAACAACTCTTCTTTATAATATTCTTTATCAACGCTCAACTATATATAGTTTCTTGCTTTTCAATGAATGTTCTTCAGAATGGTAGTAATAAGGTGAAATTTTACATGAAAGTTACAGCATACAAAGCAACAAAACAAATAAGATCATAGAAACTTACAAATTTATAAGTCGACTGTTTAGAGCTTTGCATTCTTGAATGACCTCTTCTTCGTCCAGGAGCTCCTCCAAAGTAAAATCTTCCTTGTCTAAAACTGATTCCACCTGCAAAATTTAGATAATGAAACGATGACATAAAAAAACAACGCACCAGAACCGAACTATGTGTGACTATCTGGTTTCCCAACTTTAACCCAAACTAGTTAACCGTGCTTTATAAGCGAACAAACTAACACATATTAAGCACTTTACCAGAGACATGTAATTGTAAAAGAGTGAAACCATCTAACTGCTAGTACTGTGCACTGCCACTATAAACCCATTCAAGAGTTCAGCAGCTACCGCATAAGTAACCAAAGTTACAGTTACATGGGAAGTAGAGAAAATTCAGTATAACGCCAGATTGGTAGTACATAACTATGCACTTGTAAATGTAATACAACATGAAAAAGGAAAGGCAACTCTTGACACAAACCACATTTATCAATCAAAACACTCCAACTCAATCAGATTAACTAATACACTAAAAACACAAATTGGCTCAATCAAATCCCTCAAAGAATACCGCCATCCCCAATTAATAAAATCATCCTATAATAAACCTAAAATTCTTAACTAATGTGAACCAAACAGTTAACTAACTCCACCTTATCTAATCTCTTCAATAAAGCCCGCAATAAATATAAAAAACACACAACATAAATAACCTGAAACACCATAATTTAAAAATCCCAGATCCCACACTTAACCCAATACATTCCCTAAAATCACAACGACCCCAATAATGAATATCAAACCCTAGTTCCCAAATTAACCAAACAAAAACCCTACTTAAAAACCCATCCAACAACTAATAATAGCACTAACAAGAAGCTTAAATTCAACCACAAGTTATCATAAAATTTCTTCAAACAACTTACAGGAGAGGAAGCAGAAAGGGCAGTCATACGCCAAAACATCTTGTCCAAAGCTTAATCTGAAGATCTCTCTGTAAACCCTAATTTTTGAGATTCAAAATCGTTTCCCCCTTGGCAACAAAGAAAGAAGAGTAGTTTGGGGAGTTGGAAAAAAAAAAATGAAAACCCTAGAAAAGAAAAATCTACTTTACTCACATGTAAAGTACTCTCTTACTAGGAGAAATTGATGGAGAGAAAGATAAATTAAGCCGACAAAAAAACTTTTTATTTACTAGTAAATCGCTCGCTCAACAAATTTTTGATATTTTAAAACAAGTGGGTGAGGAAGAGGAGAAAAAGAAATTTGGATGTGTGAACCACGTAATAGGGTTTTCTTCTCATAATATCAACGGCAGAGAGGTGACACGGACACTTCTTAAAAGAATGCATCCGTAGCAGGAATTTAAGCTACCTACTTTTCTTAAAAGTAGGTCGTACGGTCCTCCCTACGTTAGGGTCCTGGACTGCTGGGCTAATGTTTTCCAAGTCTGATGTAGCATTGTTTAATGGTTTGGGCATTTGCAAGATCCAAACTATTTTAAGTTTGGAAAAAAGTGTAAAGTGTCGAGTTTAATGGTTTCCAAGTTGGGGTAATCCATGCCTTTCGTAAGCCATGTTTCAGTATTTTTTGGAAGATAAAGCCATGTTTCAGTATTTTTTCAAAGATAAAGTGTGAAATAAAATGGTGTTCCTTTTTGAAAGGAGTGACGCTCAATCATGTACTAGAATTTAAATTTGATAATCTCTTTTTGATTGTTGATCTTTTAGGCTAGAGATGGAGTGCCAATCATTTTGACGTTCTGGAACCTATTTTTATCTTTCACCATTAGACTTGCACTTTTATGATTTATTTTAAATAGCGAGATGGCATGGAATTTGGAAGATGAATATCTTCCACCATTAAAGTGAAATCTCAGCTATTTCAAGCTTAGAAAAAGTGTGGAATATCAAGTCTAATGGCTTCCTAGTTAGGGTCATCCACCTTTTTCCAAGGCATGTGCCAAGGTTTCATAGAAGATACCTTAGAATCCAAACCAAAACGCCAATCCAAATCGCGGTGAGCACCATTCTGATTTGCTCTCAATCTAGTGGTTGATTTTGTTTTTAAATCTGAGTGTCCATTTCTAATTGTCGGTTCTGTAAGCCAACATTAAACGCAATGTGGAATGACACTTCTCGCAATTCAGATTGATGTTTTGAAATCCATTTTACCTTTCACCGTTAGACTTGGATTTGCATGATCGACTCCTAGTCTTATACGGTTCACCCAAATCAACTTTCAGTTAGAAAGTTCGAAGTTTTTAACATACACATCAATTAACTAACAATAAAAATCGAATATATTGTGTATTGATTACAATTTGGTGCTTGGATTGAGATTGGGATTGAATCCATGAGACATTTTTAAAATCTTAATGGTTAAACCACAAATTGAGAGTAAATTTTAAACATATGTTTTTTGTATCCATCATGTAATGACCTGATTTCGTGTATATTAGTCAATATAGTCATCGCCTAGCCATTGTGCGTGGATTCTGTACGGTACGCTGCCTTCATCCAGCAATAGCTTTCCGGAAGGTCATCTATCCCTCAATTATTCCCACCCAACCATGCTTAACTGCAGTGTTTTTATTTTATTTTATCTTAGAGACAATTATGTTGAAAAAGGTCTTGTTTTTTGTTTAGGATATATCGTTATTTTTTATTCGGCCAATCACTAACGAATATTGGGTGTTACAATCTTACCCCTTAGATTGGGGTTGTCCCCGCCTCTATAGTATACAAGCCTAGATCTTCAGCGTTTTCAGGCACATATGAACCCAGTACCTGGTCCAACCTGTCCAAGGTACCTTCCTACCCTCGACATGCTGACCCATTATCGCCTCTGATACCATTTGTAATGACCCGATCTTATATACATCAGCCAACATTGTCCTCACTTAGCCATTGTGGTCGTCCACCAGTGTGGGATTTTGCACGGGCACCGTTGGGTAATTCGTCAGCTTCTTAGGCGGTTAGCCATCCTAAGATTGATCATGACATGGGCTCGCTAAACTTCGGAATTTTTTAGACTGCTGAAGCCATCGATTCTAAAAAGCCTCGGCTAATTATATACAAAGAATCTTTATGTATGTTTCATTGCCACATACTCTTCCTAGGTGTCGTGGGATCCACCAAGCCAAAGCAAAATGTGTCACAATCCCAACATTTCATAATATAGTTGTCCTTGACTCAAGAAATATAACTCGGATTTATGACATCCCATGCCACTTACCTCGGCACATGTGACTCATCAGTGGCTCCGATACTATTTTTAACCACCCGATATCGTATACATCAGTCAAAATTTGGTCCCTTTAACCATTGCGGTCATCTAGCAACAACATCCCGGGAGGTCGCCCACCACTGGATTACTTCTGCTCAAGCATGCTTAGCTGCATAACTTTTTTCACCTGGAGTTAATTATGTTGAAAAGTCCTTGGTTTTTTTTAAGATGTATCATTGCCAAAGTAGTTAATACCATGTATCAGTATCGTATTGGTCGGGTCTGATACACATATACAAAAGATTATATCGGTTTTTATCGGTAATACATCATTAGGACTAAAATTTTAAATATTTATAAATGTTTCAATATAAAAAATTTGGTGCCATATGATACATTAATTCTCAAGATCAAAAGCTTCACAGTACAAATTCAATCGCATTACATATCTATACCTAGTAATTTCCTCTTTATTTTCACCATCGTCTCATCTAAATTTAACCCACATTGGAATCATCTTGCTCCTGCAAATTACTTTTTGCACTCAAATTGTACCTTATTCGTTGATACAGTCCCACATGATTCACGGTTAGCAAGGTTTCCATGCATAGGAAAAACAACAAGGCGAAGGACACTGAAGAGTACAAATCACGTAATCATCCCACAAGGATAAGAAACTCATTAGGAAAAATGAAATAGTTGAAAATTTCTTTACTGAATCGGATCGGGTTTTCAAGGATACAAAGGAATAAGATAATTAGGAGGAAGGATTTTGTTTACAAATTTTCAGATCTAAATAATTTATTCTACCAAATTACCCTTACTGATATTATTAATGTACCGATGAACCCGATATATCGGCTTGCACCGGCCGATATGAGCGTTTTTATTGTCCAATCCTTGTATCGTTTTAAATATCGTAAAGTTTTTCCCGATACATGATAAAAACCCGTAATATCGGCCGGTACTTATATTTTATTTTTCCAACCACTGCCGAATATTGGTGTTATGCACCATGCCAAAATTTTATAGGTAGAAAAAGAATGAACTGATTTTCAGTTTACCAAAAAAAATAGAGTCGTGTTATGACACGGTCGTCCTCATAATTAACTAAATAGGATCGCACATTTGCACCGTTAGATTAATGAAATTAGTACATTTTGGATGCATATATTACACTACATTTAATGAGAACTTTAATTCTATTTAACACTCAATTCATTAGTTATTTGCATATCTATAGTTGTATGATTCTTTTCCTTTTTCTCTCCTACGATGATTTGCTCGAGAATAAAAATACGAAGATCAAATCAGAAGTTTCGGACCATTTCTAATAATATCGATGAGCATTACAACATTCTATAGTTGATGAGCATATTTTGCCCTAGATTGGATGGGAACTGAAAATTCTTTCTAATCAAATATAATTTTTGATCTAGCTCTTATCAAGGTGATGTTCCCGGAGCCAATTGATAAACCACCGTTAACCATTTTCTGGCTAATTTCTTCAAGCATTGCAGAAAAACTGATCTATATATTTACTTCTTATTTCATATGTCTCTTTGTGAATACATTCATTAAAAAAGATGACTATTTGTGAATCCATTCATTAGAAAAGATGAAATAGACATTATTCTCATCACTGTTTTTTTTTCTTCATGGAGTTTTAATCACCTTCTACGAAGATAACAATGGTGTTCGGCTGTTGGATGGATTACGTAAATAAAATAATAGAGGCTAGGGATTCCGAATAATTAAGAATATTGTGTTTCTATGATTGGTATCTAATCTCATGTATCTAGAGGAATAAAAAATCCAACGGTGCCAAAGTGCGACCGTGTTTACTCAGTTATAAGGACGAGCGTGTCATAGCACGACTCAAAAAAATAAGCATACTTGAATACCTTTTATTAGGTTCAGTCTTCTCACCTTTACATTCATTTTATTTAGTTGCAAAATATGTGATGTGTATAGTTATTAAACACTACATCATGCTTATAAAAGTCCACTAATATACCTAATACTTCATTCAACGAATGAATCATCTTTATAAAATTATTTTCCCAATAAAAACATGTCGTTGTGAAAATCAAATAACCATATGCAAAAAATAATGGGTAAATATATGAGATTTTGTGCAACACTATCATGGGCCCTTGATAATCTCTCCATAACAATTATAAACAATTTTGCTTGATTGTTCTAAAAGGAAAATATCAAGAAAAGGATTTATTGAGAAGTATAAATGTCTTGAATACTTATAATGAGAGTACATCGTTTGTTTAAAACAAATTTTTCCGTGAGGTCATTAATATATGCTTATTGAAGCCTATCAAAATACCTGAAAATGTCAAAACTCCAATGTATGATATTATACTCTGCATACCTTTCTTTTCACCAAGTGCACAACCTTATGTGCCAATGTAATGTTATGCGACATTTGCCTCCCTAGTACATGTGTTGCTTGTAAATTGTGATATGATATTTTCCCATCAAGGGCTTCATCCTAGTAACCATAAACCTTTAAAGAAATTTTATACTTAACGTTAAATTAGAAAATCAACCTAAATTAAGATGATCCTGCATTCCCTGCTCTTATCATGAGAGTAAAGTCTGGTATTGTTCATCAGCTTTAAGATAAAGACTCTAGATCCTCTATGACCAAATTCTTCATATCCTTTTATCCCACCAAATCACAATACGATATGTGTACGTATTATAGATTATTATAAAATAATTTAAATATATTGAATCGGTATGCTTCGGTTAGTATGGACTTAAAAAGGATAAACATGTGGAAACTAGATACTTTCATAATATCATCTTTTGTCTCTCTTGAAATTCAAACCATTGTCCTAGACTATATTTTAACGTTGATTGAGCTTTAGTTCATCATTTTCTTTGATTATTCCTGTCATATATTTGCTTTAAAAAGAACACGCAATTGGGGGATATGGGAATTAATTGGGGGATATAGCTACAGGACAAAAAAATGTCCCCATAGAAATTCTGAGTGACCCCCTATGTAATTTTTTTTTTAATTCCTAATCTAGCCCCCACTAATCAGGATTATTGATTAATTATAATTAGTAAAATGTTAAGTATTTGGGGGATAAATTAGTGCGTATTTATTTTTATTTGAATTTGTGTGGGTTAGTTGAGAGTAGAAGGAGGGAAAATGGTTTTTGAGTGGAATTTTTTTTTTGAAAATGGAAGATGATTGTGATGAGAGAATTGCTGCTAAGAGGTTGAAAATTTGAATTTTTTTCTTTGAATCCACCATTGTTGCAGCTGAAAAAGCTTGGTGTCGGCATGGTATTCAACCAAAAAACCATGCCGGCATTTGTTGGAAATTTTCATAAATTGTTTGCCACTATCCGGGGGGATTCGGGGGGGCGTAGCCCCAACAAGACTTTGTCTCGTTACAAAAATTTTCAGGTTTTGATCTTCCAAACCTATTTTTTCAGGTTTTAATCAGTCTACTTCCGGCACAGTTATCTGATTTTCGAGCATGCCGGAACTACTTCCGGCATGGTTTTTGCTTAAATTTCTATGTCGGAACATGATGAAAAGTATCCAGAAAATTGATTTTTTTGTGCACTTAACTACCAGCATTGATAGATTTATATCGAGCATGCCGGCATTCAGTTCCGGCATTGAATTTCATCACTTTCGGCATGGTCTTCATCATTTCCGACATGTTCTTCATCACTTCCGGCGTGGTCTTCATCCTAAATAACCATGTCGGAACTCACTTCCGGTGTGGTCTTCATCCTAAAATTCTATGTCGGAACATGATGAAAAGTATCCAGAAAATTGATTTTTTATTTCACTTAACTACCGGCATTGATAGACTTATATCGAGCATGCCGGAATTTAGTTCCGGCATTGAATTACATCAATTCCGGCATGGTCTTCATCACTTCCGGCGTGACCTTCATCATTTCCAGCATGTTCTTCATCACTTCCGGCGTTGTCTTCATCACTTCCGGCGTGGTCTTCATTATTTCCGGCATGTTTTTTATCATTTCCGACATGTTCTTCATCATTCCGGCAGAGAAGGAGAAGAGAATTTGAAAGGAAATGGGGAAAATTTAGAATTTGAAAGAGAATGGGGAACATTTGGGTTTCAAAGTTTTAACCCTAAAAAGATTAATAAGAAGTGGAGATGGAAATGGGGAATATGATTTTGTTTTTTGATTTTAAGTTTTTTTATTTTTATTTTGAGGGAAGGGTGTTTTAGTATTTTCGCCCCCAAAAGTCACCCCTTAGCACACACCACGGGTTGGGGGAAGTAATTCATATCCCCCAATTAGTTTCTATATCCCCCAATTGCGTGTTCTTTAAAAACTAGAAGAAGTTTTGTTTATACTAACCATAATTTTGATTTGTGACAAGTCTTGCATCAAGTTACATAGTAAAAAAGATGATGTAATTTTTTTTTATTATGATTGTAGAACTTTTAAAATTTTACGAATCTGCCAGTTCCAAATAATTTCAGTTTATTAAGTAAGTGTTGATTGCTCAAATAGATACTAATTAAACTCGGGAAAATATTAATATTATTTCGGGCAACAAAAGCCATAGGAATGTTTACCTGGTAGATCAACCAATATGATCAGAGTGCTTGCATAATCTCTATAGTATAATGTTGGATTAAACTATATTGGTTTGATTCTTTTTTCCATGAATCAAAATTGGAGTTCTTTTTTTTAATCAAAGCTGCAATTAGAGACTTAGAGTACATTTATTGAGTTTGTTGCAATTTAGTTTTGCTTCAATAAAAAATTGTACATTATTTGTATTTTCGCTAACCATACAAAATATTAATCAAATGTAAATTGATTCTCATAATAACATATGATATTTGGAAAGAATATCTAATTTATATATTTTTCTCGTTTTAATTTCTATATATTAACTAACTTTATAATACGGATTAAAGGGTTTTAAATTAATTTATGATAATACACTCTATGCATACATGTCCCGTTCTGATTAGGCGGGACAGAGGGACATGAAAGATTTAGTCATAGAGGATTTCAAATCTAAGATAAAAACCTCTTTTGAAAAAACAGATTGGTCTGTGAAAAGTGTAATTAAGTTTGTTTTAAATGTTACAAAGAAAAAAAAACTTTGGCTTAAAAAATCTTTATGTTGGTCTTAAGAATCAAGGAGTGACATGCTATATGAACTCTCTTCTCCAGACTCTATATCATATTCCTTATCTCAGGAAGGCAGAATATTGTATGTCAACAGATGATTTGGCCCATTTGGCTCTATAAACTCTGTTTTGTAAGCTCGAGCACAGTAATAAGGGAGTTTTGGATACTGAAGAATTGACGCGATCTTTTAAATGGACTGAGAACTAGGATTTTCAACATCAGGATGTCCATGAATATAGTTTGGCTCTTTATGGAAAGCTGGAAGATAAAATAAAGGGAAGTGTTGCGGAAGAGGGCATACAATATTTGTATCTCTTTTCTCTAATTCTTAATCATTGATTTCATCTTATTCGTATCTCTTTCGCCTCTTCGTATCACATGCAATCTCTGTATTTCATTCTTCTATATAAGTTATACATTAGTTAGTACCACAACCATCGATTTTAGATTTTATCTAAAATCCGATCCTTAAACCGCTTCCGCAACTCAAACCCTAAATTCTTTTCTCAACAATCTTTAGTTTTCTCTCTCAGAAAGTTCAATGGAAGATGAACCAATTACGAAAGCAGACCTTATTGAACTTGAAACTAACCTTACTACAAAACTTGAAACTAGTTTAACAAAATCCCTTACTGAGGCTTTCTCAAAAATACTTGACATACATGAAGAATACATGATCAAGATAGCAAAATTCGTTAAGATGGAATATGAGAGCATGTCAGGATTGGATGGAGAAAATGATGAAAAGGAAGATGAAACAAAGAAATTTTAAAAAATAATCTTTCATTTCAAAATACTGATATACCTGAAAAAGTTTTACGTGAGCTAAAACACAAAAAACAGTTCGAAAGTTTTCTAGACAATTCAAGTAAAAAATTTGCAGTTTTGAATCTCGGCAATGATGAAGATGATGAGTTAGAAGAATAACAAGAGAAAAGGTGGACTGAGGATAGAAGATTGAAGTTTAGTCTGAATCCTTATGGAACTCTACCATAATATAATTTTAAGGCTGATATTCATAACTTCCATGGTGGTTTACAGATTGAAAAATTGATAGATTGGTTCTATGAAGTAGATTCGTTATTCAAATTCATAGAAGTACCTGACCTTCTAAAGTGAAACTTGTTGCGTATAAACTCAAAGGAGGAGCTGCATCTTGGTGGGAAAAACTATGTGAAGATCGTATCAAATATGGTAAGCCCCCTATACGTACTTGGGAAAGAATGAGAAACTTAATTAGAGATAAGTTTATACCTAAATATTTTAGACAAAAATTGTTTATCAAACTTCATAATTGTGGACAAGGAGCTAGACTTGTTGAAGAATATGTGTCTGAATTTTATAGTCTTATAACACGTAATCAATTGAATGAGTGTGAAGAACAGTTGGTTGCATGTTTTATAAAAGGTTTAAATCGACTTATACAACAGGGAATGACTCAATCCTTATATACGATGGTTGAAGCTATTCAACAAGTTATTAAGATTGAAAGGCGTGTGCTTAATACTTCTGGCCAGACACAACCACGTCAGAATCGTTATCAAAGCTATAATAGGGCTACAAAACAATATAATTATTATTATTATGGTAACCAAGATAGTTCTTATTATGCTGAAAAAAGAAGTTATAGTCGACCCATTCAACAACCCCTAGCAACTAACTTTTCATACAACCAAACACCTCTTCCTACAGAAAATTCACCATTAATTGATATTCCACCTGCTAAACCACCTCAGGCTTCTAACCAAAGAGATATTACTCCAAACACTAGAGGTAATAATTATCATCAACATTTTCCTTTGTTACCCAAACCTCCTAATCCTTTATTCCAAGTTTAGAGGAGAAAAGTGTAATAAGTGCAACCAAACTGGTCATACTTCTAGTGATTGTCGTAAGTTCCATTCTTACATTAGTGAAACCCAAGAGGAAACACAAGAAGAAGAAGTACTAGAGGATGATGATCATAATTATATGCATGTACATGAGTCTTGTGATGTCGATTTCGTTGGTGTAATATGTCCAATGTTGATAGTTGAACCATGTCTTTCACAAA
Organism: Papaver armeniacum; assembly: GCA_023531295.1. NCBI lineage: Eukaryota > Viridiplantae > Streptophyta > Magnoliopsida > Ranunculales > Papaveraceae > Papaver > Papaver armeniacum. Next base: position 42,706 of record JAJJWW010018265.1, read on the forward strand.
GACATAGTATTTTCAAATCTCAATGTGTTATTTAAGGTAAAATTTTTAGCATGATCGTTGATAGTGGAAGTACTGAAAATTATGTAGCTGCAAAGTTAGTTGAGAAACTGGGATTACTTTTTACACTTCACCCAAATCCATACTATGTGGGTTGGATAAAAAACTCTTCAACTCAAAAGATAACTCATCAGTGTTTGGTTAAGTTTTCATTCCCTAGATATGAAGATTATGCTATTTGTGACGTGGTTAACATGACTTCTGCAAGTCAACTTTTGGGAAGACCATGGAAGTATGATATTTGTGTTTTTCATAATTGCTATGAAAATGCATACACTTTCGTTCATGATGGTTTCACGGAGGTGTTGTGGCCTTTCCAGTATTTTACTTCAGTAAGACAGTATTCGGAGCAGAAAAAAAAGTACTTTAGATACTACTATTGCTCAATCTATACAAAAAACTCATTATTTGAGTTCTCATGAAGCTATCAAGCCTATGGTAGAAATTCCTGACAAGGTACAAGACTTATTATCTTCTTTTAGTGAGTTCTTATGAGTTATTTCCTGCTGATCTAGTTATCTAATACTTTGCCACCACCATTAAGAGATTTACAACATCAAATAGATTTTGTACAAGGAACTTTTCTTCCTAATCAAGTTCACTATAGATTAATTCCGAAAGAGCATGAGATATTATAAGGATAGGTTTATGACCTATTACAAAAAGGATTGATTATACTAAGTAAAAGTCCTTGTGCTTGCCCATCCTTTTTAGTAGACAAGAAAGATGGTGGACATCATATGTGTATATATTGTAGAGCACTGAATAGAATAACCATACAATATAGATTTACAATACCTAGACTAGATGACATGATATATATGCTTTCTGGTGCTAACGTATTTACAAAACTTGATCTAGGAAGTGGTTATCATCAAAAACGTATTCGTATAGGTGGTGAATGGAAGAATGCATTTCAAACTCGTGAAGGATTATGTGAGTGGCCTGTAAGGCCATTTGTATTGTCTAATGCTCCTAGCACGTTTATACGTCTCATGAATCAAGTTTTGCAACCTTTTCTTGGAAAATTTGTCATCGTATACTTTGATGATATCTTAATGTACAACTGCAACGAAGAAGAACATCTTGAACATTTATCTCAAGTATTTACTTTATTACGAGAGAATGTGTTATATATGAACTGAAAGAAGTGCACATTTCTTACCAACAAAGTGACATTCTTAGGTTATGTAGTTTCAAGTACAGGTATTTCAGTAGATGATTCCAAGATTAAGGCAATTGCTTATTGGATTACTCCTACTTATATTCGTGAGGTGCACAACTTTCATGGATTAGCTTCTTTTTATAGAAGTTTTGTGAAAAATTTCAGTACTATTGCTGCCGGTCTTACATATTGTTTGAAGCGTGAAAGTTTTGAATGGACAGAAGAAGCAAATAAGAGCTTTAATTTACTCAAAGAAAAATTGTGTAGTGCTCCTTTTCTTGCTATGCCAAATTTTGGAAAACCATTTGAAATTCATTGTGATGCTTCTATTGTTGGCATAAGAGTTGTTATGTCTCAAGAAGATCATCCAGTTGCTTATTATAGTGAGAAAAATTCTGATACAAGGAAGAAATGGTCTACTTATGAACTAAAGTTGATTGCACTTGTTCAAGCATTGAAACAATGGCATCCTTATCTCATTCACAACGAGCTCATAGTAAACATTGATAATCAAGCTCTTAAGTTTTTGAAAACTTCAACTAAAGTTAATAGAATGCATGATAGGTGGTTATCTACTATCAATTAGTATACATTCTCTATTAGACATAAGAGTGGAAAACTCAATCAAGTAGCTAATGCTTTGAGTAGACGAGCTCATCTTCTTATCACTCTTAAACATGAGAGTTTAGATTTTGATTTATTAAAGGATCTGTATAGTGAAGATAAAGATTTTCAATCTTTTTGGGAAAAGTGTGGTTCTTCAACAGGCAGTGTTGATGATTATCTAATTCAAGATGGTTTTATTTTTAAATGAAATCGATTATGTATACCACAGTGTTCTTTACGTCTTCATCTGATTCAAGAATTGCATGGCAGTGGTCTTGGTGGACATTTTAGACGTGATAAAACCATTGCTTTGGTTGAAGAACGTTATTTTTGGCCTTCTACGAAGCGAGATATTCATAAATACGTGCAAAAATGTATGGTTTGTCAACAATCCAAATAAATTATTCAAAATACATGGTTGTATACTCCACTTCCAGTTCCAGATGCTCATTGGGTTGATATTAGCATGGATTTTGTACTTGGTCTACCACGTACTTCAAAGGATAATGATTCCATTATGGTTGTGGTAGATCATTATTCAATGGCTCACTTCATAGCTTGCAAGAAGACAACATATGATTCAAATATTGCTTATTTGTTTTTCAAAGAAGTGGTTCATTTACATGGAATTCCTAAGACAATCACTTCTGATAGAGACACAAAATTTTGAGCTACTCCTGGAAGTCTTTGTGGATGCGCTTGGGAACTAAGTTGCAGATATAGTACAACTGCTCATCCCCAAACAGATGGCCAAACTGAAGTTGTAAATCGTTCTTTATGGAACTTGATTTGAGCAAAGATTATTGGAGGCAAAGACAAACAATGGGACACTCTCCTTCCACATATGGAGTTTTCTTTTAACACTTCAGTCAATAGGCCTACATGTAAGACACTTTTTGAGATTGTGTATTCTAAGGTTCCTAACCATATTTTGGATTTGACAGTACTTCCAAAACTGGGGCAATCAAATGCAAAATCAGATAACATGCTTGAGAAAGCTTCACAGATTCATAAAGAAGTGAAAACAAAGCTTGCATATTCCAACAACAAGTACAAAGAAGATGCAAGTAAACATAGAACAATTAAGACTTTCAGTGAAGGAGAATTAATTTTCATTCATCGAAGAAAAGAATGGTTTCCTACTGGAACTTACAAAAAGACAAAGATGAAAAAGTATGGACCATTCAAGGTACTTAAGAAAATCAGTGATAATGCTTATGTCATTGATCTTCCAACAGATTAAACATTTCCAATATCTTCAATGTGCAAGAAATTTTTACATTTCATAGACAAAATGAAATTCTTTTGACTAGATAACTCGAGGACGAGTTTATTTCAAGAAGAGGGGACTTATGTGGTATATATTTCCTATAACTCGTTGTGTCAGCTGTTACAGTTGATACACAATGACTATGTCAACTATACCAGTTGATACAACAACTTCTGTTTTGGTTTACTTGTTTTGCAAGTCTTTTCTTTCCTTGTTTAGCTAGTTTTCCTTTTTCGTTTTATTAGTCGGTTCATCCAAGCCTATATATAGAGGCTAAGTATATTATCTGAAGGACATCAATCTTATTATTAATAAATCAACATTATTATCTTGTTTATCATTTATCTGCTTTATCTAATTCTTAATCATTGATTTCATCTTATTCGTGTCTCTTTCGTCTCTTCGTATCACCTGAAATCTTCGTATTGTATTCTTCTATACAAGTTCTACATTAAAATGGCTGCAAGAACATTTATGCTTCTTTTGACAAGTATGTGAAATTAGTGCATCTTGAAGGTGATAACAAGTATTATGCTGATCAACATGGTTTCCAGGAGGCAAAAAAAGGTGTCCTTTTCAACGACTTCCCACCTGTTCTCCAGCTCCAGTTTAAACATGTTCACCTAGTCTAACCACAAATAGGCATGGTTGTAATGCGAGTTCACGTATTACTTTGCTCGCTGATCATATGTTTGCAGAAATTATCAATATGATATATACTATCATTTGGCCATCTTTATACTAGGTTTACGGGTCACTCCTTATCATTTTGGCATCAATCTATTTGGCCAATGCTAATCTTCTTTTATTTTATATTCAGATTTGCATATTTCGTTACGGTATGTGATAAATGGTTTGAAATGCTCATTTGGTTAATGTTTTTCCTAACTCTTTTGAGCTGGCAAGGGATAATTTTTCAAAGTTGTTGATCATATTTTAATAGAGGGGAACTTGAAATTTGAATTTAAAAGGGCTTTATCAAATTCTGAAATAACTAATCAGTTTGTTGATCTTCTGCTTGTGATGGGCATTTTTTATTCACTTACAAATTGCCTACAAGATTCTAGAAGATGGTCTTCAAAGAATGAAGAATATTCTTTATTTTGTGTTGTTTATATGCTAAGTTGATTACAGAAGAGGGTCTCGACATTTTTCTCAACTCATTCATTTGGAAACCTGGCATTCCTCCAAAGGTTAATTCTTTTGTGTCGTAACATACCGACAACTTTCACTTCTAATAGGTCGGGGTTCAACCTATTTGCCAATCTTTAACCTTCTGATATGCCACTTGAGGAACCACGTTATCCATTTTCACTGAAAAATTATTTTAATAGGAGATCATCTAGTTTGCCAGGCTTCAACGAATAAAATTATGACAAGATACTTTCAATCGGAGACCATCTATATGAGTGTGAAGTGGTACCACTTCTATCAGAACCATAGGGATGAGTTACTCTAGTCCACTCGTGAAAACTCATTATTGTTCGGGGTCGAAAAGAACACAACCAAGAACCGAATTTGTAAGGATAAAACCTATGTGATATCTACTACATCGATTTACATTATGAAGTTGATCAGTTCAAGACATCATGTTCATTGAGCGGTTAGTAAACCCGGTAGATATTCACTAAGTGGAATTCAAAGCCAAAATCTATCTTTCCCGATATAGCTAGTGACATTCTGCGCACAAACTCTCTAGTGTCTGCATAAGAGTGTATGGTTAAACTCCATTTTGCAGTATTTCAGTAAATATTGTACAATTTTATTTATATGGGAGATTGTAGAAAATAAGGATTTTGATGGACCCTAAATCCATTTCTATTTGGTGGATTGAAATCAAGTATGTTCTCAACAGATATATCTTAACTAGCTTATCCCAATAATTATATCCTTACCATTTAAAAGGAAACTGTTTTGCTTAGCCGTCACTTTCTTTCACTCAAAATAAAAACCCATCTTCATGCAAAAACAATTTATTCATGTGGGTGATTATAGGAGAAGGACCCCTGATGCAAATGGGCAAGCTATAGCCTATTTAGAGGTTAGAAACCCGAGTGTCGTAATTTAGCTCAAGAAGCGTTTAAATTGATTGGAAATGGCCCAATGATCAAGACATGCTATGTAGCATGGTCTTCAAATTTCAGCCAAATTCCATCCTTTAGGGCCTCAAAAGACCGTTTAGCCCTTTTAGAAAAGCTTTTTTTTCCTTAATAACTTCTTCGTTAAGAGTCCGTTTGGATCGCCGTTTGTGGCATATAGTTTTATTTAACGAATACTTTCATTATTTTAGATAACCTAAAATTTGCCAACAATAGCAAATTAAGGTTTGGGTCGATTTTGGGTTGTTTTCATCCTTTCTTGTTGCACAAGTTACTTTTTTTCTTCCCAAATCTATTTAAGAGTTTGCAAAGTTATTATTCTAGACCGCTGATTTTGATTAATAAAAAATAGTTTATTGAACTTGTTCAAGTTTAATTCTGATTCTTAATCGTTATTCCTAGGAATAATTCGAGGTCTGAACAAACTATCCCTTTTCTTTCTTTTCAATAACATCCGCTGCACTAACCTCCAAATCCAGCTTAAGAGGTGGATATAAATTGTGTATGTTCCCAAAATATATAACTTAACCGGCATATCTCAACAATTATGTCCTAACCATTTAAAATGAAATTGTCGCTTTGTTTCACACGAAATAAAAACCATTCTTTATGAGAAGGAGAAATACATAAAATTAAGTTTTGGTTTTGCAATCTTCATTGAAACGTTTTGAGATTTTTAAAGAGAGCTTGTGCTACATTTTCGCTTTTGTTGTTTCGTATAATTTGAAGTGCTAAGAAGAATATCATGGTATTGTTGAATGCCAGAGATATGTGATATATCCTGTAACAACATTATATACAAGGCATTAAATATCCTAAGTAAAGAAATTACTCACCTCAATACGTTTGTTTGGTTTTAATTCATTGCTATAATTATTCTCACATTCTTCTTTTTGAATTGTAGATTTGTAAATATAATTATGCATAGTGCGCATGAATCGTATTTGTATACAAACTATTTGAGATAATATTGTCAGAACTAATCCTATGGGTATTCGCACTAGAAAATTAGATACTCGGTGCCAATATCTCTATTTAATCATGTTAGTTTTTATCGGTGAACTTGTTAAGGAAATATTACAAAGTAATTTCTTATACACAATTTATTTATTTTTTGTAATGGTTGGAAGTTTTAAAAAACTTATGTTGTGTAATTTGGGCATTTGAATGTTAAATCAATAGCCCAAGGAAGGGACCATATTTCCAATATGTTTTGGTAATGTACCCATGGAATTATAATGGGATTGAGTTTTTTATTTTAGTCAACAATTTCTTTTAGTGAGGGTAGTTTAGTGAGAATTCTGGGATAAATAAATTAGTAGAAATAATTTCGAGTTTCACAATAAGTGAGTGATGTAATAATAAATATGAGATATAGTTATTTCAGGTGAGAGTATTGAAATCTAATCAATTGTATCAACTCGACAGTTAATGAAAAACCCTATTTTCTTTCTGGAAGATTTCCGGCTCTGTTTTCAAAGAGAAGGTAGCTTGCTACCAAAATTCATTTAAATTGTATATTATTACAGTACAATTGGTATCAGATTCACTTCTGGGAACCACTATCAATGATGCTAGATGAGAAACTAACGGTAAACGACGCTCTCGGAATTGCTCAGACCAACTCCCATGACATATTTTCTCTTAAACAATGATTTGATGATAAGTCGGCTGAATCTCGTACAAATTCCAATTTTGCACTTATATTCAAAACCATGGGTATTACTCCATCATTTGAGACTATGGCTTCAGATCAAACTGTCAATCCCGATTCAGTTTCTGGTTCTAAGAATGTTTCATATCATGGGATGAATGGGTTTCGTGACCTTGTTAAAAATACATTTCGGGTAAATTTTCACGTGTTCCAAGGTTGGTTTTAGCGATTTGGTGGTACGAATTCTAGAGGTTGCGTTGAAAAATATGAAAGGTATTTTTTGTTTTATTATCTTGTTGATGCTGACCGAGTTGAATGCCCGCCATACATTTTGATTCTAACGTTGATCATTGTTTTTAAATTATCACCAGGTATACTTAGTATGTCATGGGATGCATTTGTCAGTGGTTTGTGTGGTTGATTTGATGGGTAGCTTTAACAAATTATCTCAAACTACTACGGTAGAAGATTACTATGATAGGTTTGAGTACTTTAAAGCATACATGGTGGCTAGTAGTCCCGATCTTTCCGTGATTTTTTACACTAAGTTTTATTAACGGCTTAAAAGATGAAATTCATACTGCCGTACAAATGTTTAAACACCAAAAATACTTCTAGAGCCTTCTACTCAGTCAAAATGCAACATGTTTCAATTATACTTCCGTAAAGCCAGTTACAACTCCTTCTCGACCTTTCTAGCAAGATGAATTCGTTATCCCTAGTGATGATTGCTTTGGTTAAAACTTGGCCTTATAATCTTCTATCAAATTTAGGAAAAGTAATATGGGGTATGAGCCTACAATTCCAATGGTCGTCACTTGTTATAAAAAGAGGAATTAATATGGGCTATGAGCCTACAATTCCAATGGTCGTCACTTGTTATAAAAAGAGGAATTGGTGGATTTCGAAGACAAGCATAGTTTTAGAATCGATAATGATTTTGGTTTAGAAGCTAATGCATTGATATTAGCATGGCAGCCTCTTCGGGCTATCGAGTTTACTTGTTTTTGTTCAAGTTTACTTGTTTTTGTTCAGTTCTATATTAATTTGGAAAATTATTTGCTCTATTCTCTATCTATAATTCATCCACATCTGATAGAACTTTGTATATTCTTTTTCTATCTAATATCAATTTCTTAATATCCGTGTAAAATCCAATTTTATCAACTAAATATGGAAGGTGGGAGTATTTAATATTCCAAAAGAAGAAAAAAAAAATAGGTGGAAAATGTGAGTAGCGCTCTTGAGATGGATTTTTGGAGATGACAACCCTCGAGGGTCCGCCTTAAGATGGATTTTCAAAACTTTGAGTGGCGCTCTTTGATTACTTGTCTCCGAGGAAAGGAAGTTTGTGTGGTCAAAGAAATGTAACATCATTCATTATTTGATGATGACGTCGACCGATGGATGGATTATATCATACTGCTTGTTGTTCGTTCTTTTACCCAATCCACCTGGGGATTCGAGCTTAATCAAAGAATTTATGACGCTTTGAGTACTAATTTTGGTATTTGCTCAATGCAAATTATTGATTTGCTGTGGCTGCATCACACTTGTTGAACTCGGGGTTTGTTAAACTTTGTTTTGAATGGCCATGAACGAACCCCATTGACCATTGACCATAGCTTTGTCTGACCAAATGTAGAAATATAATGTTACAACCATAAACTCATTTTTCAGTGGTTTCCATCACAAGTGTAAAAGCATTGAACGTGGAAATTATTGTACAGTTGCGTAAAGTAATGATCAATGGACGATGTTATATCAATATTGCAACTGGAGTGAGATTTTGGTTCGATACTAATGGCAAAGTGGCCTAGAAAGAACACACACGTAGGTGGGACATATACGGTTAGTTGATGAATGGTTTCCATCCATATGCACCTTTTTTGGATGTTGCTATGTTTTATTTGAGACCCCACCTATAACAAGTTTTCCATCCACCTTCCATATATTTTCATGAGAAATATACCTACTCCAAAAAGCTAAGAATTAAAAAAGAATAGGAAAAATATGCATCTTTGTTCTCCTATCTATTCATCTTAGCCATGGAATGTCATTTTAGATCTTTTCTTCATGGTGAATCTATTCATTTTATTTCTGATATTAAGGCTTCTTAAAGGGTTCCTATTATTTCTCATTTGATGTTTGCTGATAACATTTTTATTTTCGCTAAAGTCGATATGCATGATATTCAAGGCATTCGGGACATTCTTAATTACTTTGATACCGGCTCAAGTCAGCTTCTTAACTTATATAAATTTTGTGTTTCTTTTAATAAGAATTTTAGTGAAGGGTTCCCTTTTTTAGAAAGAAACAAATGAGAATCTTTTCGATCCTATTTTACAATCTTTTGTGTCTAGACTTAAAAATTGAAAAGGAAAGACGTTAAACCAATCTGGTAGAAATACTTTGATAAAGCATGTCTTGAATTATGTCCCCTCTCATCATATGAGTTGTTTTAAGATTCCTAAAACTCTCATAAACAAAATGGATACTCTTCAAAGGAATTTTTGGTGGAACTATCATGATAGTAAAGGCATAAAATTCATTGCATGGCACCATCTTCAAAAGCCAAAATACTTAAGGGGATTCGCTTTTAGTAACCTTGAAATCTTTAATAAAGCTCTCCTTAGCAAGCTGGCCTAAAAAGTATGTAACAATCCCGATGATTTGTGTGTTAAAGTCATGAAGGCGGAGTATTCTAAGGATAAGAAATTTTTACATGATAAACAAATTGTATGAGGATAGCTCTTGGATTTAGAAAGGTGTGTATGATGGTCTTGAAATTGTTAAGAAAGTTTCTATGTGGTCTGTTAGATGTGGTATTAAGATTAATATTTGGTTAGATTGTTAGGTTATAGGTCTTGATAGCCCACCTGAACCATTTGTTGGTAAATCTAAACATATGAATTATACGTTTGTTTGTGAACTGTTTGTAGCCAATACCAGAAGCTGGAATGAGGATCTTATTCTTTCTATTTTCTCAGTTGATAATGCTGAGAAAATCCTCGGAATGAGAGTGCCATCCACAGGTAATGATATTCTACTTTGGAAATCGGTTAAAAAATGTAAGTTTTTTGTTAAGAGTTCATATAATTCTCTTTGCAATTTTGATTATAATAACCATAATCACAGTTCTACAGTTCCTAAAGAGATCTGGAAAATTCTTTGGCAACTAAAACTTACTCATATGGTATAACTCTTTATCTGGAAATGCCTAAATGATATCCTCCCAACAAAGAATAAGATATTCAGACACAATCAAGATATATAAACGCAATGTGGTTTCGTCAAGCTAGTATGGAATGCATTAATCACTTATATTTTGATACAGTGTGGCTTAATACAATGTGGTGTTCAATCTGGACGAGGTCACGGAGTTTTTCTTCTATTGCGGTTTCTTTGTTAACAAAATTTCTAGTGACTTGTGTTTTTCCTTTTCCGCATTATATTGTTTATATTAATAATTGGATTTACACGGGTTAGTACTTATTCAATCTAAGTAGATATGTCCACTTAATTGTAATCGATTACGAGACTTGTTTCTTATAGAATTCGTATCTTGAAAGATAAATAACAAGTTTAACAACTTGGCAGAATTCCGATTGAATTATTCAGATACAACTAGATTGATCTTGGATATTGATTTTTGAGATCGTCCAAAGTATTCTGCTTAACAATCAGATTCACGGACCTTGTGTCTATATACATATTGATTGAGTGGAGGTTTAGATATCAACTCTGTATACATATTTTCAAGGATCATTAAGTTGGTCTACTTGCAATTATGTTAAGTTTTGTCTATACAGGTTGTCGAACGAAAAAGTTGGGTGTATTTGGTATCCCCTGCGTTTTCAATTGGTATCAGAGCAGGTTCGTGTATTCGGTGTAATAACCAACATGACGATTTTTTGATTTGATAGGAGCAGTCAATTTACAGATCCTGAGTGTGTTCTAGAAACCATTAGTGTTGATCTGAATATTGATTTGAATAAAGTCATTGATAATATTTGTCATCGAAAACAATGATTGATAAGGAAAATTGATGAACTTCATTGTGAACTATATATAAAGAATTCTGAGAAGCATCTGAATGAGAAAAGGTTATTCAAAGGGAGTTGGATGATCAAATTCGTATTAACAAGGATTATGTTGCCATAATAGCCGACTCAAAGGCTACCTTAGCAAAAACCCTTGAGGATTTGAAGACTGAAAAGGAAAAATATAGCTCCTTGAAGAATCTAAGTCCTCTTGATTCTTGTCTTAAGAATTATCGTAAATCAGGAGATAAACGAGGTCTTGGCTTTGTTAAACCTGATGTGACTCAGATTTCTTTGAAAGGACCTGTTGATGCATCCACCAATTCTGTACGCTTTTGTATGTTTCGTAGTTCATTATCAACATACATGTAAACTTTTTAGACAAAAGTTAAAAGCTGCCAATATTTTACATGGGAAGGCTAAAAAACTTTTTGAAAAACATACAAAAGGCATGACAAGAGATTATATTCCAAGAAAAAGTAATGTCAGTCTGTGAGCTTTTGTCTTAAAGTCAACCTCACCCTTTCAATGGTTTCTTGACAGTGAATGTGGATGGCATATGACAGGTGAACTTTCATGGTTCGTGAATGCGGATGAATTTAAAGGTGGACCCGTGACCTTTGGAGGTGGAAGTTGTTGCTATATTAGGAAAAAAAAATGGACGATTAAACTTCCGAGAGTACCTGAAATCCATGATGTTGTTTACGTCAAAGGTATGCCTGCTAATCTTCTTTCTATTAGTCAAATTTGTGACAAAGGCCATAAATTTATATTCAATGCTAAAGGATGTGATACTGAAGATAAATCTGGAATAGTAATTTTCCATGGCATTCGTGGCAAAAATAATTGTTATCTTCTTGATATTCAATTAAATCTTTGTTGCAATTTGACTAAGGTGGAATCAACCCAACTTTGGCATTAGTATTTTGATCACATCAATTATCGCTACCTTGGTAAGATCATTAACAAAGAACTTGTCAGAGGTGTACCCAAAATCTGTGCCAAAGTGGATGGTGTTTGTGGTGCTTGTCAGAAAGGAAACAAAGCTAGGGTTCCACATAAGTCGTCACAAGACATTGCCACCAAAGCTCCACTTGATTTAATTCATATTGTTGGAGGGGAGAAGTATACCTTGGTAATGGTAGATGACTACACCAGATTCACTTGGGTGGCGTTCCTTGCACATAAGAATGATACCCTGAGTGAATTTAAGGTTATTATGAATAGAATTCAGAATGAACAAGGTCGCAAACTAAAGAAAATTAGGAGCTATCATGGAACAGAATTTAAAGACTTGAAGGTATCTGAGTTCTGTGACACACTGGGTATTATTCAACAATATTCTCCACCTATAACCCCACAAGCTAATGAAGTTGCAGAAAGGAAGAACAAAAATATCCAAGAAATGTCTCGGGCGATGCTCTATAATAATAACTTACCTCTTAAGTTTTAGGAAGAAGTTATCTTCACGTCATGCTATTTGATCAACCGTGGTTATCTACGGTCACAAACCCTAAATACTCCTTATGAGTTATGGTACGATAAGAAACCTAACTTGAGTTATCTCCGGGTGTTTGGAAGTAAGTGCTACATTCTTAAGGATCGAGAAAATAAAGGGAAATTTGATTCTAAAAGTGACGAGGGAATTTTCCTAGGCTCTGCATCTGATATTCGTGGTTTTCGAGTATACAATATCAGAACCAATGTTATTATTGATGACTTAAGTAATTTCCATCATGATAACTCTTATGTTGAGTTGCGTCCTATGGAGATAACTGAGAATGTCAAAGATACACCTGTATTAGAAGAAGTTGTTCCAATTGTTTCTGATCGTGATTGGTCTAGCGATGAGGAGAAAATCCCTGAAAAGGGTGTCTCGGTCGAACTTAATCCTGCTCGTAATTTGTGGGTTTGTAGGGATCATGATATCAACAATATTATTGGTGGTACAAACTCTACTGCTAAGACACGAGTTCAACTTCAAAAAATATGCAACTTTGCATGCTACCTGTCTCAAGCTGAGCCTAAAACTATTGATGAAGCTTTGAATGATCCTGCCTGGGTTAGTGTTATGCATGATGATCTTAATCAATTCAAGTGACAAGAAGTTTGGGATCTTGTTCCTTGTCCAACCAATGTAAATATTGTTGGTACCAAGTGGATATTTAAGAAAAGAGTTCATTTATATACCCCTGCAAAATGTTAATGATACCCCATCCGTTAGTTATGTTAGTTATATTTGGTTGACATAAAAATCATGAGTGTTTTTTTGAAAATTTGATAGCGATACCCCCAAATTTCCCTAGCTAAAAATAACCAAAATCTTTTCACTTTCCGATCATGAAAGACTAATAGATCACCAATCCTAGATCTCAAAAATTTGTATTCCATTCTCACTTTTTTTACTCTAAAATAATTTTAATGGTTTATTTTTTAATTACGAATCAAGAAAGAAGGAAACAACATGAGTCTGTTCACTCAAACAACATACTACTGGTTTGCTTTCCTATCAAATTAAATTTGTTCTTGTCCTTCCTTCTTCTCGAAGGAGTGCGAGAATAAACGAGAACAAAGTTACTTCTCTAAGTTTCCTCTCTCTAGTTCCTACTTGGTGCTCATGATGTTATTTCCTTCATCCTAATTAGCGTCGTTTATGGAAGAAAATAATATAAAAAAATCTTGGATGTTGATTCAGTCTTAAGTGAACCGATGATTAAACAACATCGTAACCGGAAGCTTCATTCGGTAATTGTGCTAAGATGTGGAATATTGATATTTATGTCCATTGATTTGAATTTTAAATTGGGTGATGTACTCATATGCAAATCGGGTGATGCACCCGGATGTGGAATACCTTAATTGAATTAGGACAAAAAAAAAACAAAAAGCTGAACTAAATTGAAATTCTGGTAGTGGTACCAAGTAACCACAAATTGGGTACTCTGATCTGCAAAACAAAAAAGTCCCAAAATTTTTTAGGGTTTATTTTATATTTTTCCGATATTGAAGAAGGCGATTTATTTTGCTTGTTTGATCTTCCTCTTCAAACCAGTAGTATGTTGGTTGATGGAGTAAGAAGAAAAGAGATGAAGACAGTATCATTATTCGCCATTGTTATTTGTTCTTATACTTAGGGGTATGCAAAATTGTGAAGTTTGATGGGGTAGGAAGAAAAGTTGTAAGGGTACAAAGATAAAGGGGTATCGCTAGTATTTTTAGGGGGTATATACATGTGTTGATGGTGGCTTTTAGCCTAGGGTTAAAATCGTAAAACCGCACATCTGGCATGACGTCATTATGACCATTAGCACATTTATCTAATCGATCAGCATGCTTACGTAAGAATTACCAGGGTACCTTTTTTCTTTTTATGTATCATGTTCGACGGCAGAACCCCTAACATTGATTGACATCACCTGTACAAAACCCTCATGCTACCGCGCCAAGGCATGCCTGTAGGATCTAAATATCGCACAACACATTTTATTAGTGTGCGAGATTTAATTATTTTCTTATTGAGAAAATGTAGCAGAGCTTGCGAAATTATAGAAAGAGAGCTCACGAAATTATCAAGAGCTGCGGTATTACTCTACTACTCTACTATGTATGAGCTGTCATCCACTATGTAAACACCTATATAAAGAGAAGAGCATGAGAGAGAAAAGGGGGGAGATAGCTATTTTTTGTAACAGAGAGAGGGAGAAAAAAGACACATTTGCAAAGAGAGAGTTTATTTTTCTTTATCATCTTTTTCCCCTAAAACTATATCTAGAAAGCTCCAAATACTCATTAATGTAGATTCTAAATGTAAACTCATGTAATTACAACAATCACTAGTGAAGAACCATGGATGTAGATCACAATGATCGAACCATGTAAAAAACCCTTGTGTCCATTTTATAATTTTAGCACTTTAATCTTTATTTTGATTATGAAATAGATTTAGATCTAGAAAATATTACATAGGGTGTGTTGTGGGAAATCCTGCAACTACATTTGGCGCTAGAAACAGGGAGGAGTAAAGGATTTATCCTTCCTGTAATTTGTTGGTTCAAGAAATTTCCATGAAGATTAATTTTTTTCTCATATTTTTCAAAGTTTAGGTTCAAAAATGGAAATTTCATGGGAGAAATCACACATCGGGGGAGTAAACATCATCAACAATTCAAAGACATGAAAAGAGTAAGAGAAAAATTTAGTTGATGTGGTGAAATTCAGGGAAGAAAACTAAAGTTTCAATAGAAGATTTCCATATTCAGGAGAAAAAGCAAGAAGCAAATTGTTGAAAGAAATTAAGGAAAGACGAAGAGAAGATAAGAGGCAGATGCTGCATTTTTTTATCACAAACAGAAACTCGCACAGATGGTTCAAGGATGAGCGAACAAACAATAGGTCATGGGTTCGAATTCGCAGAGATACATAGTTTTCATTTTATTATCATCTTCAGTGGCGAATAAGAGAATAAGGAAAAAAGTTATGAGTTAATTTCGCAGAGAAGTTCTTGAACAGTTGGTCCAGAGAACAACATGTGTGTTTGTGGTCGCAAGTTCGAATTCGCCTGCGAGCATAGTTTTCTTCTTTTTACAGAGGACGAAAAAATGAATAATTTTGCAGAGTTGTTTCATAATTTCGCAAACAAGAGGCAGCACAGTTGGTCACCTGCGAAGTTAATGAGTTCATGGTCGTGTGTTCAAATCCCAACGAATGTGTATTTTTCGCATGGATATTTCGCAAGAGTATTTCTCACAGAAGAGAGTTTATGATTATTTCGCACAAAAATTTCGCAAAGGAAGGTTGGCACAAATGGTTCATTTGATTTGATGCATGAAGAAGTACGTAGGTTCAATTCCCACCTCTTGCGAATTTTTCGCACATTTTACATATTTTTGGGTTGCTACCAGTGAAGAGCAAATCAAGTTTTAACAAGTGTGCGATAATTTTGCACAAGAGAACTGGCACAGTCGGTCAAGAGGCATGAATGCAAGCAGCAGGTCGCATGATCAATTCTTGCTTCTCGCACATTTATTTTTGTTATGCGGAATTTCGCACGGACTTTGATTATTTCGCAAAGAAGAAAGTTGATGATTATCTCGCAAATTAATTTCGCAAGAGAGGGTTAGAACAGTTGGTATGGTGCGAGAATATGCAAGAGGCAGGTCAATGGTTCAAATCTCATTTCTCACACTTCTTTTTGCTACGCGATAATTACATTTCTTTGAGCGACGTTTATACATTTCAAGGATGCCAGTTTCATAAGCAAATCATATCCTTCGCAAGAGACGACAACAACAGAAAATCACATGAAAGCTAAGTACCACTTCCTTGAATATTTTACTTATAGAAAATAAAAGATTTTTGATTTGATTTACAAAGAGCGATTCAATTGCACGATAACAAAGATTTCAAAGATTACTAAGATTACAAAGACTTCAAAATTACAAAGATTTCGAGATTTCAAAATTACAAAAAACCCAGAAAATCAAATTTATATATTTCTCTAGAATGTTTCCTTTACAGAAAATAAAATATTTTTGATTTGAATCACAAAACGCGATACAATCGCAGAATTATAAAGATTTCACAACTACAAAAATTCCAGAATTACAATGTATTAGAATTTCTCTTGAATATTTACTTGGATTCAAATGATATGATATTATGAGAATGAAAGAATGAATGAAAGAAATGACAGAAATGAAATAATGAAGATATGCGATAATTTCGCAGAGATAATAGAGACATGCGATAATTTCGAGAGACGATCTTAGATCCATAAAAATTCTAAGATCAGAATGGGACGAACCTTTATGGCGTACACCCTAGTTCGCGAATAAAATTTCGCAAGAGGCAAATGTAAGACCTAAAGTACGTCATAGAAGGGGGTATACGTTGCATGGCTCGGGAAAAGGTTACACCCCCGGAACTCGAGTCATGGAGATTTGGGGTCAATAAAGCCCATCCGGAGAGGTACCTTGGATTTTCAATCTAAGCTTATGACTTAGGTTGAACGACCGAGGGTCTCTTTAAGGAGTCGACATTTGATCAAGGCGCCGAGGTACCTTTGTTGAGCCAAGAGTGCCTTGGGAATTTAAAGTGTCTCGGCCATTCTTGGCAAGTCTTGGCTTATCTTTGCACTCGGCCCGAAGAAAACTCCACTTAGGGGGTGGTCTCGTAACCATAAGCCCTATAGGCAAAAGGGATAAGAGGCTGCGAAAACAATCGGTTGTTGTTAAGACCGGATGGGAGGAGGTAGCCTTGTATGGCGAAGCACGCCTTCTTGAAGGGGCAAACCGGGGGAAGATAGGGCGGCACCCTCCATTAGGGAGCTGACAGTGTCAAAAAAGACGCAAATGTCATGAGGCTTTATTTTCGCAAGAAAATTTAGGCTTGTCATATTTGTGCGACAATCCTGAAGAGGCAATAATACAAAAGAGAAAGATAAGACGAGATCAATGGGTCAATACATGAAAGTGTAAAGACGTCCTGCGATTTCGTCGCAAGACGACAATGTCATGGGGCTTTATTTTCGCAAGAATGTTTAGGCCTGTCATATTGTCGCAACAAAAATGACAAGAAAAAAGTTAAGGCAAGATCAATGGGTTTCTGCATGAAAGTGCAAAGACGTCCTGCGATTTTGTCGCAATGACAAGAGGTGGCAAAATAAGACCTTTAATTAGGAAGGCAAAATAAGACCACATAAGAAAATGAGTACGCAAATAAACTTTTGAAGATGATTATATGTAAGCAAACAATCTTGCGAACATGTATAAAGAAATGAAATTGAGATAATGAAAATGATGCACCTTTGATATTGTGATTATATTATATTATGCGATACTAATAGTGCAGGAATAAACAGTGGAGACAGTAAAACAATGAGATACAATGAACTAAAGATGGACAAAGAATACAATGAAGTACAAGCAAATGAACTTGCGAGAACAATGAGTACACGAAGATGAATGCACATACTAAAGAAAAACCAGAGAAATGAAGAATGGAAGCGACTTAAAGCTACATCAAGTTTAGAACGGCAAAATGAGCTAAGTAACACAAACATTAGCTATACATTGCAATAGATAAGCATTCTCATCATACAAGCATCATACTTGCATCATGAAAGCATCGCATAAGCATTTCATGGCATAAACATCGCATACACATTTCATAATAACATAAGCATTATATTCGTACAAATATTTTACAAAACTCTGAGAATTATTAATTTGGAAATTCGAGCGCGAGGATGTGATTATTTCGCACAATTATTTCACACAATTATAAGCAACTTGAAGAGATTATACTATCGCATGAGCACAAAGCATGAGACAGAGGCAAGACAATAATGAAGACACAACTCGCTAACTCAACATTTTCTCAAGGATTCTAACCTCATAGATAAAGAACAGAGGCAACTATGGATTACCGAGAAAACATTTATGTTCTTTATATTCTCGGCAAGAATCATTTCCAAAATGGACGTTCACTAGTGAACAACAAGAATCCTCATCAAAAATGGAATAATAATTTCGCATGAATAGAGGCAATACTTATTAATCACGTTCAAGGATGGATACTTCAAATACTTCTTCAAGGATACTTCATACTTCTTATACTTCTTCAAGGATACTTCATACTTCGTATACTTCAGGATGATACTTCTAATTACTTCTTAGTATTTCGGAACTTCACAAAAGAATAGAGGCAAGTACGTACTTTTCAAGTCCAATATTCTTTCGCTCGTTCCTCCAACAACTACACAACAAAGAGGATTTTTCCTTAAAGATCGCTCTTCAAGCAATATTCAAGGAAAAATAGGCAAGATGTAGGATCCAAATATCGCACAACACATTTTATTAGTGTGCGAGATTTAATTATTTTCTTAGATTGAGAAAATGTAGCAGAGCTTGAGAAATTATAGAAAGAGAGCCTGCGAAATTATCAAGAGCCTGCGAAATTATGAGCTGTACTCCACTATGTATGAGCTGTCATCCACTATGTAAACACCTATATAAAGAGAAGAGCAGGAGAGAGAAAATGGGGGAGATAGATATTTTTTGTAACAGAGAGAGGGATAAAAAAGACACATTTGTAGAGAGAGAGTTTATTTTTCTTTATCATCTTTTTCCCCTAAAACTAGATCTAGAGAGCTCCAAATACTCATTAATGTAGATTCTAAATGTAAACTCATGTAATTACAACAATCACTAGTGAAGAACCATGGATGTAGATCACAATGATCGAACCATGTAAAAAACCCTTGTGTCCATTTTATAATTTTAGCACTTTAATCTTTATTTTGATTATGAAATAGATTTAGATCTAGAAAATATTACATAGGGTGTGTTGTGGGAAATCCTGCAACTACAATGCCAACTATGCTAGCCGCACCACTGTGCCAATGGCAAACCGTGCCAGCCTCATATTACCGCGCCAAGGCATGCCAACCATGCCAGCCACATCTACCGCGCCAAGGCATGCCAACCATGCCAGCCGCACCACTGTGCCAATGGCAAACCGTGCCAGCCACATCTCCGCGCCAAGGCATGCCAACCATGCCAGCCGCACTACTGCACCAATAGCAAACCATGCCAAGCCAAACCGCACCTTGCCTTGGCCCTAGCCATGCTAGCCGCACCATATGCCAAACAGCATGCCAAGCCCTTGGCCCCACATGCCAAGCCAAACCGCACCTTGCCTTGGCCCCTAGCCATGCTAGCCGCATCATGTGCCAAACGGCACGCCAAACCATTAGCCCCACCTCGCCAAACCAAACGCACATTGCCTTGGCCCTAGCCATGCTAGCCGCACCATGTGCCAAACGGCATGCCAAACCATTGGCCCCGCCTCGCCAAGCCAAACGCACCTTGCCTTGGCCCTAGCCATGCTAACCGCACCATGTGCCAACGACATGCCAAACCCGCGGCCCCACTATACCATGCCGGCCTTCCCTACACGGCTACTAAAATGAAGGCGTGCGACAATCAACGGTCGCCCTTCAATCTCAGGAGCAAATCCTAGTCGTCCAAGGTTACCAGACAACACAAGGTAACCTTTGGCCCGAAACCCTAATTTGGCCACGCCAAACCGCGCCTAGCCGCGCCACCAAGCCGTCCTTCCCTATGCGGCTACTAAAACAAAGGCGTGCGACAATCAACGGTCGCCCTTCAATCTCAGGAGCAAATCCTAGACGTCCAAGGTAACCAGACAACGCAAGGTAACCTTTGGCCCGAAACCCTAGTTTGGCCACGCCAAACCACGCCAAGGCATAACATGCCAACCTAGCCGCGCCACCATGCCGGCCTTCCCTACGCGGCTACTAAAACGAAGGCGTGCGACAATCAACGGTCGCCCTTTAATCTGAGGAGCAAATCCTATCCGTCCAAGGTTACCAGACAATGCAAGGTAACCTTTGGCCCGAAACCCTAGTTTGGCCACGCCAAACCGCGCCAAGGCATGCCATGCCAATGGAATGCTAACCTAGCCGCGCCACCATGCCGGCCTTCCCTATGCGGCTACTAAATGAAGGCTTGCAACAATCAACGGTCACCCTTCAATCTCAGGAGCAAATCCTAGCCGTCCAAGGTTACCAGACAATGCAAGGTAACCTTTGGCCCGAAACCTTAGTTTGGCCAAGCCAAACAACGCTAAGGCATGCCATGCCAATGGCATTCCAACCTAGCCGCGCCACCATGCCGGCCTTCCCTACACGGCTACTAAAACGAAGGCGTGCGACAATCAACGGTCGCCCTTCAATCTCGGGAGCAAATCCTAGCCGTCCAAGGTTACCAGACAACGCAAGGTAACCTTTGGCCCCAAAACCCTAATTTGGCCATGCCAAGGCATGCCATGCCAACCGAGCCGCGCCACCATGCTAGCCTTCCCTGTCGGGCTGCTAAAGCGAAGGCTTGCGACAATCAACGGTCGCCCTTCAATCTCGGGAGCAAATCCTAGCCGTCCAAGGTTACCGGACAACGCAAGGTAACCTTTGGCCCGAAACCCTAGTTTGGCCACGCCAAACCGCGCCATGGCATGCCAACCTAGCCGCACCACCATGCCAGGACTTCCCTACACGACAACTAAAATGAAGGCGTGCGAAAATCAACGGTCGCCCTTCAATCTCAGGAGCAAATCCTAGCCGTCCAAGGTTACCAGACAAGGCAAGGTAACCTTTGGCCCGAAACCCTAGTTTGGCCACGCCAAACCACGCCAAGGCATAACATGCCAACCTAGCCGCGCCACCATGCCGGCCTTCCCTACGCGACTACTAAAACGAAGGCGTGCGACAATCAACGGTCGCCCTTTAATCTGAGGAGCAAATCCTATCCGTCCAAGGTTACCAGACAACGGAAGGTAACCTTTGGCCCGAAACCCTAATTTGGCCACGCCAAACCGCGCCAAGGCATGCCATGCCAATGGCATGCCAACCTAGCCGCGCCACCATGCCGGCCTTCCCTATGCGGCTACTAAAACGAAGGCGTGCGACAATCAACGGTCACCCTTCAATCTCGGGAGCAAATCCCTAGCCGTCCAAGGTTACAGGACAATGCAAGGTAACCTTTGGCCCGAAAACCTTAGTTTGGCCAAGCCAAACAACGCTAAGGCATGCCATGCCAATGGCATTCCAACCTAGCCGCGCCACCATGCCGGCCTTCCCTACCTGACTACTAAACGAAGGCGTGCGACAATCAACGGTCGCCCTTCAATCTCAGGAGCAAATCCTAGCCGTCCAAGGTTACCAGACAACGCAAGGTAACCTTTGGCCCGAAACCCTAATTTGGCCACGCCAAGGCATGCCATGCCAACCGAGCCGCGCCACCATGCTAGCCTTCCCTATGCGGCTGCTAAAACGAAGGCTTGCGACAATCAACGGTCGCCCTTCAATCTCGGGAGCAAATCCTAGCCGTCCAAGGTTACCAGACAACGCAAGGTAACCTTTGGCCCGAAACCCTAGTTTGGCCACGCCAAACCGCGCCATGGCATGCCAACCTAGCCGCACCACCATGTCGGACTTCCCTACACGACAACTAAAATGAAGGCGTGCGAAAATCAACGGTCGCCCTTCAATCTCAGGAGCAAATCCTAGCCGTCCAAGGTTACCAGACAACACAAGGTAACCTTTGGCCCGAAACCCTAATTTGGCCACGCCAAACCGCGCCAAGGCATGCCAACCTAGCCGCGCCACCATGCCGGCCTTCCATATGCGGCTACTAAAACGAAGGCGTGCGACAATCAACGGTCGCCCTTCAATCTCAGGAGCAAATCCTAGCCGTCCAAGGTTACCAGACAACGCAAGGTAACCTTTGGCCTGAAACCCTAGTTTGGCCACGCCAAACCGCGCCAAGGCATGCCATGCCAATGGCATGCTAACCTAGCCGCGCCACCATGCTGGCCTTCCCTATGCGGCTACTAAAACGAAGGCGTGCGATAATCAACGGTCGCCCTTCAATCTCAGGAGCAAATCCTAGCCGTCCAAGGTTACCAGACAACGTAAGGTAACCTTTGGCCCGAAACCCTAGTTTGGCCACGCCAAACCGCGCCTAGGCATGCCATGTTAATGGCATGCCAACCTAGCCGCGCCACTATGCCGGCCTTCCATATGCGGCTACTAAAACGAAGGCGTGCGACAATCAACGGTCGCCCTTCAATCTCAGGAGAAAATCCTAGCCGTCCAAGGTTACAGGACAACGCAAGGTAACCTTTGGCCCGAAACCCTAGTTTGGCCACGCCAAGGCATGCCATGCCAATGGCATGCTAACCTAGCCGCGCCACCATGCTGGCCTTCCCTATGCGGCTACTAAAACGAATGCTTGCGACAATCAACGGTCGCCCTTCAATATCATGAGCAAATCCTAGCCGTCCAAGGTTACCAGACAACACAAGGTAACCTTTAGCCCAACCTAGCCGCGCCACCATGCCGACCTTCCCTATGCGACTACTAAAACGAAGGCGTGCGACAATCAACGGTCGCCCTTCAATCCTAGGATCAAATCCTAGCCGTCCAAGGTTACCAGCCAACGCATGGTAACCTTTGACCCAAAACCTAGTTTGGCCGCGCCAAGGCATGCCATGCCAATGGCATGCCAACTCTGCCGCGCCACCATGCTGGCCTTCCCTACACGGCTAACAAAAACGGAAGCGTGCAATGATCAACGGCTACCTTTCCTCTTAAGATGCAAAATCTCGACCGTCGAAGGTCACTAAGATAGCAAGTCTCCCAAGCTCGACTTTCCAGGCAACAACCATGCTACATGTTTTCCACGAAAACATTCAAGACATCAATACATATCACAAACTGGGGGATCCACTTTGGGTATTGGTTTGGCGGTTTACAGCGTGTGGCGTACACTACGCCCGTCATAAGGAAGAGTAATAAGGATGAGGCGGTTAGTAAATACAAGGAGTAATGGTGAAAAGCTCTTTTTTATGGAACATCAATTCCATGCGTTAACGGTTACCACCTCCTCCCATTTACTCACCCATTTTTCCATTCCTTAATGAGACCAGAGTACGTTTCACTTCGACTTGTATAAATAGGTCTTACCTATTTCCACCGAACAACAAGTTGAGTCAGGAGCAATACAACACTCAGAAACATTTGCTAGCTTTCCATCTGTTAGCTTCCCATTTTTGATACAAGTCGTGAAACCACTACTCTTCCAGAATCAACTTTGGTCTCAACACTTTCTTCGCTTCCCTCCCCAAAACCAACCCATTCTCCTCCTTTTTGTGACCGAAGCAAGTCTGGAACGGCCATTTCTTGGTTTAGGCCGGATTTGTGCAGATTGATTTATCGAATATAAAGTACTCCCTTGCAGTACATTATTTAGGGTTTAAATTCGTTTCTCACCCACACACATGAAATTACCGAAATCAGCAGAAACCATTTTCACCCTCAAACAATTGGCGACCACAGTGGGAGGTTGATCTTTCGGTCATGATGTCAATTTTCAATCCTCGATCTCGTACCTCGACTTGGACGTCAAGACAGTAGAATCAAACAATCCGCTGAGGAAACGACGAATCAGTTATCAGACGGCTCAATTACCAGTCGTTACACGACAAAAGACGACTGGGGACTTCCGAGGGGTTAAGAAGCGAACGATCCACCCAGGGATCGGCAACACGACAAGAAATGACTAGGGACTTTCCACAGTCATGGCGACGTTTCCCACAAAACTCGGTCTAACGCCCGGGATATTCCTTTTTCAACATGAAGAGATGAAAACCGAGTAAGTCTTACCTAGACAAAATACATGGTTTTATATTTCAAGTTTTCTCGAGAATGATAAAACCGATAAGTCATGTTATGTTTCATCCCATGTCATCTACCAACACGCAGTTCCATGGTTTGCCTGGAACGTTTGCGCCACTTGCAATCATAACCAAAATAATGCATTCCAAAAGAACAATCCAAAACCATCAAGGTAGCATTTGTCTATCAACTCAAAGATCCAGAAAATCAAAACCATAAACTAGGCGTTTCATTTGCCTTTCCAAAAAAAAAAAAAACCTAAAATAAGAAGATCAAAAAAAAAAAAAAAAAAAAAAAAAAGTAAATGTGTTCAAGGAATGTTTTCCAACAATGGCTTGCTCTTCTTGGCGAGAGCCTCCTTTGCGCTTTGAAGAGCCGCCCTCTTCAATTTTAGTTTCTGGACAGACTTTTGACTTCCACTTCCGCTTCTTCACCATATTCGCGAAGGACCTTCGACTATTTCATTAAACATATTTTCAACCTCAGAGAAACCTTTGACGAACCAAGGAGCATCGAACTCAAACTCCATGCACATGTCACGATGGAACCTCCAGCTTGTGACCACATCCCCAGTAAAGCAGTATGACCAAGTCACGTTGCACATGTCGTCAATCGAAGACATAATTTCCTCCACACGCTTAACCAACGCGTACCGACTAGTAATTTGTTTGGTCATGGCAATATGACCGTAGTTTTCCCATATCTTAGTGTATAGTACCGCATGTTTGGCTGGCACGCTAAAACCTCCAATCAGCATGTGATCCCGATGAGGAACCAAGTACGGGGGATTAAAGGGGCGCCTGCAACTACATCAACAACCGGCAAGGGACTCCTAACAACAATCGCACTGCGGCCACTCGGAGTACTTTCCTTTGTCGAGCAAAGAACGACGTTTTCATCTTGATCGACATCCATTTCAAGATCGCCGATGCGGTTGCCACAGTTGGAGACAAAGTTGTATCTTCCTCAGTCTCTATCTCAGAGCCATCTTCAGAAACGACTTCCTCCTGTTATACCGCTGTTCAGACGTCTTCAAAAAAAAAGAGAGGGGGAACATGCAGAAAAACTCACTGATTCACTTTCAGACCAACTAGAGGAAGATTCAGCACTGCTGTCAGAAGAACTACCCTCGCCATCACTGGACTCCGAACCGTCATCCTTCTAGGGTTCCCCATCACCATGGATAGGCTCAACACCGACATCCTCTATCTCGGGAAGCAATGTTTTCTATCCACTTGCAAGTTTGGTAAAGGCATTCACACTATTGAGACCCTGGACAAAATATGAAGATGGATACTCATAAAAGAAACGAGAATATACACGGCCCAACGGAAGTCAAGAGGAAAATCATACATACCTGCATGTTGGACGAACTAAAAGTCGGTAGAGCTGTGGAATCTGACTGGAAACCACCTGCGCGATTTTTAGACCTTCGCTCCTTCGCTTGGGATTGTCGCGCGCCGGACCGACGGATTTTCTTTTGGTTGAAGAAGTATCCCTCAACAACGGATGCTTTGCTAAAATCGCAGCAAAAGGCCTACCACGGATGTTCTCCACTACGACTTTCACAAATTCCTGGATGACAAGGAATTCACTCTGCCAGAACGTGTTATACTTGGAGGTAGTCGAAGGATTTCGTTCCGAAAGAAAGAAAGGGATGCTTTTGCCCGGCACGAGAACACTAGCATCAAGAACGGTCGGTAATGAGTTCTCTGGAGCTACCAGCTGACGAACAAGAGGGACCCCTTGGTCGAAACCCATATGTCGAGCCGCCCGATCAATATTGTAAGAGACTTCCTGACACGATCCTCGAAAGAAAGATGGTATGTAACCCGGCGTGCAACTTCGCATGAATACAATCTCGCCGACACCGAGGTTCCCTTCGTTAGAAAGCAAAGACATGTTTGGAGCGGAAGCAAAAGTATTGACCTGGACTATGGATGTACACACTGGGGCCCATTGACGAAAATTAATCAGGCGCACGAATTATCGAGGAAATCATCCGGGTTTGAGCCGGCTCTTGGGCGCCTATTCGACCAGCGAAGTATTCTCGAACCACCCCAAGACGCGGGAAGTGAAACCAATGGTTTAGGAGCGTATTTTCAAGATGCTCCCATAGCCACGCATGGAGAAAATCAACGTGAACATACGAGTCCACTTTCATGTAACTATTTGAAACGCGCATATCCACAGCCAGATGATCCAAGTGCGTGTGTAGAGAACCAGAAACAAGCCGCCAATGGGGAGAACGACTCACTGTCGCCAATCTTATAGCAAATTTGAGGAGTTCGGCCTTATCTCCTTTTACCAGAGCCGTCATCGAAAATATCCCGGGATAACCACAGAGCCAAGAATGCCGCGACGTGGAGTGTACTATTCTTTTGATCCGGTGCCAGCTCATCAGGAAACCATTGAGACACCCACCAGCTGTAGAAACACTTCGTCTCATTTTCTTTTCGAACAAACCCTTTCGACTTCGCAACCAGGGTGGTACGCATTTTTTTCTTCATCATCTGACAACTTAATGTTGAGGTTTCCTGTTATGGGAAGATTCAGCAGAATGGCTACACTTTATAAGGATATAGTCGTTTCTCCCCACCTGCATATAGTTGTGTGGGTATCTGGACACCACCTGGAGATGAAAGCAACCAAACCCGGGATGTCTTCCCTAATTTGAAGGGATGTCTTCCCTAATGATTTGCGCTTTGGTTAAACTAGATCTTACACAATCTTGACTTTTCATAAATCGCATCCATTTATCAAAGGAACGCAACGGACTCACGGAGATCTTGAAATCAATAAGAGAGGCGGAATACTCTTTCCTCTGGATATAAAACCGTATTATGTTCCCTGGCGGAACCGACCGATCCCCTCCCTCACCTTCCGGACCGGTCAGAAGAATCGGCACATGCTTAAGATGACTTCTCCTGGCAGAAACTATCGTGAAGAACTCATCAGCCGCGTTTGGCTTGGAACTGCCGGCATCCTTTGGTACAACAGAAATTGCTGACATCCTAACGAAAATTCCCTTACGCTGCTTTCACCTCCGAGATAACTACAATGGAACAATACGAAGAGAGATTATTACGGAAAGTGCCTGGAAATTATTTTATCAGACGCAAGAAGGCCATCCTGGACGCAAGCCAATTGGTTTCAAAGTCACTTTTGCGCATATGCGAAGAAATGGGGACTGACAGACTCTGCATCACCACTTCATGCAACGGGAAATTGGCGCCTAGCCGAATAGGCGCGCCCCACGACGGGAACCATGCACACGACCACACCAGGAAACGGAGGGAACCCTAAAAGCTAGATTTTCGCAGGAAGGGAATGACAATGCTCGTGCACACCTACTTCGCACAGTAATTGAGGCGGCCAACATCACTACGGCACTCACACCTAAATTTTACTACAAGGTCGTGCAAAGCATACCTATGGCTGGGATTCATACCAACTCAGAAAAACGATATTTCTACAAGTTCATGAGAAGGTACACCTGACTAGGGTTCGTATTAAAAAGAAAAAAGAGGAAATAAAGCAAGGTAAGGAGGAAGTATGGGAAGACATACCGTGGATTCGCTTGTCGCTTTGCTTTATCTGTTACCACACCGAAATACAATAAATAGGTATGAAACAAAAGGAGAGGCCGGCCCTATTTTTATGTGCGTGATATTTGGGAATCCGAACAAGGAAGGGATTTCCTATTTTGAACCAAGTAAGGAAAAGAGGCAACCGGCCCCGCGAAGACAAAGTCACCACACCAAGACTGTCCGCGCCATTTCCTTGGCCCCACCTGCCAAGCCGTCCGCCATGCCTTGCCTCTCCAATACCGCGCCATTGCTTTGGCCCCACCTGCCAAGCCTTCCACCATGCTTTGACTCTTTAATACCGCGCCATTGCCCTGGCCCCACATGCCAAGCTTGTCCGCACCATGCCTTTCCATGCCGAGTCCAAGCCAGCACAACGCCTGCGCCCCCTTTCCAAACCATACTGACACCAACAACTCGCCGACCCAGCGGCACGATGTTCCCTGACCCAGCCAAGGTGATGCATAGCCAAACTAAGCCGACAATTTTCATCTCACCATATCACGGTCCGCACCACCAATACAATTTATGCAAGGCCGCCAACACGGGAAGCGCAAACTCTCTTTACCTCTCGAAAAGGTTAGTCGGGCTTTCCTGACCATCTTATCACGACTTGTTTCAATTTCTTGTCCTAGCCTGGCACCATCTTATGCTTACCTCGCAACGATGCTCCTGTTCCGAGCTAAGCAGGGGATTTAATGTTGATGGTGTCTTTTAGCATAGGGTTAAAATCATAAAACCGCACATCTGGCATGACGTCATTATGACCATTAGCACATTTATCGAATCGATCATCATGCTTACGTAAGAATTACCAGGGTACCTTTTTTTCTTTTTATGTATCATGTTCCACGGCAGAACCCCTAACATTGGTTGACATCACATGTACAAAACCCTCATGCTACCGCGCCAAGGCATGCCAACCATGCCAGCCGCACCACAGTGCCAATGGCAAACCGTGCCAGCCTCATGCTACCGCGCCAAGGCATGCCAACCATGCCAGCCGCACCACTGTGCCAATGGCAAACCGTGCCATCCACATCTACCGCGCCAAGGCATGCCAACCATGCCAGCCGCACCACTGTGCCAATGGCAAACCGTGCCAGCCACATCTCGCGCCAAGGCATGCCAACCATGCCAATCCAAACCGCACCTTGCCTTGGCCCTAGCCATGCTAGCCGCACCATATGCCAAACGACACGCCAAGCCAAACCGCACCTTGCCTTGGCCCTAGCCATGCTAGCCGCACCATATGCCAAACGACACGCCAAGCCAAACCGCACCTTGCCTTGGCCCCTAGCCATGCTAGCCGCATCATGTGCCAAACGGCACGCCAAACCATTGGCCCCACCTCGCCAAGCCAAACGCACATTTCCTTGGCCCTAGCCATGCTAGCCGCACCATGTGCCAAACGGCATGCCAAGCCATTGGCCCCACCTCGCCAAGCCAAACGCACCTTGCCTTGGCCCTAGCCATGCTAGCCGCACCATGTGCCAACGACATGCCAAACCTGCGGCCCCACTATACCATGCCGGCCTTCCCTATGCGGCTACTAAAACGAAGGCTTGCGATAATCAATGGTCGCCCTTCAATCTCAGGAGCAAATCCTAGCCGTCCAAGGTTACCAGACAACGCAAGGTAACCTTTGGCCCGAAACCCTAGTTTGGCCACGCCAAACCGCGCCAAGGCATGCCATGCCAATGGCATGCCAACCTAGCCGCGCCACTATGCCGGCCTTCCCTATGCGGCTACTAAAACGAAGGCGTGCGACAATCAACGGTCGCCCTTCAATCCCAGGATCAAATCCTAGCCGTCCAAGGTTACCGGACAACGCATGGTAACCTTTGACCCAAAACCCTAGTTTGGCCCGTGCCAAACCGCGCCAAGGCATGGCATGCCAACTCTCGCACCGCGCCACCATGCTGGCCTTCCTTACACGGCTATCAAAAACGGAAGCGTGCAACGATCAACGACTACCTTTCCTCTTAAGATGCAAAATCTCGACCGTCGAAGGTCACCAAGCTAGCAAGTCTCCCAAGCTCGACTTGTCAGGCAACAACCATGCTACATGTTTTCCACGAAAACATTCGAGACATCAATACATATCACAAACTGGGGGATCCACTTTGGGTATTGGTTTGGCGGTTTACAGCGTGCGGCGTACACTACGCCCGTCATAAGGAAGTGTAATAAGGATGAGGCAGTTAGTAAATACAAGGAGTAATGGTGAAATACTCTTTTTTTATGGAACATCAATTCCATGCGTTAACGGTTACCACCTCCTCCCATTTACTCACCCATTTTTCCATTCCTTAATGAGACCAAAGTACGTTTCACTTCGACTTGTATAAATAGGTCTTACCTATTTCCACCGAACAACAAGTTGAGTTAGGAGCAATACAACACTCAGAAACATTTGCTAGCTTTCCATCTGTTAGCTTCCCATTTTCTGATACAAGTCGTGAAACCACCACTCTTCCAGAATCAACCTGGTCTCAACACTTTCTTCGCTTCCCTCCCCAAAACCAACCCATTCTCCTCCTTTTTGTGACCGAAGGAAGTCTGGAACGGCCATTTCTTGGTTTATGCCGGATTTGTACAGATTGATTTCTCGAATCTAAAGTACTCCCTTGCAGTACATTTTTTAGGGTTTAAATTCGTTTCTCACCCACACACCCGAAATTACCGAAATCAGCAGAAACCATTTTCACCCTCAAATAACAGGAACACCCTTTAAGAACAAGATAGATGAGTTTGGAATGGTGGTTCGAAATAAAGCAAGACTTGTCGCTCAAGGCTATTCACAGATTGAAGGAATCGACTTTGAAAAAACCTTCTCTCTTGTTGCACATTTTGAGTCTATATGTTTTCTATTATCTCATGCTTGTTTTCTCAAGATTAAGCTATATCAAATGGACGTTAAATACACATTCTTAAAATGGTGCCTTAAGGAAGAAGTCTATGCTGCTCAACCTAAAGGTTTTGAATGTCCAGAAAATATCGATTATGTCTTTAAGCTCAATAAGGCATTATATGGATTAAAACAAGCTCCAAGAGCATGGTATGAAAAGATTACAACTTCTCTTCTTAGAAAAGGTTTTGCTCGAGGAGTGGCTGATAAAAATCTTTTTATCAAATGGAGTGGAAAGGATGTTTTAATAGCTCAAATCTATGTAGATGATATCATCTATGGATCAACATCCATGAAACTTTCTGAAGAATTCCATACCTCCTTAGGAAAGGAATTTGAAATGAGCAATGTTGGTGAATTAAATTATATTTTAGGACTACACATTCAACAACATAAGGATGAAATTTATATTTCTCAAGAGAAATATGCCAAAAAAACTTGTCAAAAAGTTTGGCCTAGAGAATTCCACTCCAAAACTTACCCCCATGGTTACTAATGGGAAGTTACAGCGAGAATGGAGTCAAAGTTAATCAGAAACTTTACAGATCCATTATTGGTAGTCTGTTATATCTCACGACAAGTAGACCAGACATTTTACTTAGTGTTGGGTGTTGTGCGATATTTCAAGCAGAACCAAAAGAGCTAGTCTCATCTTACTGCTGTAAAGAGAATCGTACTATTGGTTATAGTTTATCTTTTACCATTGATACTAACACTACACTTACTGCATATTTTGATGCAGATAGGGCAGGTTGTGTAGAAGACAGAAAGAGTACATCAGGAGGACTGTTTCATGTGGGTTTAAATCTTATAGCATGGCATAAAAAGAAACAAAACTCTCATTCCTTGTCCACATGTAAAGCTTAATACAGTGCTGCAGGTTCGTGTTGTACTCAACTTTTATGGATGAAACAAATGCTCACTGATTATGGAATAGATTCTGAAACTATGAATTTTTGTTGTGATAACTCAAGTGCGATTTGAATTACTAAGAATCCTGTTGAGCACTCAAGAACAAAACACATTGACATAAGATATCATTTTATAAGAGAACTCTTTGAGAACGGTATTGTCAAAATTGAGTTTTTGCCTTCTGAACAACAATTGGAAGATATTCTTACGAAACCATTAGATAACAGAACCTTTCGAGGTCTTCGGCAAGCTATTGGTGTTGTTTTAATTCATTAGTTTATGCTTGTTGTTTCCCCTGATCTTATTCATATACTTTTTGGGCAATTTAACTTGAGCTTCAGTATCTTTCATTATCTGAGATTGAGTTTCGTTCTTTTGTACATCTTCCTACCAAGGTATTATATGAAACATGGCTTTCTTCTGTCTTTTTCCCAGTGTTTAGTAAAAGGCAAAGTCTTATTTTGTGATATTTGTTCTTTGTTATCATTATTGGTGATTATAACATATATCTCATATTTTCTCATAGGTTAAGCTCTTTCACTCTTGCAAAAGAGGAGTAAACTATTTTGAGAATGACAGTTTTTGATCTTCATGGTCACATTTTTTGTGAATAAACTGCTACAACATTCCATAAGATGTTCTTTAGGGATCGACTTTCTTCCTTGATTGTGTCACCACCAGGGAATAAGAGGTGAACTAATCTCTACGTTCGTCCATGGCTAGATAAGTTATAATTCTTGTTCGTAACTGGTGTAGAAAATAGTTTGTATTGATTTTCTCACGAAAATATTGTATCTTAGTGCCTCTAACATTTCGTAACTGGTGAGAAGAGATAAAAATATTGGATAAAAACTTAATTTGTTCGTAACTGGCCTATTAAATTTAAAGTCCAAGAAAATCCTTCTCTTGTGACTAGAGTAAGGTCGCTCATATCGTTCTTTCGGGAATGACATAAATGGGAGAGAGTTATTTTTGAACTTGTGCCTAATGGTAATATCTTAGTGGGGAGTGCATATGTGGAATTGTATGAGATGCTTGTGCTTTATGTCTCCCTTTTTCCCCAAGACAAAAAACCTGCAGAATTTTCTAATAGTTAGTCCAATACTTCCAATTCCTGTAGTTTCAATATAAGAAGCATCCTAGTTTATTTTATAGTTAAACTGAATTGGCGGCAACCAACTTTGAACCTGCACACAAGAACTATCAATTTTTCTACCATTTTCTATAACCCTAATACAGTGAGAAGCAGTACTAAGCACCTTAGCAATATTGCCTTGTCTATTTGGGTTAATATTTTGAAAGATAAGATTGCACCTGTTGTTAGAGCATAGCTCGGTTGAACCCACCAAGTGTTGGTATGTCAAGTTTGGTTGTCATATTTTAGTGAACCAAAACTCATTTAAAGAGTCGCTTGATTATTTACTAGAGTCAACTTCGTATAGGTTAGCTAGAAAGTTATTAGGATATGAGACATACAAGTATTACTCGAAGACTTGAAGAATGTGAAGAAGTAAAGAGCTACAACGACGACATCATCCTTCCTCTTGAGGTTAGTAATATTTTGACTTGAACTGTTTCATTCCTAACGTATCTTTCAAGTCGTGCTATATTGAAAACATAACCGTGAAGCTGTGAATGATTATACTCTAGTTAGACGTAGTATTAAGGAATTACAATACGAAGTATAACACCCATCTTTTGAACTTCGTATATAAGTGTTTATGGGTAAAAATCGTTTCTGCCGATTTCGGTAAATTCGGTTGGTGAGTGAGAAACTGGTTCAAACCCTAAACAAATGTGCTGCACGTGAGCACTTTATAGATTCGAGAGATCAATCATGCAAGTCCGGCCTAAACCAAGAAATGGCCATTCCGGACTTGCTTCGGTCACAAAGTGGAGGAGAAGGGTTGATTTGGGGGGGAAGCAAAGAAAGGTGTTGAGACCGAGAATAGTGCGGGAGAGTAGTGTCTCGACTTGTATCGAAAGTGGAAGCTTAGGAAGCTTGCAAGAGATGAAAGCTTTTTGGGAGAGCTTGCAAAGTTGCCTTTTACGAGAGTGTAGTATTTTTCTCCTGACCGAGACTTGTTGTCTGGTGGAAATAGTTAAGACCTATTTATACAAGTCGAGATTGAAACGTACCCTGGCCTCATGAAGGAAGAGAGTAAAGGGTGAAATAATGGGAGGAGGTGGTAACCGCATGGTGTTAATGGGTGAAAACGTTTTCACCATTATTTCCTCATTTATTTGACCGCTTTATTCCTTTTCACGCTTTCTTAATGTGAGCGTAGTGTACGCTGTAATCTTTGTGACCGCCAAACCAAAACCCTGGAAAGCATCCCCAGTTTGTGTTGATATCTCGTTGGTTGCACCTTGAGTGCAAGTGGTCTTTGCTAGTGGCGCGTGTGGCATGTGCCATTGGAATGTGCGGAATGCTTTGGTGGTAGGTTGCACGGTTTGCAAGTTAGGCTACCAGCGTGTGTGTTTGGCATGTGCCAATGGCATGTGCGGAATGCCTTGGTGGTAGGTTGCACGGTTTGCAAGTTAGGCTACCAGCGTGTGTGTTTGACATGTGCCAATGGCATGTGCGGAATGCCTTGGTGGTAGGTTGCACGGTTTGCAAGTTAGGCTACCGGCGTGTGTGTTTGACATGTGCCAATGGCATGTGCGGAATGCCTTGGTGGTAGGTTGCACGGTTTGCAAGTTAGGCTACCGGCGTGTGTGTTTGGCATGTGCCAATGGCATGTGCGGAATGCCTTGGTGGTAGGTTGCACGGTTTGCAAGTTAGGCTACCAGCGTGTGTGTTTGACATGTGCCAATGGCATGTGCGGAATGCCTTGGTGGTAGGTTGCACGGTTTGCAAGTTAGGCTACCAGCGTGTGTGTTTGGCATGTGCCAATGGCATGTGCGGAATGCC
Source organism: Papaver armeniacum (assembly GCA_023531295.1). Taxonomy (NCBI): domain Eukaryota; kingdom Viridiplantae; phylum Streptophyta; class Magnoliopsida; order Ranunculales; family Papaveraceae; genus Papaver; species Papaver armeniacum. The sequence goes on from JAJJWW010018265.1 coordinate 77,179, forward strand.
TTGGTGGTAGGTTGCACGGTTTGCAAGTTAGGCTACCAGCATGTGTGTTTGACATGTGCCAATGGCATGCGTGGCCGTTAGTGCCGTGGCTTTGGTAGGAAAAGCTACCAGCGAGCATGTTGGCATGTGCCAATGGCATGCGTGGCCATTAGGGCCGTGGCTTTGGTAGGAAAAGCTACCAGCGAGCATGTTGGCATGTGCCAATGGCATGCGTGGCCATTAGGGCCGTGGCTTTGGTAGGAAAAGCTACCAGCGAGCATGTTGGCATGTGTGGCCATTAGGGGCGTGGCCTTGGTAGGAAAAGCTACCAGCGAGCATGTTGGCATGTGCCAATGGCATGCGTGGCCATTAGGGCCGTGGCTTTGGTAGGAAAAGCTACCAGCGAGCATGTTGGCATGTGCCAATGGCATGCGTGGCCATTAGGGCGTGGCCTTGGTAGGAAAAGCTACCAGCGAGCATGTTGGCATGTGCCAATGGCATGCGTGGCCATTAGGTCCGTGGCTTTGGTAGGAAAAGCTACCAGCGAGCATGTTGGCATGTGCCAATGGCATGCGTGGCCGACTTGGCCTAGTTTGCATGGTTTGCAAGCCTAGGGCGCTATATTTGGCATGTGCCAATGGCATAGCGGCTTGGAAATATGGCTTGTGGTGCGTGTTGGCATGTCCCAATGGCACGTACGGCCATGTTGACCTAGTTGCACGTTTTGCAAGCCTAGGGCGCTATATTTGGCATGCGCCAATGGCATAGCGGCTTGGAAATATGGCTTGTGGTACGTGTTGGCATGTGCCAATGGCACGTACGGCCATGTTGACCTAGTTGCACGTTTTGCAAGCCTAGGGCGCTATATTTGGCATGCGCCAATGGCATAGCGGCTTGGAAATATGGCTTGTGGTACGTGTTGGCATGTGCCAATGGCACGTGCGGCCATGTTGACCTAGTTGCACGTTTTGCAAGCCTAGGGCGCTATATTTGGCATGTGCCGATGGCATAGCGGCTTGGAAATATGGCTTGTGGTACGTGTTGGCATGTGCCAATGGCACGTACGGCCATGTTGACCTAGTTGCACGTTTTGCAAGCCTAGGGCGCTATATTTGGCATGTGCCAATGGCATAGCGGCTTAGTTTGGCATGGTTGCCAATGAGTGCGATATGTAGTTTGGTTTTGGCGTTATTGCCATGGTGCGCGAGTGTGCGGCTTGGTTTTTGCCATGGTGCGTCGTTGCCATGGTGCGCGGTGTGCGGCTTGGTTTGGCATTGTTGCCATGGTGCGCGGTGTGCGGCTTGGTTTGGCATTGTTGCCATGGTGCGCGATGTGCGGCTTGGTTTGGCATTGTTGCCATGGTGCGCGAGTGTGCGGCTTGGTTTGGCGTTGTTGCCATGGTGCGCGATGTGCGGCTTGGTTTGGCATCGTTGCCATGGTGCGTGATGTGCGGCTTGGTTTGGCATTGTTGCCATGGTGCGCGGTGTGCGGCTTGGTTTGGCATTGTTGCCATGGTGCGCTAGTGTGCGGTTTGGTTTTGGAATTAGGGTTACGTGGTCGAAAACCCTAATGCGGTATTTTGAAAAAATACCCCTATTAATTATTTACACACGAGTTAAATGCTCTTAGTTAATGTGTTGCGGGTAACACTAGGTCATGGGGTTTTACGATTTTACCCCTTGTTTAAAAACCACCATCAACATTAAGTCCCCAGCTTAGCTCGGAACAGGGGGCTTTGTTGCGAGGTAAGCATAAGATGGTGACAAACTATCAACACAAACCGTAAAGAGAATTGAGGAGGCTTGTCGACCTTTTATAAATAGGATTTGGAATCCTTGCCTACGGTAGTTTTGCACAAATCGGGAGGCTGGCACAATTGGTGGGGCGGTGCGGCTTGGGCGACGTTGGGAAATTGGCGTGAGTTGGGAAGGCGAGTGTGCTAGGCTGGTGGGACCACGGTGATCTTGGAAACCATGGCGCAAGGTGTGGAAGTTGTGCGTGCTTGCAGGCGTGACTTGGGCGGCCATTGGGAAATTGGCGTGAGTTGGGAAGCTGATTGTGCTAGCTGGTGGGACCGGCGCAAGGTAGGGAAGCTGTGCGTGCTTGCTGACGTGACTTGATGGTATCGGTGTGAACAAGGAGGGAGTAGGTGTTTCTACGAGATAGCAAAGTTTCCTTATTTTGCCTTTCCTTCACGCTGCGGCTTCGATTAGGGCATCGTTCATGCCAAAAAATGCGGAAGCGTTATGTCCCTCATTGCTTCCTTTCCTTTTTAAAGGTTACGTATTCAAACCCAACGCAACTGCATCATCTCCCTCGTTTGAGAAAGGTTCTTCTTGTTGAATTTCTCTCTTTGTCATGTCACGCATATTCGAATCATCTTCTAACCAGTCAGGTTCTCCAGATGAAGGCGCGAGGTCTGACTCTTGCATGAGCATCTCAACAAAGGTTATTCGGGTTAAGAAAATCATACTCTAGGTATGTTTTCTTCTTCTTTGTGGATTTGTCGTACACTTTACCGCCGCTTGTTGTATAAATGGAAAATTTCCCTTTTGTGCGAGAGATATCTGTTGGAGCATGCGTCAGTGTTATCGACGAGGATGACCTAGTCGTTCCCCTTCCTTCGAATCTGTCCTTGTTGACTACTGCAGACTTGGAGGACGCTGATTTAGGGATCTATCTTACGAAATGGGATACAACGAGAAGTCCCCGGTCATACTTTGGTTTGATATGATGGAATGTATGAACACGTGAATGTAACCTTTCGGCGTGCTTTTGGAGTTTTAGGTGCACATGTACGGATTCATGTTGAGAAATTCCCGTGGCTCGTAAAACCTCGATAGTGATGATGTTGAAATCGGTAATAACTTTGGTTGAGGGAGTGAAAGCATCTTACGTTTGGTAGTCTCCATGCATGACCTACTTTCATTATATCGCCTTGAATCCCCTCTCCACGGGATTTGATATAAGCCTATCGTACTCTTACGGATGTGACCTTTGGGATGCTCGAAATTACATGATGACATATTCTCGGATAGTGCGGGCTCGGGATCCTCGCGGCCTCATAAAGTGTTGAAGGCGTCTTCTATACGAGAGAGGTGATGATGTTCTTGCTTATTTGCACCCTTGAAGAGTAGAGGACCTTGTTGTGGGTACGGATTTTTGGTGGGTGTTCTTCGTAGCTTTGACGGTGAAGGGATCCCATGTATATCTTAGTCCTCAAGTATGGTTTACGTGTTTCCATCCTTGTAGTAATTGCTACTGCGGTGAAGCTCTGGGTGGGGAGTGTGGCGGCATGACCCTTTGCGGGGAAGGGGTGGCGTTGAAGCGAACGTTGATGCGAAGCGGCTCTGGAGAACGTTGATGTGTAGCTACTTACGGAGAGAACGTTGATGTGTAGCTACTTCGGAGAGAACGTTGATGCGGAGCTACTTACGGAAGAACGTTGAAACAACGTCTTGCAACTCTCGAGCCTTGACGGTTACCATTTTGAAGTCGGAGACCGCGTCACGTTCTGTCAAACTCGACATCCCTCAAGAGAACGAGAGGTTAGGAGTCCCAGTTCCATCTATCGATCGTGCTTCCTATGAGAGGTTGGGGTTTGGGAAAGGCTTCCCTGGATGGAAACGCCTGTTTTCTGATGTAGTGCGGTTGAGGGTGCAAATATGTCTTGGCGCTACGCCTTGGAGAAACATAGAATCTCACACAATTTGTTTCATCATAGGCTATACGACTTTGTGGTCGAAGTTCCCATTGTGCGGGTCTTTACGAGGGAAGGGTCTCCGTGAACTCGGGAGAGTTTTGATTTCCCTTGCTTTCAATTTTGGAGAAGTCTTTCTTTGATCTTCACGTGTGACGAAATTGGATTGCTTATCCCCTTCTTGGTCGCTCAAGAGCAACACGAGCCTCTTCATCTATAAACGCGCGCGTCCTGTGAAGTATCTTTTGTCTTTTCATCAAATTAACGGCGCTACAAGGAGGTCGGCTTCTTCCGGATCTTCCAGTATCTTGCCACGATGGTGGAGTAGCGTCTCTGCAGTGACGGTTGGAGCTGCCATGCTTGAAGAAGCGTTGGGGTGGCGGAAGTGGCTGCAGTTACGGTGATCGTAAGTGTATCGTGCGAGAGATGACACGGTTTTGATCACGAAGTCTTTGGAGCCATGGCGTTGTTTCGAAGGGCGAGGATGGTCTTTGGAAGGGCGCAAGGTGTTAGTATTTGGAAGGATGCGAACTGTTAGCACGAGTGTGGTCTGCGGGCTGGCATGCGCGTGCGGCATGTGTGCACGGCAAGCGCGTCGGCAAGCGCTTACGGAAGCAGCAAGCAAAGCGGTGGCATGCGCGTCGGCAAGCGCGTCGGTAAGCGCATCCGGAAACGCGTCGACGGTAGGCGCTAGATCGTCTTGGATTGACTTGGTGCGGCTGGCTTGGATTTCGGTATGGTGTGGACCATTGGCTTGGCACGGTGCTGGCTTGGCGTGGCTTGGACTTGTTCTGCGGGCCCGGTTGCCTCTTCCCATACGTAGCTCAAACGGGAAATCCTTTCCTTATTCAAATTCAAAAAGTGTTATGCTTATGAAATGGGTTGGCTCCCCTTTTTACCTCGTATCTTTGTTATCACGTCATGGTGTTAGCGGTAGCGCGGTAGTGACAAAGTGGGCAAGCATATCCCAGACTATGTACTCCAGCGTTTCTCTTTCAATTTGTTTTATTGTTTTCTTGTCTTTGGTGTAAACCGTAGCCATAGGTATGCCTTTCATAAACTTGTGGAAATACTTCATCATAAATAATTCTTCAAATGTCACCTTTGTAGTAACGTCTGCTAATAGTGACGGGTAATTGTTATTGTGCAAAGTAGGTATGTACGGGTAGGTGAATTTTTTTTTTTTTGAAAGGCAAACAAAGCGCTGGTTTATGGTTTTTGTCTTCTGGATTTCTTGGGTTGATAGATAAATGTTAGCTTTTGAGGATATTGGATTATTTCGGGATGAATGGTTTTGATAAAATGACTACGATTATGTTTTGGGAAAGGAATATTGCTTTTATGAAAGTGTGTGCTAGCAATAGGCACAATACTCAGTAGTATGACGGTTTTACTAAGAGCCTAAAAACAGATCGTATGTCTTGCGAAGTCTAAATTTACTCACTTCATGGGTTTTTGTGAACACGCCCCTCTCCTTGTAAAAGGCGGTTTTCTTTGGTAGCATCGTCGGCAAGTCCCCAATCGTTGATAGCATCTTGGCGAGTCCCAGGTTTTCTCGTGTAGTTTTGCAAGCAGTGGTAGCAAGGTCGTCGGTAGTTGAGTCGGATCGAGTGGTAGCATCTTGGCAAGTCCCAGTTTCTTGTGTAGTTTTTATAACTAGTAAGCAAGGTCGTCACAGTAGTTGCGTCGGATTGAGTCGCCTTCCCCTACCATCTTGACATCGGGTCGAAGAACGAGATCGTGAGTCGACATTGTAGCCGATAGATCAATCCTCCATTGTGGTCGCCTATTGTTTATGGGTAAAAATCGTTTTTGCCGATTTCGGTAAATTCGGTTGGTGAGTGAGAAACTGGTTCAAACCCTAAACAAATGTCTTGCACGTGAGCACTTTATAGATTCGAGAGATCAAACTGTACAAGTCCGGCCTAAACCAAGAAATGGCCGTTCCAGACTTGATTCGGTCACAAAGTGGAGGAGAAGGGTTGATTTGGGGAGGGAAGCAAAGAAAGGTGTTGAGACCAGAATAGTTCGGGAGAGTAGTGTCTCGACTTGTATCGAAAGTGGAAGCTTAGGAAGCTTGCAAGAGATGAAAGCTTTTGGGAGAGCTTGCAAAGTTGCCTTTTACGAGAGTGTAGTATTTTTCTCTGACCAGAGACTTGTTGTCGGTGGAAATAGGTAAGACCTATTTATACAAGTCGAGATTGAAACGTACCCTGGCCTCATGAAGGAAGAGAGTAAAGGGTGAAATAATGGGAGGAGGTGGTAACCGCATGGTGTTAATGGGTAAAAAAAATTTCACCATTATTTCCTCATTTATTTGACCGCTTTATTCCTTTTCACGCTTTCTTAATGTGAGCGTAGTGTCTGCTGCATCTTTGTGACCGCCAAACCAAAACCCTAAAGAAAGCATCCCCGGTTTGTGTTGATATCTCGAGTGTTGGTTGCACCTTAAGTGCAAGTGGCGCTGCTAGTGGCGCGTGTGGCATGTGCCATTGGCATGTGCGGAATGCCTTGGTGGTAGGTTGCACGGTTTGCAAGTTAGGCTACCAGCGTGTGTGTTTGGCATGTGCCAATGGCATGTGCGGAATGCCTTGGTGGTAGGTTGCACGGTTTGCAAGTTAGGCTACCGGCGTGTGTGTTTGCACATGTACCAATGGCATGTGCGGAATACCTTGGTGGTAGGTTGCACGGTTTGCAAGTTAGGCTACCGGCGTGTGTGTTTGACATGTGCCAATGGCATGTGCGGAATGCCTTGGTGGTAGGTTGCACGGTTTGCAAGTTAGGCTACCGGCGTGTGTGTTTGGCATGTGCCAATGTCATGTGCGGAATGCCTTGGTGGTAGGTTGCACGGTTTGCAAGTTAGGCTACCGGCGTGTGTATTTGACATGTGCCAATGGCATGTGCGGAATGCCTTGGTGGTAGGTTGCACGGTTTGCAAGTTAGGCTACCAGCGTGTGTGTTTGGCATGTGCGGAATGACTTGGTGGTAGGTTGCACGGTTTGCAAGTTAGGCTACCAGCGTGTGTGTTTGGCATGTGCCAATGGCATGCGTGGCCGTTAGGGCCGTGGCTTTGGTAGGAAAAGCTACCGGCGAGCATGTTGGCATGTGCCAATGGCATGCGTGGCCATTAGGGCCGTGGCTTTGGTAGGAAAAGCTACCAGCGAGCATGTTGGCATGTTCCAATGGCATGCGTGGCCATTAGGGCGTGGCCTTGGTAGGAAAAGCTACCGGCGAGCATGTTGGCATGTGCCAATGGCATGCGTGGCCATTAGGGCCGTGGCTTTGGTAGGAAAAGCTACAAGCGAGCATGTTGGCATGTGCCAATGGCATGCGTGGACATTAGGGCGTGGCCTTGGTAGGAAAAGCTACTAGCGAGCATGTTGGCATGTGCCAATGGCATGCGTGGCCATTAGGGCCGTGGCTTTGGTAGGAAAAGCTACCAGCGAGCATGTTGGCATGTGCCAATGGCATGCGTGGCCGACTTGGCCTAGTTTGCATGGTTTGCAAGCCTAGGGCGCTATATTTGGCATGTGCCAATGGCATAGCGGCTTGGAAATATGGCTTGTGGTGCGTGTTGGCATGTCCCAATGGCACGTACGGCCATGTTGACCTAGTTGCACGTTTTGCAAGCCTAGGGTGCTATATTTGGCATGCGCCAATGGCATAGCGGCTTGGAAATATGGCTTGTGGTACGTGTTGGCATGTGCCAATGGCACGTGCGGCCATGTTGACCTAGTTGCACGTTTTGCAAGCCTAGGGCGCTATATTTGGCATGCGCTAATGGCATAGCGGCTTGGAAATATGGCTTGTGGTACGTGTTGGCATGTGCCAATGGCACGTACGGCCATGTTGACCTAGTTGCACGTTTTGCAAGCCTAGGGCGCTATATTTGGCATGTGCCGATGGCATAGCGGCTTGGAAATATGGCTTGTGGTACGTGTTGGCATGTGCCAATGGCACGTACGGCCATGTTGACCTAGTTGCACGTTTTGCAAGCCTAGGCGCTATATTTGGCAAGTGCCAATGGCGTAGCGGCTTAGTTTGGCATGGTTGCCAATGAGTGCGATATGTAGTTTGGTTTTGGCATGGTGCCATGGTGCCATGGTGCGGTGTGCGGCTTGGTTTTGGCGTCGTTGCCATGGTGCGCGAGTGTGCGGCTTGGTTTGGCATTGTTGCCATGGTGCGCGGTGTGCGGCTTGGTTTGGCATTGTTGCCATGGTGCGCGATGTGCGGCTTGGTTTGGCATTGTTGCCATGGTGCGCGAGTGTGCGGCTTGGTTTTGGCGTCGTTGCCATGGTGCGCGATGTGCGGCTTGGTTTGGCATCGTTGCCATGGTGCGCGATGTGCGGCTTGGTTTGGCATTGTTGCCATGGTGCGAGTGTGCGGCTTGGTTTGGCATTGTTGCCATGGTGCGCGATGTGCGGCTTGGTTTGGCATTGTTGCCATGGTGCGCGAGTGTGCGGCTTGGTTTTGGAATTAGGGTTACGTGTCGAAAACCCTAATCTGGTATTTTGAAAAAATACCCCTATTAATTATTTACACCTGAGTTAAATGCTCTTAGTTAATGTGTTGCGGGTAACACTAGGTCATGGGGTTTTACGATTTTACCCTTTGTTTAAAAACCACCATCAACAATAAGACATCGACATAATCGTATGAATGTTATTGTGATTATGTTTGGGTATGGGTGAATATTTTGTCCTAGGAAATAATGTTTTACATTCGTTTAAAGGAAGTACATTATAAACTTGTTTGGTGAATCGAAAGGAAATCGCTAGGCTTATGGTATTGTTATTCATTGCAAATTTTTGGATTACCAATATATGTGTTTAGTATAACCGCTCATAACTTGTTTATGTATCTTGGTAAAACTATTCACAATGCCTGACTTATGTATCGGTATGACTTTTATTAGTGAAACCAATCTTAAGTAATCACCTGAGATCGTATGATCGATAAATATAATTGGTGTGACCATTCCTAGTCATTGGGTAACCGATCCTAGTACTTGGTGGGACTAATCACAAGATGTGTAACCGATCCTTGTAGTAGGTTAACAAGTTTTAGAAATTGGTGTAACCGATCCTATAACCTGTGCAACCGATCACAAGTAAGTACCATAAAAAGTGGTAACTGATCCTGGTACTTAGTTAGCCATTTTATGGAAACTAGTGTTACCGATCCTAGTAGCCACTTGGAGGTAAAACCGAACTTGTGTTTGGTAGAATCGTTAAACCTGTGAATGGTGATTGAATGTTTTTGATCAATCACATAGTTCTTGGAAATCAGATGAACCAATTCTAAACTTGTTTGGAAGTGTGGCAAATCGGTTCCAAGATTGTAAATATGAAAGAGGATTTACAAAGTAAAGATGTCGACATACTTTGAACACGTGTAGTAATTCTTATCTATTATTGTTCAAAGATATTCTTTAATAACTAAAGGAGAATCCGGATCGAAATAAATTGAGAATCTTTTAATTAAGATTTTTAGTTTTGTATGCTTTTAATTTCCAGCAATTAAATGCATATCTTTAGAAAAATAAAAATTGGTAATGTGCATTTACTAATTGGAGATTTTCTCTGAGATTTGATCAATATTTGAATGAGCATTTCCAGGAATTATGAAAACCGATTTTGGGTTTATTGCATATCTTTGAGAATATTCGGTTTTGGAAATTCCCTGGTCTATAAATATTGAAGTTTGCATTTCAAGCAAACTAATCCTCAGAGCCAGCAAAACTACCTTATTGTGTTTTTACTGGTGGAGCCGTCTATTCGGAGAAGAAAGTACCCTAATTAGGCGAAATCTCTTACGACCGCTCGTTTTAAAGACTTCTTTGGGATTGGGAAGCTCTACGAGTACCGTTGGTGGGAAACTAGATAATTGCAGTTTATTATTAGTTTTCGATTGATTTGATTGACTAACAATTGTTGAACTTTGATTGCACTTAGTTTGTTCATGCTTGAGAATCTTCTCTTCTGATATAAGATTCACTCAAACTAGATCGAAGTATCAACGGGGATCTTTAGACTGTCTGTAGATCTAAAGACGTCTTGTGATAATCCATCGTTAACAGACTCCGTTCTATGTGTGATTGATCACAAGAGATTCAAGTTGATTGTGTGCAGGTGTTTATTGAAGATCTAAGAAGATTTGAAGACAAAGAAGATTTCCTATTTGAGTTCATAATCTTTGGTGTGCACAAAACTTGATCGGCTGGGGATCCAACTATAATCGGTTTATCTTTTGATAGATTGGATTGATTAGGGATAAACGGAAGAGCCTTTTTTCAAACTCATATCACGTTATTTGAAAAGAGTTGTTACCGAACAGATTTGTTGTTCCTTTACTGTTTGGAATACGAACCAAAGAAATTGTTCCAAGTGCGTGACTTATTGCAAATTGGAGGCGCAGGGATACAGACGGAACTAGGTGAACTATAGGTTTATTTGCTTGGTCTCAACTATACGAAGTTGGTTTAGATTTTGTATAGCGGCTTAATCCGAGAGTATTCAATTGGACAAGGTCCCGGGTTTTTCTCGCATTTGCGGTTTCCTCGTTAACAAAATCTTGTTGTGTCTTTTACTTTTCTATTTCCGCAATTATAATTGTTTTTATTATAATTAGAAGTAAAATACACAAACGTTAATTCCTAATTACTTGATAGCAATCCTATTGTGTTTAGTTAAGTCCGAACCTATTATCAAGTAATCATACTTCGTTATTGTATTGTCTCGATCTCGTATCCATAGACGATCACACGAAGTGTGAACCGATTAGTTGTATTGTCTCGACTCAGTCCATAACAATCACTTTCGGAGAAAGGACTTATAGGTGGAAAATTTTTAGATTGAGGTATATTTGGGTACCCTCGTCTTTTCACTTGTCTTTCAAAATAAACCAAAGATCAATCAAACATCTGTAAACACAATCCCCCGAGGGTATTTTGGTTGTTACTCCATATATAATTGATTAGATTCATAATCCAAAGTGACAGATTCACAAGTTGAGTTTGGATTATATCAATGTTAATGCCTAACCAGAAACCTTGAAATCTTTATTTGATACTTAGGTTTTATCCAATTTTAGCGTTTGGTCTAATTTTTGACCAAGTTAGTGCTTGGTACTTGGAATTGACTTTGACCCGCATTAACTGTCTTAAATATTGACTTATATGTTATATAAATATTGACTTATATGTTATTTAAGTATTAATGTTTTGACTTAAAAAGTCGCATGCCTAATCTAACGATCTGTTTTAATTTGAAAAAATGATTGTTGTGTTGTTTGCATAAAAGCACCTTCTTAATTGTTTCGCTACCACCTGCGCCTGCAATTTGAAAAAAAAAAGCAGTTGCACCTGCAATTTCTCATATACAATGACACAACCACCTATGAAAACGCAGGGGATGCCAAATACATCCAACTTTTTCATTCGACAACCCGTATAGACAAAACTTAATACAATATGTATATATAGAGTTTATATCTCAACCTCTACTCAATCAGTATCTCAAGGTCCGTGAACCAGATTATTAAGCAAAGTACTAAGACGATTTCAAAAATCAATATCTAAGATCAATCTAGTCGTATCCAAATAATTCAATCGGAATTCTGTTAAGTGATTAAACATGTTGTCTATCTTTCAAAATATAAATTCTACAAGAAACTAGTCTCGTAATCGATTAAAATTAAGCAAGCTTCTCAACTTGGACTAAATACGTACTAACCTGTGTAAATCCAATTATAAAGATAAAAATATAATGCGGAAAAGGAAAAACACAAGACACTAGAAATTTTGTTAACAAGGAAACCGCAATAGCAGAAAAACCCCAGGACCTCGTCCAGATTGAACACCACATTGTATTAAGCCGCTACAAACTCCATCCTACTTTCATACTTCAGACTAGAATGTAGTTGAGATTCAGTTACACTCACCCTACAAGCGATTCAGTTACACGCGCGCTCCTTGTGTCTCTTGAACCTCGCAAGGTTCTATGCACTTGATTCCCTTAGATGACGTCCTTTGCAGCTTAAGAGTTGTTTCAGCCGAATTGAAGAATTTTGATACTAATCATCATATAACATATAAGCCTATTTGATTTCCGTTTAGATCAAATCAAGGTGTGGAAAACTGTTTGCAATAAACAAGCTAGCAAACCTCACAAATCCGGAACTTACGACTCCCGAAGAGCAGCCTAGATTCTTATCACCTATCAAGATCAACTAAGATCAGTCTTTAGATATCTATCTTGAGGAATCACAAAGTCTGAGACAAAGAAAACTTTGCGATTATTATCTATCTTGCCTAAAAGAGATTACGAGAACCTCGATAACAGAAAATCAAGATCAGGATTCACGAACTATCACGGTAAATATAGACATACCTGACTTCACGAATCCCAACGCGAAGTCTTTTAGTCGTGGGCCTAATAATGTACCACAGAGGAAACCTAGGTCAATAGAGGACGACTCTAGAATCAACAAGGACACAAAGTGTCAGGGATTGATTTTCCCAGTTGACATAGATGCTCTATTGAAGAGCATATACATAGGTTCGGTTACAGAACCGTGTATAATGACTGTTTGGTTTGGCAAGTTATCCAAAGAACTGGAAGTTATTTGTTCATTTAAACACCTAAAAAATTAATCATGATTCACACACATAAGTGTTTAAGTGATCAATAGATTCTTAGAAGTGTTTAAGTGAGTTCTAGCAATGCTAAACATATTAAAATAATAAGTCTTTAAGCATCTGCTAAACATTACCGGGACAGTTGGTACAACGGTTCTCCAACCGTATCGCTTGTTCACGAGTCAGGGTGTTACGGTTCTTGAACCAGTTTCGCCAACCCTTATAGATTACCGAACTCAGTTGACCAAAGTTCGTGAACTGGGTTCGCCAACTGCTAGCCTATTTATCCAACTTATAAAATTCAGTTCACCACAGTTCGTGAACTGTTCCCAACTGAACTTGCAGTTGCGAACTGGTTCGCCAACCTTCCTGTATTTATATATCTCAGATATCTATGGTTTATGAACTCGTTCGCCAAGCTACCTTAGTAGAAATATCGATAAATTCATATTTCTCTCTTATGATGTTTGAAACATTCCCAAGTGATATAATCATTTGCATGGGAAATTTTCAATTGATCCACTAATTAATTCATAAAACTAATATTGTTAAGGACCTTTGAACATCTAATTGCTAAATCATATTGTGAGATTTTTTACAAGACAAGCTTGACTCGAAATTTCTTCTTTGTAATTCTATTATAAGCCATACGACATAGCCTTAATAGAATGGTTCAGTGAGTAAAATAGAATGGTTCAGTCTTCACATACCTGATACAAAAGTTCTCCAAATGTCTTCGTCAATCTTCAGTCTTCAAGGGTGATCTCTGATAATCAACTACAATTATAACCTAGTCTGAGACTTGACTTAGTATACTAGAAATCAATATATAATTTTGATCATCTAACATTGACAACAATCTTGAGATAACAAAGCTTGTGGGTTCAACCGAGCAATGCTCTAACAATCTCCCCATTGTCAATTTTAGTGACAAAACTATTCAATACATATGGATACAATAAATAAACTTTTCAGCTCAATCCAATATGCTTGATTTCCTTGGTTCTTCAACACACGTCTTGAATTCGTCGTACTTCAAGGTCTTTTAATGTTCTGCATGTGTTCGTTCAACACTTTATTGTTGAAGATCCGTAACGACAACAACTTATGAGAATACTCGTTAAGAGATTTTATAAGGTAAACACACTCTACTCATTACTCGTTATACTGAAACATAATATTGTTAACTTCCTCAAAATTCAATTTCACCACAATTTTGAAGCAATACTACGGTGATATTTTCTCCCCCTTAGTCAATACATACTACTTTTGCAAAATAGGTATAAAATCTATAGATAATAATTCACTCCTCCTTACATGATGCTTCGTAAAACCATATGTAATGTAGTAAGATACTACGTAATAATTTTCCACCCTTTTTCAATAAAATTGGCAAAGGTGAAAAATCGGGATAATCAATGAATTAATCAAAAGAGTTTCAAGACTAGAAAACACATACCAACCTTTAGTTTAGACGGTTTCAACCAATACACAAGCATCTCCTACCATTCCATATCCGCACTCCCCACAAAGATATTACCATTAAGCATAAGCTCAAAATAAATCTCCCCCATTTATGTCATTCCCGAAATAACGACAATGCTACCTTTATTCTAATCACAAGATAAGGATTTTCTTGGACTTTAAATTTATTTGCCAGTTACGAACAAAATAAATATTTTTCTCTCTTCTCGGCAGTTACGAACAAAGAAGTTAAAAATAGCGATCTTAATGTTAGAGGCACTAAGATACAATATTTTCATGAGAAAAATCATCAACACAAACTATTATCCACGCCAGTTACGAACAAGATAATAATTAGTGCGATATGACTCAACATAAGAATTATAACTTCTCTAGCCATGTACGAACGTAGAGATTAAAGGTCACCACTTATTCCATGGTGGCGACACAATCAAGGAAGTAAGTCGATCCCTAAAGAACATCTTGCAGAATCTGAGTGAGTTTATTCACAAAAGTGTAATCTTGGAGAGATCAAAACTGCCATTCTCAAAATAGTTTACTCGTTTTTTGCAAGAGTGAAAGAGCTTAACCTATATGAAAATATGAGATATATCTTCTAATCACCAAATAATGATAGCAAAGAACAAATCTCACAAAATAAGCAATACAAATATATAATCTATGAAGATTAGGTATAGCAAGTCATCTTTCAAAATAAAATTGTAAGATGATAATATTTGGAATAGCTAATGTAACACATAAAAACTACTCCAAAAACTAGTGTTCCTCCTTAAAAAATAAGAATAAAATTCCTAAAAGAAGTTAACTAGTAAAACATGAAGTAGCTAGGCATCATCTTCATTCTCCGAATCACTCCAAGAAGCTTGAATTCTCTCCATATCATCCTTAATCTCTGGAAACTTTGTAGCAAGTAAACACAGTTTTTCACGCACATATTTTACCTTGTTGTCTACTTTTTCAACCCTTTTAAGAATTTTGTGTAAAAGTTCCAAGTAAGTAGGATCACAAGTACCAATTGAGGATGGAGAGGAACTTCTTCTTCGTTTGAGATCATTACCTCTCATACGTTTGAATGATTTCTTGAGAATGGGAGTCCTAATTGAAGCACTAATTAAATCAATGTTAAAGTGTTGACAAATTCTATAAACAAGGCAAGGAAAACCTAACTTCTTGTAATAGAGTTTTATAGTCGCCATTTGTTGAATGATCCAACCACAAACATCAAGGTCACGAGCTCCCACATCAAGAAAATACACAAATTCCGCAAATTCTCGACCCCAACGATCATGCTCAATAGTAGAAGGAAAAAGATTTAGAATACCAATTTTACCCAAAACTTTCAAAGCTATGGAGACATCCTTGGTAGTAAATTTCCAATTATTTCAACTTATACTTCTTCCACATAGTTGATTAGAGATAGTCTCACAAGATGGATTTTCTTCCTTCGGTCTAGGAAAGATAAGATCTCCCATAGGAAGATTTGTAATGCTAGCCAGAACTTCTCTATTCACTTGAATCACTTGTCTTCCAATCATGGTATTAAAAGAGAATTTCTCAAAATTAACATCATGGACATTTGCATAAAACACTCTTGTAAGAACATAAATCCTTCACCATGACCATCAAAGATATGTCACCAAGATTATACTTCTCAAAACAAGATAGTTCTCTAGCATGCAGTTGATCCTTGACCAGCTTCTTTTCAAGAAGAAAACCTCTTAAAAGAATTTTGGCATAAGCATTAAAACAATCATTATTCACAAAGACTATTATACAAGAAGATTGATTACTTGATTCACAAATCTCCTTGTGACCATGCTTTCCAATAAAAAATGAAACAATTCCTTAGGATTTGTCTTAGATTTTCCATTATCTCTAACCCTAATCATGATTTGCTAAAATAGTAAAATCGAATAAAATGAACAAGAGAACTTACTTAAAAGCACCTTGGATAAAATCTTTTTTCTCAATTGAATCTCTACCTTCCTTGAATCATGAATTTATAGAGAAAATTTAACCAAGAGGTACAAGACATGAAATTGGTTTCGTAACCCTAGCTTTATCTCTAGCCGTTCGCGAACAGTTGGAGAAGATAAGGAAGTTCGTGAACCGAACCTTATAAAGCATTGTTGGGCTTGAACTGTTCCCGAACCACTAATAAGTAATTATTTTATTTTCTTTTTAAAAAGTGATGGATTGGTAAACTGATACATACTCTAATGTCTTCTCAAATGAAATGTGTATTATAAATAAACCTCAATTAGATAAATCATGATACCCCTAATGGCTTTACTCATGTACGGACAATTTCATTATTATGTAGCAAAACTCAACATGATAAAAAAAAATCCTATTTAAGATTATCCATAAGATATTAGTAAAAAACACAAAACATTGAAAAGATAATTAAAGAGATCAAAAAAAATAATAATCAAAAACACAAGAAATTACTTATTTGATTATTGCCCCATCTCAAGCTATACACATGGGTGATTCTACTTCTCAATACAAAGAAGTTGTGTGAGCAAGAGGATGCTCACGAATCATCTCAGAACGACAGTTGTTAACTCTTGTACCTGAGGCATAATCAAAGGACTTAGAATTCTTGATCACGCAGTTGTTTTTAATTTTTGTTCCCCGTTTAGTGAAGTGATCAACATGTTTGGTTTCTTGACAAGTAGAAGTTGTCACCATATTTGGGGTTTCCTCTTAGGGAATGTGCAAGATTTTTGACATGCCCAGTTTGTCCATAATTGAAACACAACATGTTAGGGTAGGAACAACGCAAGAAATCAGCTCTGTTCATGACCACTGTAAGACGATGCAAGAAATCAAGAGGTCTTCGTCTATAGATCTTCCTCTGTTGCATTCCTTAAAAATATTAATAGACAATCTTTTAAGAAAGTGTATCCTAACACTCTTTTTGGACGTATTCTTGACATCGGTACTTACCCGAGGAGCAATAAATTTTCCTTTAGATTCCTCAAACTCAATTCCAATATTGGATGTCTTGAGAGAATTGCTACTTTCTAAAAGCATCGAGGATGATTTTCTAAAAAGGAGTTTTTTAAGAATCTTTAAGGACTTCTGATACGTAACAGGTAAACGAAAGAAACCTTCCGAAGCTATTCTCCATAGGATATGCCTTTAAGGATCAATACAAACATAGACTTATTAGGTCTAATAGTGTTTGCCCGCTCTGATACCAATTGAAAACGCATGGGATACCAAATAAACCCAAATTTTTCGTTCGACAACCTGTATAGACAAAACTTAATATAATAGCAAGTAGACCAACTGAATGATATATATATATATATATATAGAGAGAGAGTTTATATCTCAACCTCTACTCAATCGTTATGTATATGTATATAGATACAAGGTCCGCGAACCTGATTGTTAAGAAGAGTACTTGGACGATCTCAAAAATCAATATCCAAAATCAATCTAGTCGTATCGATCCAAATAATTCAATCAAAATTCTTCTAGGTGATCAAACTTGTTATCTGGTCTGATGGTTCTCATGATCCATCCCACTGCGGAGGTAGGGGTAAGAACCCTGTAATTACCAGAATCCACACTCCAATTTAAAGAGTTAGGAAGTAGTCTAGGGACCACTAATCTAGGGTATCAAAATAAATAAATAATTAAATTTGTTATCTATCTTTCAAATACGAATTGTAGAAGAAACTAGTCTTGTAATCTATTATAATTAAGCGGACTTATCTACTAGATTGAATACGTACAACCTGTGTAAATCCAATTATAAAGATAAACAATATAATGTGGAAAAGGAAAAACACAATACACCAGAAAATTTGTTAACGAGGAAACCGCAATATCAGAAAAACCCCGTGACCTCATCCAGATTGAACACCACACTGTATTAAGTCGTTACAGACACTAGCCTACTTTACGTCTCTTGAACCTCGCAAGGTTATACACACTTAATTCCCTCAGATGACGTCCTTTACAACCTAAGAGTTGCTTCAACCAAAGTGAAGAGTTTTGATACCAATCTGCCTCTAACAGATAAGCCTATATGATTTTCGTTTAGATCAAAGATCAAGGTGTGGAAATATATTTGCAATAGACAAGCTAGCAAACCACACAAATTTGAAACTTACGACTCCCGAAGAGCAACCTAGATTCTTACCACCTATCAAGAACAATCTTCGAAAGATCAACTAAGATCAGTCTTTAGATATCTATCTTGAGGAATTACAAAGTCTGAGATAAAGAGAACTTTGTGATTACTATCTATCTTGCCTAAAAGAGATTACGAAGAACCTCGATAATAGAAAAGCAAGATGAGGATTCACGAAATATCAAGGTAAAGATAGACGGACCTGGCTTCACGAATCCCCAAAGCGAAATCTTTTAATCTTATACCTAATAATGTTCCACAGAGGAAATCTAGGTCAATAGAGGACGACTCTAGAATCAACAAGGACACAAAGTGTCAGGGATTGATTTTCTCGGTTGATGGAGATGCTTTATTTATAGTTTTCAAAGACCAGGGTTAGCTTAGAATTCAAGCTAAGATAACTTGAGAATCAAGGAAACACTTTAGGTCTTCAAAATACAATAAAAGAGTATAACATAGGTTCTGTTATGGAACCGTGTATAATGACTAATCGGTTTGGAAAGTTGGAAAAATAACCGAAAGTTATTTGATGTTGATTTAATCACCTAAACAATTAGTCATGATTCACACACATAAGTGTTTAAGTGATCAATGAAGTCTTAAAAGTGTTTAAGAGAGTTCTAGTAATGCTAAACATATTAAACTAATAAGTCTTTAAGCATCTGCTAAACATTACCGGGACAGTTGGTACAACGGTTCTCCAACCGTAGGGCTTGTTCACGAGTCAAGGTGCTACGGTTCGTGAACCGGGTTCGCCAACCCTTATAGACTATGGAACTCAGTTAAACAAAGTTCTTGAACTGGGTTCTCCAATTGCTAGCCTATTTATCCAACTTATAAAACTCAGTTCACCACGGTTCGTGAACCGTCCCAACTGAACTTGTAGTTTGCGAACTGGTTCTCCAACCTTTCTGTATTTCTATATCTCAGATATCTATGGTTTGCGAACTGGTTCGTATGAACTACAACACGACGAACCCCGCATGCATGTCCCCATTTTTTTTTCCCCGATACCAGGTATTACCGCTCCGCCAACTACGAACTACCAACTTTTTTACGGACTCAAATCGACACGAAAATGGGTCGTTTGTCCAAAAAAATTTTTTACAAAATTAGGGAATAAGCAAGCTCAAATCTAGTGAATATGAAAGGAATATTCACTCTCCAAAGAATTTTGATTTTGGTCTTTTTAACCAATTTTGTGTATTTTTTTGAATATGCTGACCCTCTGGCCTAACTTCCCCGAGATAAAGATTTGCTAGCTTTACTCGGGGCCGACCCTCTATAATGGTTAAATGCAGAAAATTTAATTTTTAGAGTTAAAAAAATTTAACATGGATTATTTATGTACATTTAATTATTTCCGAGTGGTTGGCTCACCGTTAGAGATCCATTAACAACCCAAATAACTGCTAAACTTCCGCATAATAGCCCGAAACCATTTCTGGCCTTTTTAGCTTCAAAACCATAAGACCTTGCCCCGAGACTGATATGACTTGGATCTTAATTTGAAGACCCATAAAACTTGCCTAAAATCCCTAGACAAGTCATTAATAAATATAATGACTTCATTATTCAATCCAATGACATGTTCTAATCTTTACCGTAGGTGAGAACTTGAGATGGTATTTTATCTTGGCTAAATTGGGGCCTAGGCCAATTAATTTGGGCCTACGACTACACGGCAAAAAAGATTATTAAGAGATGAAACTACCAATTTACCCTTTATCAAATACTAATACTACAAATGTGTCCCCATTAAATCATAATAATAAAACTAAAAACTAAAATCGAAATCAAAACTAAAATCAAAATCATAAAACTAAAAACTTAAATCAAAATCAAATTCATTTCCATTTCCATCTCCATCTCCATCTCCAACCGATTCTTCTTCTCTTCTTCTCCCCTAATACGAACCATTTTTGATTGTCATAGAAGCAGATGAAATGGCACGAATCAAGTACTTTTTTAGCAACCCAATCCCTAAATTAGGTTTTAGCAACATGCAATCATTCAAAATTCGATTTTTTCTGAAATCAAAGTGTTCTGGGTTTATTAGAATCGGTTTACGTCAATGTTCTTATGAACCGATTTTATTTAGAAACAAATTTTGTTCATGCCCACAAAGACCGATTATACTGAATGTGTATTATGGTTGGAAATATTGAACCAGTATGTTAATGTCCACATAGCCCAATTCTGGTATGGAAGACAACCGTTTTTTTCTATATATTTTTTTGGTTAGAATCAGATTACATGTATGTCCACATAACCCGATTGTACAACCTTTGATTTCTTAACTGCTATGCCCACAATCAGATTATTTAAGAGTCCACATAAACCGATTGTTATTGATGTTCCCCAAAATCGATAGATATGGTAAACCTACATAAACCGATTCTGGGTTGATGTGATGAACATCAACCACAATCGGTTTATGCGGATGCACACATCAACCGATTCATTAACCATGTTTGAATTTTTGCACAAATCTTGAAATTTTTATCTTTATATTATAGAGCATGAAATTTGGTATTGAACGCAAAAAGATGAGGTCATTCCGACATCGGACGAAGAAGTTATGAGCAAAACAGTCGAAGAAATGCACAGATTAACTGTCGGTTTATGTGGGCATTAACATAAACCGATTCTGGACGAGTTTTTTCAAAAAAAAAAAATTAAAAAAAAATTAAAAAATTAAAATCTTGTTTTGATGAAGAATCAAGATTAGTTAATTTCTAGTTTAATTTGATTAAACATCAATTAATCAAGGGGTCAATTAACCATTTTTTAAAATAATTGGATAAGAGCAATTCCTATGGCAATGTTCAAATGCACTTGTTTGTTGAGCCACGTGGATGGTCAAACACGATTCTCCACTATAGAAAACCAGTGAGCGATCGACCAGTAAACGCGCGGCATATATAATGATGCGGGCGATCGCCCCAAATGCCGGAGTTGTGGGCGATGGCGCCCGGCGAACAACGTTTGGCATAAAATCGCCAACGGCAACGATGGGTTTCCCAACGGCTATCGGAACGGCTAGTTCCCACTTCTATAAATAGGCTCGAATTTGATCTCACAAATGCACAACAATCTTCATCCGATTAATCTTTTCTTAATTCGATTACTCTCAATTTCCAATCATGAATTCTGATTCTTCTGAGGAGGATATGGAGATGGATGACATGTTGTATGAAGAAGATGAAGAAATGTGTATAGATTTTTTGAACCAAATGGATGAAGATGCAGATCAAGATAGAAAAAGACGAAATTTGATCCTGCAATTACAAATCGGGATCATACCAAAGCCTTTAGAGCCAAATGAAGTATGGAGGAATCGATATTTTTACCACGAAAAGCTGATGCATGATTATTTTAATCATGAATGTGTCTATTCCGATGAGGATTTTCAGCGTCGATTCCGCATGGGCCGCAACTTGATGCAAAGGATTATTGTCGAGCTTTGTCAGGTACAACCTTTGTTTAATTATCAGTATGATGCATGACATGTACGAGGCTTTAGTCCCGAACAAAAGGTCACAGCGGCCCTCCGTATACTATGTTACGGGGTACCAGCGGATTCCATGGACGATTACATTCGTATTGGGAAAACAACCGCCTTTAGGTATCTCAAACTATTTTGCGAAACAATAGTCAAGCATTTTGGTCCAACCTTTTTAAGAAAGCCTACTCAGGAAGATGTTCAAAGAATAACTACATAAAACACCAAGAGGGGTTTTCCAGGAATGTTAGGTAGTCTTATCGCATGCCTTCGGACGTGGCATGCGTGTCGGTAGAATGGGCAAGACAATATAGGGTCATTATCCAAAACCAACTGTAATTTTAGAAGCTTTAGCTAGCTATGATTGTTGGTTTTGGCATGCTTTTTTTGGACTCCCAGGTTCAAATAACGATCTCAACATTTTATATAAGTCACCATCATTTGAAGATCTTAAGAATGGGATCGCGCCGCACTGTAATTTCACCATCAACGGTAATCACTACAATCAGGGTTATTATCTAGCAGACGGAATCTATCCAAAATGGTCAACTATGGTTCAAGCTTATAAACAGGTAGGCTTTGGTCCGACGACTTCAAAGGATATGCGGTACTTTAACACACAACAAATGGCATGCAGAAAGGATGTTAAACGCGCTTTTGGCATATTGAAAATGAAGTTTGCCATCATAGCTGGGCCGGCACGCTTTTTTGATATTCAAGAAATGAAAAAAATTATGATGACTTGTATTATTCTGCATAATATGGTCATTGAAGAAACCAGGCGTGACCCAACCTGGACTAGTTTTGAAGATGAAGATTTAACCGAGAATCTTGTGGTAGAGCGTGGGGCGTCCAAAGCAAGAGAATATAGACTTGACACCGAGACTCCACAATCGGGGAATCTATGCACAACTAAGACAAGATTTAACAAAGCACATTTGGGCTTTACAAGGAGCAGACGTGCGGGATGATGCGGGGGAGGGAAGAGGAAGAGGAAGAGGAAGAGGAAGAGGGAGAGGAAGAGGGAGATAATTAATAAGTTTTTTAATTTAAAAATTGTTTTTTATTTTAATTAATATGTTTTTTAATTTAAAAGTTGTTTGTTAAAATTGATGCAATTATAAAAATAAGACCGAATTCCTCTTCATGCATTATCAAGATTGAATTCCTCTTCGTTTTCTTCCGAGGCATAACCTTCGTCTGCCACATTCACAACTGGATCGGCCCTATCTTTATCGGCCTGGACTTGTTCGGCCTGGACTTGATCCATTTGCGTATTCCATGTAACATATTGTCGTTCATTCATTTTGCCGGTGTCCATGTTGAGTAACTTGTTTAGCTTATAATCCATGTAGTGTTGTTCTCGCGAAAGACGAGCTTTCCGTTGATTTTATAAAGCAATGGCACGGTCCCTTGATGGTTATTTTCAATGATGTTGTAATAATAGGTTCGTTGAGACTTGTGAAAGCAGATTTTTAGACTTAATTTTTAAAGGAAAAATATAACAAACTCAAAATACAAAATGTTGTGAAAATTATGGAGAGGCTGGAGCTAGGATTTC
>JAJJWW010018266.1:0-171596 GCA_023531295.1 Papaver armeniacum
TCTTCTCTTCCACCTTCTCTTTCCACATTTGAGTCCAATTCTCCATCCAATTCCAATCCCAAGTCTTCACACCCATGAGAGAAGTCCATAGAAAATTCTGGAATTTTTGGCTCGCCGGAAAACTGGGATTATGGCCGGAATTTGGCCGGAAAACGCCACGCGACCACACGGAAATTTCTCCGTCGAGAGAATATTCCGTCCAAGATTCTGTTATACTTAACTGTTGACTAACGGTCGTTAACTGTTGACCGGGTCAAAGTCTAAGTCACTGAGTTAGCCATCTAACTCAACTGAGTCAGGGCTGACTGGGTCACTAGGCCAAAGTTGCACAAGCCATCTTGTTGCAGCACCATCCTTATGCATCACAGCTGCATTGCCAGCCATGATGGCTAATCAGTCTTTTCTCATCTGTAGCTCACTTCTGCCATATTCTCAGCTCCTTGAAGCATCACACTACTCAACCCATTCTCTGTAACCACCTGAGTCACCATACTGCTTCACTCCACCTGAGCTGCACTTCAGAGCACCAGCTCTTGGCAAAGCAACACAGTTCATCCATTCCCTGCAATCAGCTCAATCATCTCAGCTCCATCCCTGTCATTAATGCATGGCTGCCTTGGCTTCACCACCATCTACTTAGCTGCATTCTTCAGACTCCACCAGTAACATCGTGGCTCTAGCCATCTTGCCAGTGCCATAATAGCTCGGCCTGCAATCTTGCAACTTCAAATTCACTCCATGCTCAAATAAATAGCCGCAATCATCCCCGGAATAAAGCACCACCACCAAAGAAAGCTCCCATATTGCAACTTCTCCTTAATGTAAACAACCACAAGTACCACCAACTTCACATCACTTCTCAATACATGAAGCGCATAACTTAAGCTTCTGGTTCCAACCTACACATGCCAAGGAATAAGAGCCATTATATCCCGCCAATACTCCAAACCACCAGTAGTTCCACAAAGATTGCACAAAACAAAGACCATCTTCAAACACCCGAGTCTTTATCATTCAAATTCAATTTCACCAGCTCCATTGCCTATGTACCTGACTGCGACAGCATCCACCAGTGGAGCACTCCATTACCACCATCATTTTCCTTCTCTCCCGTATAACATAAAGCACCGCACACACCTTCACTGATTCATCCGAGTTGCACAACCATCCCGGAGCAGCTACAACCATTTGCTCAATTCCTGCACTGCAGCTCATTGCCTCCACCTTGCCACATAAACCCATCTTCTCTCGTAATCATTACTAGTACCTCCCAGCTCCTTACAAAGTGACCTGCAACAAACTCCCAACAAAGACTACTAGCATCTCCATTAAATCCCTTTAATCTCGGTTCACAGTGGTAACAAAGATCACCCGAGCCATCTACTCACTGCTGCAACTCATCACCAGACTTGCAATCACCCGAGACCCTTATTCATCCACCATTCAACGGCAACGCATCTTCTGCTAAAGACAGCTTTAAACCCTGTTTAGTCTTGATTCATCAGGGCTCCAATCTCTTTGCCATCTCTCAATTTGTCAGTTCTCTCGATCTCAGTTTCAATCCCAGATACAAATCATACCCCATCTAATTCTTGACCTCAATCAGAAGCAACATTCATCACAGATCCCTTTTCTCTCTGTGAATTCAATCCCATGGCTCTCCTCTCCTTGCCCCCGAGTTGGATAATACACGGCCTCTATTTCTCCTTCTCTTTCGATCTCTCGTGTTCTTCGATCTTCACGCGACACCCATCCTGATTTCATCTTCTCATCTTCACTACCATAGTTAGCAGCTCTTTCGGGTCTCAATTCAATAGCAGCAAGAATCGCTGCTGTCTCTCTTTCTCGATTCGGCTCTCACTTCGATCTCTCGGATTCACATGGATGACAAACCATGTTCTTAATTTCAGGTGAAAACATTTAATTGAGAAATGAAAGGGAAGCTTGATTTCGATCTAGGGTATAGGAACAGTAGTGGCTAATCCCACTCAAGTGAAATAGATAAGGGGTTACCCGTGCATGATTCTAGGCACCCACTGTTCAAGTTAAGGGCTAACTAGCTCAACAATGGCCCTGTCGGTTTCATGTATCCGACAAGTTCATCCATAGGTTTTGCTCGTAACTTTCTCGGACGCAGTGGATTGACTTCAAGCTCTCGCCGTGAGCTTCATATTTCCGTTCTCGCTCACCGCGTTCAACCTCGCTCCACATATAGCTCGCCTGTGAGATGACAATTCCGCCCTTTGGCCCAATTTGGATAATTTCTTCTTCTTTTCCTCCGTGCGACTCCATTGCACCTATAAAACTCAAAAGCACGCGTAAAGTACATAATTCACAAGAAAAATAGCAAAGAAAGCATAAACTCTATATAGTAAATACGGTGTATTCTACACCTATCACACCACGATTGTAGCAGTTTCTTTCTCTTTCAAATTCTTCCTGATCTCGGCTTCCCATCGCTACTAATTTTGGATGTCCATCATCTACTACTTTTTCTTGTTGCCCTTGCGAGGTACTCGCCACTGTTTGTACTATTCTGGGTAACAAACTTGCATTCGCAACACTTGAACTTGTATTCGCAACTGGGTACGATTCTACTTCATTTTGTCTTTCCTCCAAAGCAATATATTCCTCTTGCAATTCTCTCAATTCGGTAATCGTGATTGTATTCTTGACTCTGAAAACTTGAACATATAATAAGTTGGTTGCGAACATAGCATTTATGAATGATAGTATGAGATATCTTTCATCCACTGATCCAAAGAATTTCGCTACACATTGTCTTCCATCTTACGGGTCGGATGTCCAAGCTCTCGCCAATTCTTTGTTTTAGCCCAAATACATCTTCAATGCCAGGTCGCGAAGAGTTGTTGCTTATATACGCCCCTAAAAATATAGCTTGTAAATGATTGAATGATGTGATTGTATTCCTTGGTAGACCCTCAAACCATTTCAACGCTTCTCCCGTTAAACTCGACGCAAAGTATTTGCACAATATAGCATCATGGTTTTCCCACTGTGATAGGGTGTAGAATACATCCTATTTACTATCTATTGTTTATGCTTTCTTTGCTATTTTTCTTGTAAATTATGTATTTTACGCTTGTTTTGAGTTTTGTAGCTACTTTGGAGTCGCACGGAGGAAAAGAAGAATAAATGACCCAAATTGAGCCAAAAGGGCAAAATCGTCATTTCATGGGCGAACACTATGTGGAGCCGAGCCAAGGTTAAGGGGAAACTCTCCTTTGGAGGAGTAATAAACATATACTAGCTGAGGATAAGGGACAACCAGCTTAGTTATCCCTTATCGGGGTGACCGGGTGTTGGATAACAGACTCAATTTATAACCCTAAAACCTAAATTCAATACTCATCTTCTCAATCATTTTGCACCTGAGAGAGAAGAGTTAAAAGTAATGGCTGCCGTTTGGGATCGAGAACCATTCCAAGAAATTGAGGGATTTATTGCCAGAGAGTGAATCAAAACTCGAGAATAAAGAAGAAAAGAGAAGACAGAATTGAAGTTGTTAGTATTGAGTATTTGGGATCGGCCTGAGATGATGCAGCAAACGAGTGATGAAGGAGATGAACTCGCTGCTGTTAGTTCATGAGATATGCAGCTGAAATCGAGAGAAATTCATGGGATCGATTGCTGCTGACAGAGATCGATGTTGGAGAGGAAGGAACTTAGGGTTTGCTGAAATCAATTGAGATCGAGAAGCAGGGAAGAAAATGGGTTCGATTAGAAACCTCAGAGATGAAGAAATGAGTTCTGGTGGTCACTGTTGAAAGAGAGCATATGGGTTCGTCTGAGATGTGAAATTGGGTAAAGATAAACAAGGAGTTTGGGTTTGCATTTGAGTTCAACAGAGTCGAGAAATTGGAGATGGGTTTTGAAGAACGAGCTGTTGTTAGTGTTGATCTCAGAGATGGAGTCTGGGTTTGATTCCAATTTGACTCAGGTAACAGAACGAGGTCGAAATCGACAGTAAGGGTTTGGTGGAAGCTCGACAGAGGCGAGATGATGGAGATCGGAAAGAGGAGATAAAATCGAGGGTTCTAAGATTAACTCGGATGGGATTGAGGCTTGATTTGAGCTTTCCGAGAAGAATAAAAGATGGGGTTTGTGTTGATTTCTGTTGGACCGAGAGCTGATATGAAGAACAGGCCGAGAAGAGGAATGAGGGTGTTGGAGATGAAGGTGGTTCTGTTGAATCGGAGAAGACTCTTAGGGGATTAATGATGCAATCGATTCAGGGAAAGAGGAGATTAAAATGGGTTTATGGCTGTGTATGAAGGTTTTCTGGTGATGTGAAACTAAGAAGAGTCGTGAGTTGAATGTATGAGAATAGGTTGGTGTTCCGCCGGTTTCTGAGGGAATGAATGGGTTTGTGATGATTCTGTGTTGAGGTGGAGATGAAGTCGATTCAGAGGCGAGTTGTGCTGCTGTGATGGCTTGTATGGATGAATGGAAGAAGAGTTTGTGGCTTTACTGGAATCTGTTGCTGTGACAGTTCAATGGGTTAGTAATGCTGGTAATGCTGCAGGAATGAAGGATGTTTGAAGCAGAAATTTTGTCAATTGAATAAACCTATATGTATGTTAGGAATTGTTACAGGAACTGAAGACAGATCGGCCTGAAATTGGCCTGAGAAAGTCCTGTAAATAGCCGAAACTCGGCCGGTTTTCTGCCGCGAGTCAAGCGATGACCGATCGAGTCGAGCGACTCAACTCACCCCAAAGAAGACCGGTCACCGAGTTAGAAGTCGACTCTGACTGACTCATTCCTTTGCCTTGACCGTTGACCGACGGTTGACCCGTTTGACCGTTAGTCCTAACGGTGGACTGACGGAATATTCCGTCGAATATTCTACTGACGGAGAAAATTTTCAGGCGGCCGGCGGTGACGGATTCCGGTCGAATTCCGGCCATAATACCAGTTTTCCGGTGAGCCAAAAATTCCATAATTTTCTATGGACTTCTCTCATGGGTGTGAAGACTTGGATTTGGAAATTGGATGAAGAATTCTCTAGAATCATCTAAACTCATGGGTTTGTGGAATTGGGTTCAAATTTGGAAAGAGAAGATGGAAGAGTTGAGAAAGGCTTGGTTTTGGAAATTGAATTGCTAAAGGAAAGGGGTTCTATTCCTTGGAAGATTTGGAGAATATTGAAGCCTATAAATAGAGAAGTTTTCTACATCTTTTACACACACATCTCTACGCACACAACACTTTTCTTTTCTTATTCTTTGTGTGAACTCTTTAACATGAGTAGCTAATTTTATTATTGATTGAGGATGAATTCCTACTTCTTAATACATGATTTGAGTTTTGTTTTAATTCTATCTTGAAGTTTTTCACATAATTATCGTTTGTTTTTACTAATAGGAATGATCTTAATGACATTCATGATTGATTGATAGATTGTTTAGAGTGCACGCTAAATTGATTTGTTAATTTGATCTAAAGCTAGTATAAGTTAGGGAATAATTAATCGTTCTCGACACTTTACATAAGTAGCAAACACGAGACCTTGCGGAGGGATTCCGTGGAGCAATTGTGTGTGAAAACAACGTTAGCAAGTAGACCTCGATCTAAGAGTCTAACTACTAATATTGACCTAATAAGTTCATAAATCTTAATGCGTTTATTTAAATTACATCTAGAGTGATCTACTACTAGGTGGTTTGGTAAATAGAATCCGGTAGTCGAGAACTTCCGTATCCGGTGATACAAGGGATTTAGGGGTTTAGCACTGATCTAGCTGCTTTACCTACGGTTGGTGATAATTTGTGACTAATAACAAGTAGAAAAGAACATAACTTTAATCATTGTTTTGCAACGAAGAAGGATTCCTTGATCTTGTCTCTCTTATTGCTTTCAACTTTATCTTTTAATTGCTTTGTTTATTTTCTTTTGCTTTTTACACCCCCCTTTCGTGACAATTTTTACAACTAGAATCTCTTGCTCCTCGTGGGAACGAACTTGACTTCCATTATATTATTTTTAATTGAGTGGAAATATTAATTAATTTGATTGCACCTACGACACGCATCAAATTTTGGCGCCGCTGCCGGGGAGCAACGGGCGATTTTTAGTTGTTTTTATTTTTCTTTTTGCTTTATTCTTGCTTTGTTGGATCCTATACCGTATCTAACTTAGTTTTTGAGAATCTTATTTCAGGTATCGGTTTTCCATGTATGGTGGACAAGAGCAAGAATATTACAACAATCAATACGGTTTTCAACCTCAACATTATGACAACTTCCAACCATCCTTAGGATACAATCAAAACCAATCTTTTGGCTATGATCAAATTCCTACAGAACATTATGGATATTCTCATACATATCAACAACCTTATGACGGGTATGTAAGTGGACAATCACAAGGATGGGAGGATAGTTTTGTTTATGATCGAAATTCTCTAGTTTTGCGAGATAAGATGACTGCCATGATTGGGGATCTTCAACAAAAGTTGCAAGAATCACATCGAGAAATTCAAAGGAATTCGGAGAAATTATACGAACAAATTAATCAACCTTTGGAGACTTTTTAAGACGCTAGTGTAGCTTACTCGAGCCTTGATCTTAATAATGATCAAGCACCTATTCAAAAGGTAGAGCTTGAAGATGATGCATTTAGTGCTTGGAAAAAATTCCTTAGGGAAAGATATGAGTCCGCGGAAGTGTATGAGCATTGCAACAATGAGGAAGTTATTTCAACTCCGGATCATAATAACGATTCTTCACCTATTCAAAAGGAGGAGATTGGGTGTGACTTACCTATTGTTATAAACGGTGTAACACCCGTACAAGAAGATCTTACAATTTATACCGAGGAAGATTATATGAGAGAAGAATGGCCCGATTCCGATGATGAGAATGTTGAAGAGATGATACTAGAGGATGAAACCACATTGATTGATTTCGTGGAAGACCCAATTGAACTTGCCAATGATTTTAATGATGCCAAGACTTTGGTTAAGGTAGAAAACGACGAAGAATGGTTGCAAGGTTTAATAGAGGACCACGATATACAAGAGGTAATTCACTTGAATTTTTTAAGGATGAAGAGGATTCTATAATACAAGAAATTGTGCAAGGTTTGTCTAACCCTTTGCATATTGATTCTTCTCCTTTACCTCTTATTGGTTTGAATGTATGTGCTTGAAAGTATTTTTGGATGATTTTGTTTCTAGATATCCACCATTGGAAACACTTGATGCTAACACCATGCAGGTTTGCCAAGAGGAACACATGGAAATTCCCAAATTCTATGTTCTTTATACACTTCCGAGTGTGGACGAGAATAAGTGTGGGGAAATTTCAATCGAGCGATAATTTCACTATTATTTTCTTGTGCTAACATTTGTATGGAGTTATTGTTTTCAAAACAGGTATTATGGGTGGATCCTCAAATTTTCAGATTGTTAGTATATGGGGAATGAATCTTACAAGAGCTAAGTCGGGCCGTCGACTTTAAAACAAGCGCTTAATGGGAGGCAACCCATAGGTTTTGTATTTCTTATCTTTTTGCTTTTTGTTATTTCTTTTTCTTGTTTCATATCATGTTAAAATTTCCCACCTTAACTTTACTAGGAGGATTCAATTACATTGAGGACAATGTAAGGTTTAAGTGTGGGGGAGTGGTTAAGCATGTTTAAAAAAAAAATTACAAAAAAATTAAAAAATTAAAAAAAAAAAAAAAAAAAGTTTTACATAAAAACTCCAACTTTTAGAGATTTTAGAGTCACTAGCATACTTCTAGGTATGTTTACATAGAGATTTTGACCGACATAATTGAACTTGGAAATGTTAGAGAACTACATTCGGATTTCTTGCTTGTTAGAGTGTTAAATAATGGATTTAATCATGCCGGTGATGCGAATTTGGTGCAGGGAGAAATGCATTATTAGAGTTGCTGATCAATCATTAGTGGAGACTACCCGTATTCATATCATGTGAGGCACCGACCAGAAATTTTTCCATCTACTAAAGAGCTTTCTTTTGAGTGTGTGTCACCGTAAGTTAATTCCGGGTAGAATGGTGAGCTACCCAACCTCCCACCAATAGAAGCACTACTCTTTGATCTCTTGAGTGCTAATTTTGTCAATCATGAGGGTGACGTCCATAGATGAAAGCCTCCTTCTTGTAGTTCGATTTGCAGTTAGCACCATTCTCTCTCTCGACAACAACGGATCCATAGAAACACTCTCATCATCAACAAGGAGCGACATCAAAATCTACAAGGAAAGTTGGAAAAGTGCAAGGTTTACAAGCAACGGAATGAGAAAAAGAGCAAATTTCATATTCAAGTAAAGCAACATACAAAGAGCGGATTTACATATATGTTGAGGACTTACAATACAATGAGGTAATTTTATATCCAAGTATGAAGACTTATTCA
The DNA here is from genome assembly GCA_023531295.1 of Papaver armeniacum. Lineage (NCBI taxonomy): Eukaryota > Viridiplantae > Streptophyta > Magnoliopsida > Ranunculales > Papaveraceae > Papaver > Papaver armeniacum. Next base: position 8,410 of record JAJJWW010018266.1, read on the forward strand.
CAAGAGCGAAGAAAATTAAAAGGTGAGAATTTTTGAAGTTTATGATTTCAAGACGATACAAGTTGTGAAAAATCAAGTGGTAAAATACTTCTTCCACGGCCATGGTTTATTTTGTATTTAATTTCTCTTGTGTTTCAAAAAAAAAAAAGAAAAAAAAAAGAAAAGAAAAGAAAAAAAAACAAGAGAAATATTTGTATTATTTTTATAAGCCGTGGGGAAGGAAAATCTATAAGGAAGTTTCAAGCGACAAGGTTTTAAGGTACAAGAGTTAAAAATTGTTATGGATTTATGAAATTCAAGAGTTTATCATCAATAGTTGAAACCAAAGACGAAGACCATGAAGATCAAGACGAGGAGCGGAAGACGTTTCTATTGGATGCCGTGAGAGTGGTGTTATCATAATTGGCGATCGGATGTGAAGGTGAGTAATTAATCTCATCCTCGATAATAATGGTTGATTTCCTTTCTTAGAGATCGTCAGAAAAATGGTTTTTCAAAATATTAAAAGATGTGGGTTTTTAAAAATATTTCGGAAGTTGTCCTTCCCACCATTCAACGTGTTGCAGGATTTCTCTCTTCATTCCTACCTGCACACATGTGAGAACCATAAAAAAGCCGTCTTTTTGAGTGCAATTATCATAAAATCCTTTTTGGTGAGGCAGAAGTCGAGGCGAAATGCTTATTGATCGTTTCTCAAACACGCGTTCTCTCATTATGGTGTGGTTATTTCTCACTCAACATTTAAGAAGGAGAATATGTTCTTTAGTATTTCTAACTTCTTATTACTAGCATGCAGAAACTCTATGTCCTCATAGATCTTTGGATGCTTAGGACGCTTGAACGCTTTGAAGTTGTGAGTTTTTAGTTTGATTTGCTCGAGGACTAGCAAAGTCTAAGTGTGGGGGAATTTGATAGGGTGTAGAATACATCCTATTTACTATCTATTGTTTATGCTTTCTTTACTATTTTTCTTGTAAATTATGTATTTTACGCTTGTTTTGAGTTTTGTAGCTACTTTGGAGTCGCACGGAGGAAAAGAAGAATAAATGACCCAAATTGAGCCAAAAGGGCAAAATCGTCATTTTATGGGCGAACACTATGTGGAGCCGAGCCAAGGTTAAGGGGAAACTCTCCTTTGGAGGAGTAATAAACATATACTAGCTGAGGATAAGGGACAACCAGCTTAGTTATCCCTTATCGGGGTGACCGGGTGTTGGATAACAGACTCAATTTATAACCCTAAAACCTAAATTCAATACTCATCTTCTCAATCATTTTGCACCTGAGAGAGAAGAGTTAAAAGTAATGGCTGCCGTTTGGGATCGAGAACCATTCCAAGAAATTGAGGGATTTATTGCCGAGGAGAGTGAATCAAAACTCGAGAATAAAGAAGAAAAGAGAAGACAAAATTGAAGTTGTTAGTATTGAGTATTTGGGATCGGCTTTGAGATGATGCAGACAAACGAGTGATGAAGGAGATGAACTGTTGCTTTGTTAGTTCATGAGAGATGCGGTAGAAATCGAGAGAAATTCATGGGATCGATTGCTGCCGTGGAGATCGATGTTGGAGAGGAAGGAACTTAGGGTTTCTTTGAAATCAATTGAGATCGAGAAGCGGGGAAGAAAATGGGTTCGATTAGAAACCTCGAGAGATGAAGAAATGAGTTCGGTGGTCACTGTTGAAAGAGAGCAGATGGGTTCGATACAGATGTGAAATTGGGTAAAGATGAACAAGGAGTTTGGGTTTGCATTTGAGTTCAACAGAGTCGAGAAATTGGAGATGGGTTTTGAAGAACGAGCTGTTGTTAGTGTTGATCTCAGAGATGGAGTCTGGGTTTGATTCCAATTTGACTCAGGTAACAGAACGAGGTCGAAATCGACAGTAAGGGTTTGGTGGAAGCTCGACAGAGGCGAGATGATGGAGATCGGAAAGAGGAGATAAAATCTGAGGGTTCTAAGATTAACTCAGATGGGATTGAGGCTTGATTTGAGCTTTCTGAGAAGAATAAAAGATGGGGTTTGTGTTGATTTCTGTTGGAGCGAGAGCTGATATGAAGAACAGGCCGAGAAGAGGAATGAGGGTGTTGGAGATGAAGGTGGTTCTGTTGAATCGGAGAAGACTCTCAGGGGATTAATGATGCAATCGATTCAGGGAAAGAGGAGATTAAAATGGGTTTATGGCTGTGTATGAAGGTTTTCTGGTGATGTGAAACTAAGAAGAGCTGTGAGCTGAATGTATGAGCGAGATAGGTTGGTGTTTCTTTCTTTGGTTTACGAGGGAATGAATGGGTTTGTGATGATTCTGTGTTGAGGTGGAGATGAAGTCGATTGAGGCGAGTTGTCTTCTTTGTGATGGCTTGTATGGATGAATGGAAGAAGAGTTTGTGGCTTTCTTGGAATCATTCTTTGTGTGATTCAATGGGTTAGTAATGCTTTGGTAATCTTTGCAGGGAATGAAGGATGTTTGAAGGCAGAAATTTTGTCAATTGAATAAACCTAGATGTATGTTAGGAATTGTTACAGGAACTGAAGACAGATCGGCCTGAAATTGGCATGAGAAAGTCCTGTAAATAGCCGAAACTCGGCCGGTATTCTGCACTGGCGAGTCAACTCGGCGATGACCGATCCGCAGCGAGTCGGAGCGACTCAACTCACCCCAGAAGTAAGACCGAGTCAGGTGAGTTAGAAGTCGACTCGGTGATCGACTCATTCCTTTGCCTTGACCGTTGACTGACGGTTGACCCGTTTGACCGTTAGTCCTAACGGTGGACTGACGGAATATTCCGTCGAATATTCTACTGACGGAGAAAATTTTCAGGCGGCCGGCGGTGACGGATTCCGGTCGAATTCCGGCCATAATACCAGTTTTCCGGTGAGCCAAAAATTCCAGAATTTTCTATGGACTTCTCTCATGGGTGTGAAGACTTGGATTTGGAAATTGGATGAAGAATTCTCTAGAATCATCTAAACTCATGGGTTTGTGGAATTGGGTTCAAATTTGGAAAGAGAAGATGGAAGAGTTGAGAAAGGCTTGGTTTTGGAAATTGAATTGCTAAAGGAAAGGGGTTCTATTCCTTGGAAGATTTGGAGAATATTGAAGCCTATAAATAGAGAAGTTTTCTACATCTTTTACACACACATCTCTACGCACACAACACTTTTCTTTTCTTATTCTTTGTGTGAACTCTTTAACATGAGTATCTAATTTTATTATTGATTGAGCATGAATTCCTACTTCTTAATACATGATTTGAGTTTTGTTTTAATTCTATCTTGAAGTTTTTCACATAATTATCGTTTGTTTTTACTAATAGGAATGATCTTAATGACATTCATGATTGATTGATAGATTGTTTAGAGTGCACGCTAAATTGATTTGTTAATTTGATCTAAAGCTAGTATAAGTTAGGGAATAATTAATCGTTCTCGACACTTTACATAAGTAGCAAACACGAGACCTTGCGGAGGGATTCCGTGGAGCAATTGTGTGTGAAAACAACGTTAGCAAGTAGACCTCGATCTAAGAGTCTAACTACTAATATTGACCTAATAAGTTCATAAATCTTAATGCGTTTATTTAAATTACATCTAGAGTGATCTACTACTAGGTGGTTTGGTAAATAGAATCAGGTAGTCGAGAACTTCCGTATCCCAGGTGATACAAGGGATTTAGGGGTTTAGCACGATCTAGGTTTGCTTTACCTACGGTTGGTGATAATTTGTGACTAATAACAAGTAGAAAAGAACATAACTTTAATCATTGTTTTGCAACGAAGAAGGATTCCTTGATCTTGTCTCTCTTATTGCTTTCAACTTTATCTTTTAATTGCTTTGTTTATTTTCTTTTGCTTTTTACACCCCCCTTTCGTGACAATTTTTACAACTAGAATCTCTTGCTCCTCGTGAGAACGAACTTGACTTCCATTATATTATTTTTAATTGAGTGGAAATATTAATTAATTTGATTGCATCTACGACACGCATCACACTGTAGCATACATCTCACGTAAGCCTTGATGTGTTGTACTGCACAAGTTGACCCATCAAAAATGCTAGTTAATGCTGGTAAGTTGCACTTTGGGGGTATTCCTCCTAGCTGCACTTCTAATGTAAAAGGATTTTTCGCAGCCTCTGCGATAGCTTCATCTAACCTGTCTTCTCCCTCCTTCTCTTATCTCGCTGTTCAATATTCCTCTCATCTCTGCCAATTCTCGAGAATTTGTTCGTTTGCCTCGGAATTTGAATTTATCGGTCTCTTTAATTCGCTTCCCTCCTTCTTCGTTCGTGTCTACTTTTTGTATTCTTTCATATTCTTCGTTGATATCTCCATTGTTGCGATTTCGCTCGCGCCTTCTTTCTCGATTGTCATGATTATTCTTAGAATCGCCTCTTCTAATTCCCGATTTTCTATTTCTCGCTCTCAATCTTTCTCTCTCGCGAGCTAGACGCGCTTGTTCGAGTATAATGTTTTTCAATGTCATCTTCAATTTCCTTTTGTTTCCTTTGTGTTTCTCTCCCATATATTATTCTCCTTTCTTCTTTCGATTTTCTTCATTAATCTGGGTTATTCTCGCCTTGAAATTTGTCTATCTTCCTGATTTCCATCATTTTGATCATTCACCAAAATATAACGATTCTCTACTAATTCTCTCTCTTCGCGACCTCCTTCACCAAAATTTAACTCTCTTTCCAAATTTTCTTCATTAACGTTTTCTGCAGGTAATGTGCTTCTCACGTTTTTTCTAATCGATCCTGATCTCGATCTGTTATTACTCCTTGATCTTCTATTTTGCAACCTCCTATTTTTCATCCTTAATTCGTGGTTTTGCCTTGTTAAATTTGCGCGTTCTTCTGTTTCTAACCGCCTTTCTTCATGTATTGTCTGTCTCAACGCTTCTAACGCTGCAATTTCTTCATTTCCACGAATTGTTTCTCCCATCTCTTCTCGATTTCTCTCTTCTTGTCCACTATTCATCAATTGTTGCACTTCTTCTCTTTCTTCCATGGAATCTGATCTCCATGTATGCACGCTCACTCTATCATAATCGATTACTCTGTTTAGTGCTGGTTGAATTGGTGGTTGAATTGGTGGTTGAATTGATGGTTGAATTGGTGGTTGAATTCGATCTTCTTCTCCATTTCTTGCATTTATCCTTGATGGTTCACCTACTTCATTTCTCCTTTCTCCAACTAATCTTCCACTTCTCCTTACAATCGTTGGTTGTTCTGATGCATTCTTTCTTCTAGCCATTTCTCAATTTTAGTAACTTGTCAAAAACTATTCGAAATTTCTTTCTTGTTACACCTGATTCTTCCAATTCACAAGGTTGATCTTCTACTCATCCCTGTTTCTAGCGCATATGTAGTTGCAGGAAATCCCACACTACACCCCTCACTCGAATTTGTTTAGTTAATCCATTTGAAGATGAATAACAATATATTTTATTAATTGTTTTCTTGAAAGGTTTACAAAGAAATGTAGAACAGAGCTAAAGAGATTACAATCATTCTTAATTTTCTCTCTCCTAATGACTTGCTTAACAATTCAAAAAGCATCCCCATACAACAGACTTACTCGACCCTTTATATAGGGTATTACATAGTGGATGACAGCTAAGCTGTCCTTTATTTTCGGGAATTCTTCGCGAAGCGTCGCAAATATGTAAGTGTTAGACTTCGCGACACTCCTAAATCTCGCCAAGTCTTCACACTTTTCTCATGTTCTGGCTGTCGTCATCTGATGCGTCATTTAAATTATTTCCTTGCGACACCTTCGCAATGTAGTTGTTTATTACTCTCGCGAAGTATTGCTGTCGCGATATTCTGGTCCTACAGATAGCTAAAACATGAGAAAGATGTGACAGTGTAGCGAGATTGAGGAGTGTCGCGAGATTTGACATTTGTGCATTTGCGATACTTCGCAAGGCATACCCGAAAATAAAGGAACGACTTTACTGTCATCCGCTATGTAATGTCCTATATAAAGAGCCGAATAGGCTTAAGGAAAGGGAGATCTTTTTCGAGTGTTGAGCAAGTCATTAGGAGAGAGAAAGTTTAGAGTGATTGTAATACTTTGGTTTATCTCCTGTTCATCTTGTAACATTTCTAGAGTTTGATCAATAAAAACTAATAATTGTTCATCTTAAAAATGATTTAATTGTATGGAATCTTGTGAGGGGTGTAGTGTGGGATTTCCTGCAACTACATAATGGCGCTAGAAACATGGATTGATTGAAGGAACAGATTGAAGATTGTTATCAAGGTTGTTCAAATCAAGAAAATGATAAAACAAGCGGATAAATCAATAAAGATAGAGAAGTTTACCAAAAGGTTGGAGTGTAAATCGATCACAAAAACAATGATCAATGAATTCCATGAGAATGTCAGAGGGAGAATACATAAACGAGACTTTGAAGGAAAGAAAATTATAACAGTTGAGAAAACATCACCTTTGAGAGATTGGGAAAAACAGAAAATTACATTTACAGCAGCAGAAATATCAAAACAAAATTTGGGACACATATCTCCTTTGGTAATCACAGTAGTCACATAGAAAGAAAAGGTGAACACGGTGAAAATTATGGAAGAATGGACAATAAACAGAACTTTGGTGGATACAGGGAGTTCGGTGGATATAATGTTCTACCATACATACAAAGAAATGGGGTACAAAAATGAAGAAATGTCTCCTTCAACCTATCATATTCATGGCTTTGGCAAATCTGTAACAAAACCAAAAGGAGAAATAGAGTTGCGAATTTTACTAGGAAAAATCGAAACACGAGTAATATTCAGTGTAGTGGATATGGAATCACCATACAACATGTTGTTTGGAAGACCATGGATACATGCGATTAAAGCCGTAGCGTCGACATTACATCAATGTATTAAGTTTCCTATGCCAAGTGGGATCGGTGAAATTAAAGGAGATGTGGATAAAGCGAGATTATGTTATCAAATTGAAGTGAAGCAATACGAAGGACGTGCATAGAAGCGGAATAATTGCAGGAAAATGGCGAGGGAATCAAAGAAAGAAGAAGAATTTAGAATTTACATGATAAAAGCAGAGGGAAATGGCATACCTGGCGAAATCTCGGAAGAAGGGAATGGACCTGCGAAGGAGATAAAAGAACCAACACCTATGCGAGAACCTGAGGCCAGTTACACCGCGACAGAACCAACAAAGGAAGTGAATGTTGGGACCAAAGAAGCACCCAAAATACTAAAAATTGGAACTAAGATGGAGGAAGAAAGAACTGTTATCTGCTGCGAGAATATAAAGACATTTTCGCATGGGATATGGATGAGGTACCGGGAATAGATCCGTCTGTGGCATGTCATAAATTGGAGATTGATAAAAATGTAAGGCCATTCAAACAAAGAATCAGAAAAATCGCAACAACATATCATCCTCAAATAGAAGAAGAGTTACAGAAGATGCTTGATGCAGGAATTATAAGACAAGCAAAATATCCGTAGTGGATAGCAAACATGGTAGTAGTTCCAAAGAAGAATAAAGGGATAAGAATCTGTATAGATTTCACTGATCTAAATAAAGCTTGCCCAAAATATAGTTTTCCATTACCAGATATCCCACAATTGGTAGAATCGGCAGCAGGGAATGATAGAATATCTTCTTTAAATGGATACAAAGGATATAATCAAATCCCTCTCGCCGAAGAAGATCAAGAACACACTGCTTTTTTCGCCCCAAGAGGATTATATTGTTATACAAAAATGCCATTTGGTTTGCGAAATGCTAGAGCAACATACCAAAGAATGGTAGAGAAAGTGTTTGCGAATTGGATACATAAGACACTATAGGTGTATGTGGATGACATGTTGATAAAAAGTAAAGAGGCAAAAGATCATGTCCAAGATTTGAGAGAAATTTTTGAACAAATGAGACAGTTTAACATCAAAGTTAACCCAGAGAAGTTTTTAGGCTACATTGTATCAAAAGAGGGTATACAAGTTGATCCGGCGAAGGTGCAAGCAGTTCGCGACATGCCAACCCCAACAACAATAAAAGATGTACAAAAGTTAAACGGACTCTTAGCTTCACTAGGGAGATTTGTTTCGCGATCATCAGATAAATGCAAACACTTTTTCAACATACTCAAAAAGGGGACAAAATTTAAATGGACGGATGAATGCGAGAAATCCCTGCAAGGAATAAAAGATTATCTGATAAATATATCTATTTTGCAAAAAGCAGAACCAGGAGAAGAACTATTACTATATCTTGCGACGACATCGCACGGATTAAGTGTTATGTTGTTGCGAGCAGATGCAGGAATTGAGAAACCAATCTATTACATCAGTAAAACCTTCAATGCCGCAGAGAAAAATTATTCAAAAATCGAAAAGTTAATTTTGGCGCTAGTTTACGCAGCGTTTAAACTTCGCATATATTTTCTAGCACATACAATAAAGGTATTGACAAAGGTACCCATTGAATCAGTAATGAAGAATTCAAAAAGGTCAGCCAGAGTTGAGAGATGGAATGCACAAATAACACACTTCAAAATTAAGTACGAAGTACTATCTTCACCCAAATCACAAGTTGTCGCGGAATTTTTAGCAGAATTTCCTTTAGAAGATGATGAAGCAGTGGAAGAAATGATGGATATAGAAGAAGAATATGGAAACCCAAAGGACCTACTGACAGAGCCCGATAGATGAGAAGTCTTGGTAGATGGATCATCAAATGGAGAAGGTAACGGAATTGGAATTGTTTTGATTTCGCCAGAGGGCATTAAAATGGCTTTTTCCTTCAGATTGGAGTTTGCATCCACCAATAATGAAACGGAATATGAAGCTGTCATACATGCTTTGAAATTCGTAATAGAAATGCAGTTGGAAAATGTGAGAATCACCAGTGACTCGCAGCTAGTCATTCGATAAATAAAAGGGGAATACACTACAAATGAACCATCTTTAAAGAAATACAAGAAACTTGTTGGAGAACTGTCAGCGAAAATCCCAAAAATAAAATGGAGACACATACTAAGAAAAGATAATAGACTCGCAGATGCTTTTGCTTTTATCTCAAGTATGATGACAGATCCAACTGCGAGATGCATAAAGATACAAACACTTTTATCACCGTCGATCAATAAGGAAGAAGAAGGAGAGGTAGACGTAATGATCATAGAAGATGAGGAGCAAACACCTGTTATTGAAGATTGGAGAGCCGAACTTCATGCATATTTGATGAGAGGAGAAACACCGAGAAATAGGCTGGAGGCACACAAATTAAAAAGCCGTGCGATAAATTATGAAATGAGGGATGGGGTACTGTATCGGAGATCCTTTAATGGACCTTCACTCAGGTGTTTAACACGAAAAAAAAGGAGAAGCAGTATTAAAAATGTTACATAGTGGGGATGCTGGCAATCACAGTGGTGGAAGATCTTTGGCATACAAGGCAAAAATGCAAGGCTATTACTGGCCATATATGCATGAAGATGCGAAACAAATATCAAGGCGTTGCGAAGATTGTCAAAGGCACGAGAAAGAAAATACATGCACCGGGAGCACCATTAACTTCTTCAACAAGTGTATGGCCTTTTGGAAAATGGGGTTTAGATATTGTGGGACCATTTTTACCAGGGTCTGGACAAAGAAGATATCTGATTGTCGCAACAGACTATTTCACAAAATGGGCAAAAGTAAAGGCAGTACAACATATTCGCGACAAAGATATTTTTACATTCATATTTGAGAATATCATATGTAGATTTGGAATTCCCGCACAATTGGTATCTGATAATGGGAAGCAGTTCGAGAGACAGAATATAGAATTGTTACTTAATGCATTTAAGATAAAATGTGGAAAGTCAAATCCATTATATCCTCAAAGCAAATGGGCAAAGCGAAGCAACAAATAAGACAATCGCGAGATATATTAAAGAAGAAATTAGAAGGGTACAATAAAGCATGGTGCGAACAGTACATAATGCAAGTATGGGCTTACAACACAACCAGACGAGAAGCCACCTGGAATGTCACCTTTACATTTAACATATGGAGTTGAGGCTGTACTACCAACAGAAGTTATTATCCCAACAACAAAGAGAGAAGCTTGGGAGAAAAATCTTAGTGCGGGTATTATTTTAACTAAATTGGATGAATTAGAAGAAAAAAGAGAAAGGGCCTTGCAGCATATGGAAAATTACCAGCGAAATTAGCCCGAGAATATAATAAACGTGTTAAAACACGCGAGTTTCAGCCAGGCGATTTGGTGCTGCGAGAAACACCAATATATCAGCAAGAAAGTGGTGGAAAGCTTGAGAAAAAATGGGATGGACCTTATATCATCAAGGAAATAATTGGGACAGGAGCATATAGATTGATGGACCCTGAGGGTAAAGATGTGGGACGCATACTCGATAGACCATGGAATAGATTATACTTAAAGAAATATTACCCATAAAAATTACGGTGAAGAAGTAGATTGCGGAATGGTACCTGATTGAGACAAAAAGAATTAAATGTTTCATTTTCATTCTCGAAAAACAGGCGAATGTTTCGCACAAGAAAGCGACGAAAATTTATCAAACATCAGCGATATTACAAAAGTGCTTACATATACAGAAGAATCAATAAAATAATCATAAATGGCGAACTTACTATGGCGTACACCCTAGTTCGCGAATAAAATTTCGCAAGAAGCAAAAGAACCTAAAGTGCGTCATAGTAAGGGGTACCTATTACAAAAAAAAAAAAAAAAAAAAAAAAAAAAAAAAAAAAAAAATCAAAATGGGACGAACCTTCATGGCGTACACCCTAGTTCGCGAATAAAATTTCGCAAGAGGCAATGTACCTAAAGTGCGTCATGTAAGGGGGTATCTGTAAACGTGGCTCAGGGAAAAGGTTACACCGCCCCTGGAACCTGAGTCATGGAGATTGGGGGTAATAACACCCATCCAGGAGAGGTACCTTGGATTTTCAATCTAAGCTAGTGACTTAGATTGGACGACCGGGGTTCTCTTCTAAGGAGTCAGCATTTGACCAAGGTGCCGAGGTACACGGTTGAGCCAAGGGTGCCTGGGACATTTGAAGTGTCTCGGCCATTCTTGGCAAGTCTCGGCTTATGCTGCACTCGGCCCGAAGAAAACTCCACTTAGGGTGCAGTCTCGTAACCATAATCCCTATAGGCAAAAGGGATAAGAGGCTGCGAAAACAACTGGTTGTTGTTAAGACCGGATGGGAGGAGCTAGCCTTGTATGGCAGAAGTACGCCTCCTTGAAGGGGAAACCAGGGGGAAGATAAGGGCGGCACCCTCCATTAGGGAGCTGATAGTGTCAAAAAAACGCAAATGTCATGAGACTTTATGTTCGCAAGAATATTTAGGCTTGTCATATTTGTGCAACAATCCTAAAGAGGCAAAAATACAAAAGAGTAGATAAGACGAGATTAATGGGTCATTGCATGCAAGTGTAAAGACGTCCTGCGATTTCGTCGCAAAGACGACAATGTCATGGGGCTTTATGTTCGCAAGAATATTTAGGCCTGTCATATTTTCGCAAGAAAAATATCCTGCAGAGGCAATAATACTAAAGAAATGATAAGACATGATCAATGGGTTATTACATGAAAGTGTAAAGACGTCCTGCGATTCTGTCGCAAAAAATGAGAGGTGGAAAAATAAGACCTTTAATTAGGAAGGCAAAATAAGACCACACAAGAGAAATGATAAGGCAAGATCAATGGGTCATTACATGAAAATGTAAGACCATCATGCGATCTTGTCGCAAAGATAAATTTCGGCATAAAATATCTGCGAAGTTATGCTTAATCTCCCATTCGAATACAAATAACAGATGCAAGTATGGGAATGAACAAGAAATTCGCATGTTATTTGTCTTCATATGACATATTTATGCATATATTGATTAACCATATTGCAAAAAAGAATCGCTCTTTATGTGTAGGAAGAAACAAGAAAGAAAGAAATTGCTTTCAAAGACTCATGAAATTCGCAGCAAAAGAATAAACCCAAAGACAGGAGATTGAAAAAATGATTGTACAAATATTACAAAGGAAGAAAAAGGAAAATAAAATTATTTCTCATTTGATCTTTCTTCTTCATTATCTTCACCAGATCCTTCAACTTCTTCATCTTCTGTAGGATCAGAATATCGCGACATCAATACTTCGCGGGATCAATAAACAACAGCATTGCGAGGGCGTCGCAAAAGAGTAATATAAATGACGCAATGAATGACGACAGCCAAAACACGAGAAAGGTGTGAAGACCTAGCGAAGTTTAGGAGAGCTGCGAGAATGAATACTTGTACACTTGCGATATTTCGCAAGTCATTCCCGAAAATAAAGGACAGCTTAGCTGTCATCCATTGTATATTACCATATATAAAGAGTCGAATGAGCCTGTTGTAAGGGGAGATTCTTTTCGGAGTGTTAGACAAGTCATTAGGAGAGAGAAAGTTTGTGGTGATTGTAATTTCTTTAGCTCTTTTCTATTTTATCTTGTAAACATTCAAGGAAATAATCAATAAAATCATTGTTATTCATCTTAAAAATGTCTTAGTTGTGTGGATTATTGTGAGGGGTGTAGTGTAGGATTTCCTGCAACTACGTAATGGCGCTAGAAGGAGGGGACGATTGAAGATAAGAGATTGGATATTGTCATTAAAATTGATCAAATCAAGAGTATGATGGAAAAATTGGAGAAAATCAGAATCAAGGAGAGTAATGGAGAATTGGAATGTAATATGATTACAAAAACAATGGTCAGTGAATTTCATGAAAGTATCAGAGGGAGAGTACATAAAAGAGATTTTGAAGGAAAGAAAATTATAACAGCAGAGAAGATGTTACCCTTGAAAGAATGGGAAAAACAGAGAATTATATTCATAGCAACGGAGATATCAGGAGAGAATTTAAATCACACATCTCCACTAGTGATTACGATAAGTTCCAGCAAAGAAGAAGGAAAATTAACAAAAACGGTGGAAGAATGGGCAATAAATAGAACTTTGGTGGATACAGGGAGTTCAGTGAATATAATGTTTTATCATGCATATAAAAAATTGGGGTACAAAGATGAAGAAATGACTTCCGCAACATATCATATCTATGGTTTCGGCAAATCAATAACAAAACCTAAATGGGAAATAAAAATACGAATTTTGTTGGGAGAAATTGAAACACATGTGACGTTATGCGTAGTGGATATGGAATCACCATATAACATGTTGTTGGGAAGGCCATGGATACACGCAATAAAAGCTGTAGCATCAACATTTCATCAATGTGTCAAATTTCCTATACCGAGTGGAATTGGCGAAATCAGAGGAGATACCGATAAAGGAAGGATATATCATCAAATTGAAGTAAAACATTACGAAGAAAAGGTGAAGAGGCGAAGAGATCGCAAGAAGATGGCAAAAGTAGCGAAAAAGGAAGAAGAATTTAGAACTTACATGATAAGAGCAAAAGAAGGAAAAGGAATATATGATGAAGAAAATGAACTTGCGAAGGAGGTAAAAGGACCAACGCCCATGGGAGAACCGAAGGCTAGCTACACTGCGGCAGAACCAACAAAGGAAGTAAATATTGGAACTGAAGAAGAACCCAAGGTGTTAAAAATTGGGACAAAAATGGAAACAGATGAGGAAAAAGAGACTATTGATTTGTTGCGAGATTATAAAGACATCTTCGCGTGGGATATGGATGAGATGCCTGGAATAGATCCATCTGTAGCATGCCATAAATTAGAGATTGATAAAAATGCAAGACCATTCAAGCAAAGAATTAGAAAAATTGCAATAGCATATCATCCTCAAATAGAAGAAGAGTTACAGAAGATGCTTGACGCCGGAATCATTAGACAAGCAAAATATCCCGAGTGGATAGCAAATATGGTCGTAGTACCAAAGAAGAAAAAAGGGATAAGAATTTGCATAGATTTTACCGATCTAAACAAAGCTTGTCCAAAAGATAGTTTTCCTTTGCCAGATATTCCGCAAATGGTTGAGTCAGCGGCAGGAAATGAAAGGATATCCTCGCTTGATGGATACAAAGGATACAATCAAATTCCTCTCGTTGAAGAAGACCAAGAGCATACTGCCTTTTTAGCTCCAAGAGGATTATACTGTTATACAAAAATGTCATTTGGCCTGCGAAATGCTGGAGCAACATACCAAAGGATGGTAGAAAAAGTGTTCGAAAAATGGATACATAGAACACTAGAGGTATACGTGGATGACATGTTAATAAAAATTAAAGAAGCAAAAGATCGTGTACAAGATTTGAAGGAAATTTTTGAACAAATGAGACATTTCAACATCAAAGTAAATCCAGAAAAATGAACCTTTGGAGTGGCATCTGGAAAAATTTTAGGATACATCGTGTCAAAAGAAGGAATGCAAGTCGATCCAGAGAAAGTACAAGCAATTCGCGATATGCCGACACCAACAGTGAAAGATGTGCAAAAGTTAAATGGATTATTAGCTTCGCTAGGAAGATTCATCTCGCGATCATCCGATAAGTGCAAACATTTTTTCAACATACTTAAAAAGGAGCGAAATTTAGGTGGACGGATGAATGTGAAAAGGCGTTGCAAGGAATAAAAGAACATCTAATGGATATATCAATATTACAAAAAGCAGAACCAGGGGAGGAATTACTAATTTACCTCGCGACAACCTCGCAAGCACTAAGCGCAGTATTATTGCGAATGAACGCAGGTCTGGAAAAACCAATCTATACCATCAGCAAAACATTCAATGCCGCAGAGAAAAATTAATTTTGGCATTAGTTTACGCAACGTTTAAACTTTGCATCTACTTCGAAGCACACACGGTAAAGGTAATGACAAAAGTACCAATCGAGTCAGTAATGAAAATTTCAAAAAGGTCAGGAAGGGTTGAAAGATGGAATGCTCAAGTAAGTCATTGCAAACTCAAATATGAAGTATTATCCTCACCCAAATCACAAGTTGTTGCAGACTTTTTAGCAGAATTTCCATTGGAAGAGGATGAAGCAGTGGAAGAAACGATGGATATAGAAGAAGAACATGGAAATCCAAGGGATTTATTAACTGAGCCAAACAGATGGGAAATATTGGTAGATGGGTCGTCAAATGGAGAAGGTAACGGAATTGGGATCATTATAATTTCGCCAGAAGGCAATAAAATGGCTTTCTCTTTTAGATTGGAATTTGCATCTACTAACAATGAAACAGAGTATGAAGCTATAGTACATGCTTTGCGATTTGCAATAGAAATAAAGTTGGAGAATGTAAGAGTTACCAGTGATTCTCAGTTAGCTATTCGCCAGATAAAAGAAGAGTATACTACAAATGAAGCATCCTTGAAAAAATACAAAAAGCTTGTTGAAGAATTGTCAACGAAGATACCAAAAATAAAGTGGAGACACATATCAAGAAAAGACAATAGACTCGCGAGATGCTTTTGCTTTTATATCAAGTATGATGATGACAGATCCATCTGCGAGATGCATAAAAATACAGACACTTCTATCACCATCAATCAACAAAGAGGAAGAGGAAGAAGCAGAAATAATGCTCATAGAAGATGAAATACAAAGACCCCATTGCGAGGATTGGAGGATAGAACTTCATGCTTATCTAATGAAAGGAGAAACACCAAGAAATAGATTAGAGATGCACAAATTAAAAAGCCATGCAACAAATTATGAATTAAGAGATGGGGTATTGTACCGAAAATCCTTTAATGGACCCTCGCTTAGATGTTTAACACGAAAGGAAGGAGAAGCAGTGTTAAAAATGTTACACAGTGGGGATGCTGGCAATCATAGTGGCGGAAGGTCTTTAGCACATAAGGCGAAAATGCAAGGCTATTATTGGCCATATATGCATGAAGATGCGAAACAAATATCAAGACGTTGCGAAGACTGCCAAAGACACGGAAAGAAAATACATGCACCAGGAGCACCATTAACCTCTTCAACAAGTGTATGGCCTTTTGGAAAGTGGGGGTTAGATATTGTAGGACCATTTTTACCAGGTACAGGGCAAAGGAGATATCCGATTGTCGCTAAGCTCTGATTATTTCACAAAGTGGGCGAGAAGTAAAAGCGGTACAACACATTCGCGATAAAGATATTTTTACTTTCATATTCGAAAACCTAATATGCAGATTTGGAATTTCAGCCACGGTTGGTATCGACAATGGGAAACAGTTTGAGGACAAAATATAGAATTACCGCTTAATGCATTTCAAATAAAATGTGGGAAATCAACTCCTTTATACCCTTGAGCCAATGGACAGGCGGAAGCAACAAATAAAACAATCGCTGATATACTGAAGAAGAAATTAGAAGGACATAATAAGGCATGGTGTGAACAAGTGTATATTGCAGTATGGGCTTACAATACAATAAGGCGAGAAGCAACGGGGATGTCACCATTTTGTCTAACATATGGAGTTGAATTTGTACTTAGAGCGAAGTTATTATTCCAACAACAAAGAGAGAAGCTTGGGAGAAAAATCTTAGTGCGGGTAACATTTTGGTTAAATTAGATGAATTAGAAGAAAAAAGAGAAAGAGCACTACAGCATACGGAGAATTGATAGGTGTAGAATACACCGTATTTACTATCTAGTAGTTTATGCTTTCTTTGCTATTTTTCTTGTAAATTATGTATTTTACGCTTGTTTTGAGTTTTGTAGCTACTTTGGAGTCGCACGGAGGAAAAGAAGAAGAAATAACCCAATTTGAGCCAAAAGGGCAAAAAGGTCATTTTACAGGCGATTGATATATGGAGCCCAGCCAAGGTTAAGGGGCAACCCAATTTGAAGGAGTACTAAATACGGACTGCTTTGAGGATAAGGGGTTTGGACACTTGAGGCTAGCCCTTATCAAAGCAACCACGATATAGGCACCCATCGGGGGTGGTTCTTACTTGGGCGTCTCAATCCCATAACCCTAGAATTAAAGAACTCTCAATCATTCACTTTCACGGAACCGAAAGAAAAAGCTGAGAGAAATCGAAAAATGGAGAAATTAAGGGTTGGCTCAGAATCTGTTGGACAAGGCGATTAAGAGATCGAATGTTAAAAAAGAAAGCCGCCGTAAATGCGTAATTCGATGAGATTCAGAGGAGGAGAAATAGAGGTTGTTTATTATCTGTAAAGAAATCGAAAAGCAGATGAGTTTCTGAGATGATGTCGCTTCGATTAATGGTGTTCTTGAAGATAGGTTCGATCTGTGATGGATGTATTTGTTGCTTTGAGGTCGAGAAATTGGATCTGAAGTAAGAATTGGTGCTTGGGTGTAGAGCAGATTCAAGTTCTGAGCTGTTGTTGAAGCTCAGAGAAATGGGGAAATGGATGAATTTGAAATCAGAGAAGAATGGGTTTGTTTTGAGGTCGATGGAGTTGATGATTATGGGTCTGAGTTGCTGATGGTGTTGAGTAATATCAGGCTGATGAGGTCTGTGGTGAAGCTAAATTACTGGGATTGATCCATTATTAGGGTTGTGGTAGTGATGTGTTGAATAACAAGGCTGAGCCAGTGGTGGTGATTATGTAAAGTGGGTGAAGTGGAGTTGAAATGGGTTGAAGTTGCAGTCAGTAGCGCAATGATATGTAGCAGCAACAGATGCAGCTGAGGCTTATGGTTGGAGTCTGTTGGTGTTATGAGATGGAAAGGCAGGAATGCAGTGATGTTGGTTTCAGGCAAGAGAGTGAAGTTGGTCAGTGATGGCGGCTATGTAGAGCTGGGCTGGCTCTGGTGAATGTTGCAGGTTGAGCTAGCAGCTGGTTCTGTTGCAGTGAATCGTGCATGGTAATGAGATAATGGCTCTGGTTATGTTGCAGAGCTGTATAGGCCTGGTGGAAGCTGGAATGACAGGAGATGGCTCAGGTAGTTGGAGGAAGAGAAGAATGGGTCTGGCGCAGCATGGTTTGTGGCTGGGCAGAGTGGTTAATTGAGTTGCAGCTGCAATATGAATTTGAGTTGGTAACATTGATGTGCTATTGGTAGCTGTTGTTCACAGGTTAAGAGCTGGAACTGGTGCTGTTGGGATTATGCTGTGTAATGGAAGATTGCAGCTGCAGTGGTTGAAATGAAGTGGCAGGCTGGTGGTATTGGCTGGTGCATCAGTGGCGTGGCTTGCAAGACAATGATGGTCTTTGGTTGTATGCTACAGGTGATGGCCTGAGGGGATGAAGATGCAGTGAGGAAGTAGCCATCATGGCTGAGTAGGTATTGAGTGAAGCACAAGGATTGTGCATCACAAGACTTTGGCCTGTGCAAAGTGGCCTGGCTAGGACCAGTCAGCCGAGTTAGCTAGCTGACTCGGTTCTGACTCAGTGACTCACCCCTTGACCCGCTGACTAACAGTTGACTGACGGTTGACCCGTTTGACCGTTAGTCCTAACGGCGGACTGACGGAATATTCCGTCGAATATTCCACTGACGGAGAAAATTTCCAGGCGACCGGCGGCGACGTTTTCCGGCCAAATTCCGGCCACAATCCCAGTTTTCCGGCGAGCCAAAAATTCCAGAATTTTCTATGGACTTCTCTCATGGGTGTGAAGACTTGGGCTTGGAATTGGATGGAGAATTGGACTCAAATTTGGAAAGAGAAGGTGGAAGAGTTGAGAAAAGCTTGGAATTGGAAATTGAATTGCAAAAGGAAAAGGATTCTACTCCTTAGAAGATTTGGAGAATATTGAAGCCTATAAATAGAGAAGTTTTCTACAACTTCCATATATCTTTTACACACACCTTTTTACACACACAACACTTTTCTTTTCTTATTCTTTGTGTGAACTCTTTAACATGAGTAGCTAATTTTATTGATTGAGGATGAATTCCTAGTTCTTAACATATGATTTAAGTTTTTGTTTTCAAATTCTATCTTGAAGTTTTTCACATAATTATCGTTTGTTTTTACTAATAGGAGTGATCTTAAAGACATTCATGATTGATTGATAGATTGTTTGGAGTGCACGCTAAATTGATTTGTTAATTTGATCTAAAGCTAGTGAAAGTTAGGAGATAAGTAATCGTTTCTTGACTCTTTACATAAGTAGCAAACACGAGACCTTGCGGAGGGATTCCGTGGAGCAATTGTGTGTAGAAACAACGTTAGCAAGTGGACCTTGAGCTAAGAGTCTAACTACTAATATCAACCTAAGAAATTCACAAAACTTAATGCATGAGCCAAGTTACATCTAGGTTGAGCTAATTCTAGGTGGCTTGGTGATTAGAATCCCAGTAGTCGAGAACTTCCGTGTCCGGTGATACAAGGGATTTAGGGGTTTAGCATGAGCTAGCTGCTTTACCTACGGTTGGTGATAATTTGTGACTAATAACAAGTAGAAGAGAACATAACTTGATTCATTGTTTCGTAACGAAGAAGGATTCCTTGATCTTCTCTCTCTTATTGCTTTCATCTTTCAACTTTCGATTTTAATTGCTTTGTTTATTTTTATTTTGCTTTTTACACCCCCTTTCGTGACAATTTTTACAACTAGAATCTCGTGCTCCTCGTGGGATCGACCTTGACTACCCTATATTACTTGTTAATTAGGTAGTAAAGTATTAATTAATTTGTTGTGGTACGACACGCATCAAAATTTTGGCGCCGTTGCCGGGGAGCAGCGGATGATTTTAGTTGTTTTTATTTTTCTTTTTGCTTTATTCTTGCTTGATTGGATTCTATTCCGTATCTAACTTGGTTTTTGAATCTTATTTCAGGTATCGGTTTTCCATGTATGGTGGACAAGAGCAAGCATATTACAACAATCAATACGGTTTTCAACCTCAACATTATGACAACTTCCAACCATCCTTAGGATACAATCAAAACCAATCTTTTGGCTATGATCAATTTCCTATGGAACATTATGAATATTCTCATACATATCAACAACCTTATGACGGGTATGTAAGTGGACAATCACAAGGATGGGAGGATAGTGTTTATGATCAGAAATTCTCTAGTTTTGTAGATAAGATATCTGCCATGATTGGGGATCTTCAACAAAAGTTTCAAGAATCACATCGAGAAATTCAAAGGAATTCGGAGAAAATATACGAACAACTTAACCAACCTTTAGAGACTTTTGATGACGCTAGTGTAGATTACTCGAGCCTTGATCTTAATAATGATCAATCACCTATTCAAAAGGACGAGCTTGAGGAAGATGCATTTATTGCTTGGAAAAAATTTCTTAGGGAAAGATGGGAGTCCGCGGAAGTGTATGAATGTTCCGACAATGAGGAAGTTATTCCAACTCCGGATCATAATAACGATCCTTCACCTATTCAAAAGGAGGAGATTGGGTGTGACTTACCTATTGTTGTAAACGAAGTAACACCCGCACAAGAAGATTTTACAATCTATACCGATGAGAATCATTTTAGTGAATGGCCCGATTCCGATGATGAGAATGTTGAAGAGATGATACTAGAGGATGAAACCACATTCATTGATTTTGTGGAAGACCCAATTGAACTTGCGAATGATTTTAATGATGCCGAGACTTTGGTTAAGGTAGAAAACGACGAAGAATGGTTGCAAGGTTTAATAGAGGACCACGATATACAAGAGGTAAGTAATTCACTCGAATTTTTTAAGGATGAAGAGGATTCTATAATACAAGAGATTGTGCAAGGTTTGTCTAACCCTTTGCATATTAATTCTTCTCCTTTACCTCTTATTGGTTTGAATGTATGTGCTTCGAAAGTATTTTTGGATGATTTTGTTTCTAGATATCCACCATTGGAAACACTTGAATCTAACACTATGCAGGTTTGCCAAGAGGAATACATGGAAATTCCCAAATTCTATGTTCTTTATACACTTCCGAATGTGGACGAGAATAAGTGTGGGGGAAATTTCTATCGAGCGATAATTTCACTATTGTTTTCTTGTGTTAATATTTGTATGGAGTTATTGTTTTCAAAACAGGTATTATGGGTGGATCCTCAAATTTTCCGATTGTTAGTATATGGGGAATGAATCTTGCAAGAGCTAAGTCGGGCCGTCGACTTTAAAACAAGCGCTTAATGGGAGGCAACCCATCGGTTTTGTATTTCTTATCCTTTTGCTTTTTGTTATTTCTTTTTCTTATTTCTTATCATGTTAAAATTTCCCACCTTGACTTTACTAGGAGGATTCAATTACATTGAGGACAATGTAAGGTTTAAGTGTGGGGGAGTGGTTAAGCATGTTTTTAAAACGAAAATTACAAAAAAATTAAAAAATTTGAAAAAAAAAAAGTTTTACTTAAAAATTCCAACTTTTAAAGATTTTAGAGTCACTAGCATACTTCTAGGTATGTTTACATAGAGATTTTGACCGACATAATTGAACTTGGAAATGTTAAAGAACTACATTCGGATTTCTTGTTTGTTAGAGTGTTAAATAATGGATTTAATCATGCCGGTGATGCGAATTTGGTGCAGGGAGAAGTGCGTTATTAGAGTTGCTGATCAATCATTAGTGGAGACTACCCGTATTCATATCATGAGAGGCACCGACCAAAAATCTTCCATCTACTAAAGAGCTTCTTTTGAGTGTGTGTCACCGTAAGTTAATTCCGGGTAGAATGGTGAGCTACCCAACCTCCCACCAATAGAAGCACTACTCTTTGATCTCTTGAGTGCTAATTTTGTCAATCATGAGGGTGACGTCCATGGATGAAAGCTTCCTTCTTGTAGTTCGATTTGCAGTTAGCACCATTCTCTCTCTCGACAACAACGGATCCATAGAAACATTCTCATCATCAACAAGGAGCGACATCAAAATCTACAAGGAAAGTTGGAAAAAGTTTAAGGTTTACAAGCAACGGAACGAGAAAAAGAGCAAATTTCAAATTCAAGTAAAGCAACATACAAAGAGCGGATTTTTACATATATGTTGAGGACTTACACTACAATGAGGTAATTTTATATCCAAGTATGAAGACTTATTCATGAAAGCGAAGAAAATTAAAAGGTGAGAATTTTTGGAAGTTTATGATTTCAAGACAATACAAGTTGTGAAGAATCAAGCGGTAAAATACTTCTTCCACGGCCATGGTTTATTTTGTATTTAATTTCTCTTGTTTAAAAAAAAAAAGAAAAAAAGAAAAAAAAAAAAGAGAAAAACAAGAGAAATATTTGTTTTATTAATAAGCCGTGGGGAAGGAAAATATATAAGGAAGTTTCAAGCGACAAGGATTTTTAAGGTAAAAGAGTTATAAATTGTCAAGGATTTATGAAATTCAAGGGTTTATCATCAATAGTTGAAACCGAAGACGAAGAAGTTAAAGACGAGGAGCGGAAGACGTTTCTATTGGATGCCGTGAGAGTGGTGTTATCATAATTGGCGATCGGATGTGAAGGTGAGTAAGTAATCTCATCCTCAATAAAATATGGTTGATTTCCTTTCTTAGAGATCGTCAGAAAAATGGTTTTTCAAAACATTAAAAGATGTGGGTTTTTAAAAATATTTCGGAAGTTGTCCTTCCCACCATTCAACGTGTTGCAGGAATTCTCTCTTCCTTCCTACCTGCACACATGTGAGAACCATAAAAAAGCCGTCTTTTTGAGTGCAATTATCATAAAATCCTTTTTGGTGAGGCGTGGTCGAGGCGAAATGCTTATTGATCGTTTCTCAAACACGCGTTCTCTCATTATGGTGTGGTTATTTCTCACTCAACAATTAAGAACGAGAATATGTTCTTTAGTATTTCTAACTTCTTATTACTAGCATGCGAAACTCTATGTCCTCATAACTCTTTGGATGCTTGTGACGCTTGAACGCTTTGAAGTTGTGAGTTTTTAGTTTGATTTGCTCGAGGACTAGCAAAGTCTAAGTGTGGGGGAATTTGATAGGTGTAGAATACACCGTATTTACTATCTAGTAGTTTATGCTTTCTTTGCTATTTTTCTTGTAAATTATGTATTTTACGTTTGTTTTGAGTTTTGTAGCTACTTTGGAGTCGCACGGAGGAAAAGAAGAAGAAATAACCCAATTTGAGCCAAAAGGGCAAAAAGGTCATTTTACAGGCGATTGATATATGGAGCCCAGCCAAGGTTAAGGGGCAACCCAATTTGAAGGAGTACTAAATACGGACCTGCTGAGGATAAGGGGCTGGACACTTGAGGCTAGCCCTTATCAAAGCAACCACCTGATATAGGCACCCATCAGGGGGTGGTTCTTACTTGGGCGTCTCAATCCCATAACCCTAGAATTAAAGAACTCTCAATCATTCACTTTCACCTGGAACTGAAAGAAACAGCTAGAGAAATCGAAAAATGGAGAAATTAAGGGTTGGCTCTGTAACTGTTGGACAAGGCGATTAAGAGATCGAATGTTAAAAAAAAAGAAAGCTGCCGTCTGTAATTCGATGAGATTCAGAGGAGGAGAAATAGAGGCTGTTTATTATCTGTAAAGAAATCGAAAAGCAGATGAGTTTCTGAGATGATGTCGCTTCGATTAATGGTGTTCTTGAAGATAGGTTCGATCTGTGATGGATGTATTTGCTGCTTTGAGGTCGAGAAATTGGATCTGAAGTAAGAATTGGTGCTTGGGTGTAGAGCAGATTCAAGTTCTGAGCTGTTGTTGAAGCTCAGAGAAATGGGGAAATGGATGAATTTGAAATCAGAGAAGAATGGGTTTGTTTTGAGGTCGATGGAGTTGATGATTATGGGTCTGAGTTGCTGATGGTGTTGAGTAATATCAGGTGATGAGGTGCGTGGTGAAGCTAAATTTCGGGATTGATCCATTATTAGGGTTGTGGTAGTGATGTGTTGAATAACAAGGCTGAGCCAGTGGTGGTGATTATGTAAAGTGGGTGAAGTGGAGTTGAAATGGGTTGAAGTTGCAGTCAGTAGCGCAATGATATGTAGCAGCAACAGATGCAGCTGAGGCTTATGGTTGGAGTCTGTTGGTGTTATGAGATGGAAAGGCAGGAATGCAGTGATGTTGGTTTCAGGCAAGAGAGTGAAGTTGGTCAGTGATGGCGGCTATGTAGAGCTGGGCTGGCTCTGGTGAATGTTGCAGGTTGAGCTAGCAGCTGGTTCTGTTGCAGTGAATCGTGCATGGTAATGAGATAATGGCTCTGGTTATGTTGCAGAGCTGTATAGGCCTGGTGGAAGCTCGGAATGACGGGAGATGGCTCGGGTAGTTGGAGGAAGAGAAGAATGGGTCCGGCGCAAACATGGTTTGTGGTCAGGCAGAGTGGTTAATTGAGTTGCTTTTGCAATATGAATTTGAGTTGGTAACATTGATGTGCTATTGGTAGTTTGTTGTTCTGAGGTTAAGAGCGGAACTCAGTCTTTGTTGGGATTATCTTTGTGTAATGGAAGATTGCATTGCAAAGTGGTTGAAATGAAGTGGCGGTGGTGGTATTGGCTG
The DNA here is from genome assembly GCA_023531295.1 of Papaver armeniacum. Taxonomy (NCBI): domain Eukaryota; kingdom Viridiplantae; phylum Streptophyta; class Magnoliopsida; order Ranunculales; family Papaveraceae; genus Papaver; species Papaver armeniacum. The sequence continues at coordinate 32,782 of JAJJWW010018266.1, forward strand.
GTGCATCGGTGGCGAGGGCTTGCAAGACAATGATGGTCTTTGGTTGTATGCTACGGTGATGGCACGAGGGGATGAAGATGCGGTGAGGAAGTAGCCATCATGGCTGAGTAGGTATTGAGTGAAGCACAAGGATTGTGCATCACAAGACTTTGGCCTGTGCAAAGTGGCCTGGCTAGGACCAGTCAGCCGAGTTAGCTAGCTGACTCGGTTCTGACTCAGTGACTCACCCCTTGACCCGCTGACTAACAGTTGACTGACGGTTGACCCGTTTGACCGTTAGTCCTAACGGCGGACTGACGGAATATTCCGTCGAATATTCCACTGACGGAGAAAATTTCCAGGCGACCGTGGCGACGTTTTCGAGCCAAATTCCGCCACAATCCCAGTTTTCCATGAGCCAAAAATTCCAGAATTTTCTATGGACTTCTCTCATGGGTGTGAAGACTTGGGCTTGGAATTGGATGGAGAATTGGACTCAAATTTGGAAAGAGAAGGTGGAAGAGTTGAGAAAAGCTTGGAATTGGAAATTGAATTGCAAAAGGAAAAGGATTCTACTCCTTAGAAGATTTGGAGAATATTGAAGCCTATAAATAGAGAAGTTTTCTACAACTTCCATATATCTTTTACACACACCTTTTTACACACACAACACTTTTCTTTTCTTATTCTTTGTGTGAACTCTTTAACATGAGTAGCTAATTTTATTGATTGAGGATGAATTCCTAGTTCTTAACATATGATTTAAGTTTTTGTTTTCAAATTCTATCTTGAAGTTTTTCACATAATTATCGTTTGTTTTTACTAATAGGAGTGATCTTAAAGACATTCATGATTGATTGATAGATTGTTTGGAGTGCACGCTAAATTGATTTGTTAATTTGATCTAAAGCTAGTGAAAGTTAGGAGATAAGTAATCGTTTCTTGACTCTTTACATAAGTAGCAAACACGAGACCTTGCGGAGGGATTCCGTGGAGCAATTGTGTGTAGAAACAACGTTAGCAAGTGGACCTTGAGCTAAGAGTCTAACTACTAATATCAACCTAAGAAATTCACAAAACTTAATGCATGAGCCAAGTTACATCTAGGTTGAGCTAATTCTAGGTGGCTTGGTGATTAGAATCCGGTAGTCGAGAACTTCCGTGTCCGGTGATACAAGGGATTTAGGGGTTTAGCACTGAGCTAGCTGCTTTACCTACGGTTGGTGATAATTTGTGACTAATAACAAGTAGAAGAGAACATAACTTGATTCATTGTTTCGTAACGAAGAAGGATTCCTTGATCTTCTCTCTTATTGCTTTCATCTTTCAACTTTCGATTTTAATTGCTTTGTTTATTTTTATTTTGCTTTTTACACCCCCTTTCGTGACAACTTTTACAACTAAGATCTCTTGCTCCTCGTGGGAACGAACTTGACTTCCATTATATTATTTTTAATTGAGTGGAAATATTGAATTAATTTGATTGCACCTACGACACGCATCAAGAATTATCAGCGAAGATTGGCCAGAGAATATAACAAACGTGTCAAAACACGCGAGTTTCAACCAGGTGATATGGTATTTCGAGAAACACCAATATATCAGCGAGAAAGTGGTGGCAAGTTGGCGAAAAAGTGGGATGGACCTTATATCATCAAGGAGATAGTTGGAACAAGGGCATATAGATTAATGGATCCTGAGGGCAAAGATATGGGCCAGAGATTGGGTAGACCGTGGAATAGATTATATCTCAAGAAATACTACCCATAGAAGATGGAAGGGAAAGAATAAGTTCCGAAATGTTGAATAAATGAAATGAAATGAATTCATATGAAATGTTCCTGCGACAGAGTTATTGCGAAATTTCAAAAGAATGTGCGAATATCTCGCAAATGAATTAACAAGAGATAACCAAAAATGAATGATTGAACAAATTGACAGAAATGAATGAGTGAGTGAATGGGACGAACCTTTATGGCGTACACCCTAGTTCGCGAATGATATTTCGTAAGAGGCAAATGTAAGACCTAAAGTGTGTCATATAAGGGGGTATCTCTTGACATGGCTCGGGAAAAGGTTACACCGCCCCCGGAACCGAGTCATGAAGATTTGGGGCCCATGAAAGCCTATCCGGGGGAGATACCTTGGATTTTCAACTATATATATAAGGTTATACCCTGGTTGGACGACCGAGGGTCTCTTCCAAGGAGTCAGTGTATGACCAAGGCGCCGAGGTACATGGTTGAGCCAAGAGTGCCTGGGGCATTTGAAGTGTCTCGGCCATTCTTGGCAAGTCTTGGCACATGCCGCACTCGGCCCGAAGAAAACTCCACTTAGGGTGCGATCTCGTAACCATAAACCCTATAGGTATAAGGGATAAGAGGTCTGCGAAAACAACTGGTTGTTGTTAAGACCGGATGGGAGGAGCTAGTCTTGTATGGCCGATGTACGCCTCCTTGAAGGGGCAACCAGGGAGATGATAAGGGCGGCACCCTCCATTAGGGAGCTGATAAGTGTCTTAAGACGCAAATGTCATGAGGCTCTATTTTCGCAAGAAAATTTAGGCTTGTCATATTTGTGCGATGATCCTGCAGAGGCAATAATACTAACGCGAGGGTAAGACGAGATCAATGGGTCTTTACATGAAAGTGTGAAGACATCCTGCGATTTCGTCGCAAGACGACAATGTCATGGGGCTTTACGTTCGCAAGAACATTTAGGACTGTCATATTGTCGCAACAAAAACATCCTGCAGAGGAAATAATACTAAAGAAATGATAAGACAAGATCAATGGGTCGTTACATGAAAGTGTACAGACGTCCTGCGATCTTGTCGCACGACGACAATGTCATGGGGCTTCAAGTTCACAAGAATTTTTAGGCCTGTCATATTGTCGCAAAAATGAGGGGTGGCAAAATAATACCTTTAACTAGGAAGGCAAAATAAGACCACACAAAAACAATGATAAGGCAAGATCAATGGGTCATTACATGAAAATGTAAAGACGTCCTGCGATCTTGTCGCAATGATGAATTTCAAAATAAACAATCGAAAACAAAATAGCAATTATTAAATACCAAAAATTATACTCATTGAAAGAAAGAGTAGTGATAAACAGATGAAGACATCCAAAAGATGATTGAAGCACATAAAGAAGTAACAGTATAAGAAGAAAGATTACAAGAAAAAGTTAATTCTCAAATATCAGTTTTTTCGCCAGAAGGGGATACTGGGTTTTCTTCAGCGATACTGGGTTTTCTTCAGCAACTTTATCTATATTTTTGCTACCTAATATATTTCCACCAGATCCTTCTTCACCTACATCTTCATTCGCGACATCGTCATTGACAGTTTTATTGGGAGAGATAGTCTCTTCATTTGCGAATTCTTCGCCACTATTATAATCATAATCGCTGTCGGGAGGATTAGGAACTTCATCATCGCTTACTTCCAGAGGTTCAACAGATACAGGATCAATAGATTTAGATAGTAAAACATCATTCACAAGAACTTCGGCTTTAAGATGAAATTGATGAAGGAGTGCTTTCTACTGATTTTTACTCTCTATATCTTTACAGTCACGCATATAGTCGAATCTTCTTTCTGCCCTGTCGCGAGAACGAGCAAGGGAAGCAGCGAGTATTCCATTTTCTTTGCGAATTTTTGAGTAGTCGGATTTCAAAGCGGTAATGGAGGAGTGAAGATTTTTCTCTTACTCTGCAAAAACAAAGAATAAAAGGAATTATACAAAAAAAAAATATGAAGGCTTGATAAAGGAAGAATAGATGAGGCAGTCAATTTCTATGACTACCTTCCTTCTGCGAGGTAAGATATTGGATTAGAGCCGAACAACTATTCTCCAAATGATCCATGGCATTGTCAAAATTATCTCCAATTAAACCTTTCAGACGAGATCGTAAGCTTTTTTCGTTGGAAACAATTAAGGCATTCTCTTTCGCAAGGGAAGAGTTGGACTTTTCTAATTTGGAACATTGATCCTTGAATTGGTTTGCCTTTACACTTAAGATTATTCTACCCTGAATAAGTTTATCCTTCTCGGCAGTAACTTCTTCAAGTTGATTTCTCAATAAGCAAAGAGATTGTTCTTGTTCTTTACATAATTTTTGACAAACATCAGACTGTTGTGAGTAAATCGCCACCTTGTTTAACAGAGTTCACTTTTCTTGAGAAAGAATTCCATTCTCATCTGATAAAGTTTCCGATTCCAGATTAGCTTTAGTCAAAGAGTAAGAGAGGCGAGATAATTCATTACTTAATGAGCCTTGTTCCTGTACTAAGTCAACATTTTCTTTTGAAAGATTATCTATTTGATCAACAGAGTATGTATGAAGATTATCTAATTGGTTATATTGCTCCATCCATGCATCTCTATCAACTCGAACTTCTTCAACAGTAGATTCCAACTGGTATATCTCCATTTTTCGCTTCTGGTTTAAAGCTTGAAGGGCGAACAACGGCTCTTGGTTCAATATAAAAAAAAATAAAAATAAAAATAATGGACAGTACATAGGTAAGATTATACCTTTTAATTCTTCATTCTTCTTGCGAAGGTTATCACGATCCAGTGAAACATTTTGAAGTTTTTGATTCTCAAGTTGGAGAATATTACATTTTGCAGTCATAGCTTGGAGATCATTCTTCAAAATATTAATTTCTTGCTCCAAAGATGTTTACGAAATTCTATCAGGGCCAAGGTGTTTGCTCAAAATCTCGCAGACATCGGATTTGATAGGGTCGACAGAAGCCTTCTTGACATCGTTCACAATATCTGATAGAACTTTGAAGGCCACATCTATTCCTTCTAAATTTTCTTTAGTAAGAGGGATTTGCTCAGAAAAGGAAGTAACGGCGATAGAAGAAGGAAGAGATGAGTCATCTTTTGTTAAAGGAATATCATGAGAAGAGGAAATCTCATGAGGATTAATGACTGGAGAAATGGTAGAGGCATTTACAATGGAAGAAGAAATAGGCTCATTCGCAATGGGACTGTTATGAGGGATTTGATCTATGAGAAATTCAGGCATAGAAGTGTTATCTTTGACAGTATTTTCGCAGGAAGAAACAGGAGGGTTATCTTGCGAAGATTTCGCAGTAGGAGTTGTAAGTTTGAATATAGGAAAGGTAACAGAAGGTGCAACAGGTTTAGAATGGCGAGGCTTCTTAGGGGACCTATCAACATTTTTGTCATCCTGCGAATTACAATATAAATAAGTAACAGAGGCAACAATATTGTTATTAAAAGAGTAAATGTTTCTTAAATACCTTGTTATTCGCAGGCTTTCTTTTAGAGGCAGCGGATTTCAGTTGCGAACCCATGGAGATATTAGGGTTCACAATGGTGAACTTGGTGCTAGATTTGTTCTTGCTAAAACAAAAATGGCAGGGGAGTCATTAAAAGAAGAACAGTATCAGAATAAAACAACTTCAATAAGAGAGATCAATCAAAAAATGATCAAATTCAACAAAATTAACAAACCTTGATGCCATAGAAATAGTAGCCGAAGAATAGTAGCAGAAAAACGATGAAGAAAACAAAGAAGAAAAGCAGCAGAAAAAAGTTGCAGACGATGAAGAAGACGAAGTAAAAGAAAAGAAATGCTTTCACAAGGAATCCTCCTTTAAATAGACGAGAAAAGAGTAACCGGATAACATTAAATGTGCCGGTAAAAAGGGAAATTTTAGATACGTGTAAACAATCATTCCTAAATTCACAGAATCTTGTCGGAAAAAAGTTGGTGGAAAACAAACGATTGCGGCATTTCAAAATATTGGTTCTCATGACATTCTCTCCTTCGTAGAGAAGACATGAGAAGAGGCAAGATGTAGGATCAGAATATCGCGACATCAATACTTCGCGGGATCAATAAACAACAGCATTGCGAGGGCGTCACAAAAGAGTAATATAAATGACGCAATGAATGACGACAGCCCAAAACACGAGAAAGGTGTGAAGACCTAGCGAAGTTTAGGAGAGCTGCGAGAATGAATACTTGTACACTTGCGATATTTCGCAAGTCATTCCCGAAAATAAAGGACAGCTTAGCTGTCATCCATTGTATATTACCCTATATAAAGAGTCGAATGAGCCTGTTGTAAGGGGAGATTCTTTTCGGAGTGTTAGACAAGTCATTAGGAGAGAGAAAGTTTGTGGTGATTGTAATTTCTTTAGCTCTTTTCTATTTTATCTTGTAAACATTCAAGGAAATAATCAATTAAATCATTGTTATTCATCTTAAAAATATCTTAGTTGTGTGGATTATTGTGAGGGGTGTAGTGTAGGATTTCCTGCAACTACATCTTCATTAGATTCCCCCTCTTCTTCACTAGCATCACTGTCAGAAATATCCAGATAAGGCATATTTTGGGGAATTTCATCAAGAAGGCAAGGGTACTTAGTCTGATTGCGAAAAAGAATAGCATCATTCTTAAAATTCGCGATAGTGATTTTAAGTTGGTTCTTCAGCTTAGAATATTTATCATCCCGAGAAGAAAGATTTTTGGCAAGTTGCTCTTTTTCAGATTCAAGTTCTTCAATTCTCTTTCTAACCTTGCTTAAGCTTCGCGAACATATAACATTGGATCAAAGAATCTGGATGATAAGTTTATGCAAATAATTAAATAAAGAAGAATAATAAACAACCTTCTCTCGTTTAAATCATATCTTTAACCAAGGACGTATGATCAGCTAGAAGGCTAATGTTAACACCTAAGTTATTTCTGGCATCATCTAGAACCTTCGCAGCCCAAGCAAATTCATCATCATTGTTTATAAGAAGAAGGAAACGGATTTGATTCTCTCTTTCGCTAAGAATAGTATTTTGACGGATGAATTCATCCCGTTCAATTTGAACTTCAAGAAGAGTCTTTTGGAATTTCGCTAATGCTTGAGCACCTTGACTAGCAATGCGATCTTTATCATCTATGAGATCACTAATTTTCTTCCTTAAAGTGCTAATTTTCTCCTTAGAACTAAGATACAGACATTTCAGTTGGTTGGCTAAACTTAAGCAAGATCTATGATCAAGTTCTAAGAGGCGAAATCTGGATTGAAGTTCATTTAGAGGAAGATATTTAATCTTATTATTTGAAAAACTATCCAAGAATTGTTGAGATGAGCAAGAAGAGCATCATCATCCATAGGTTCAGGGAATGAATGAAGAAGAATGGCTTCCTCAGAAAGATTATAAACGTCTGCCAAAATGATAAGTTAGATGAAGGAAGATAACAAGAAAATAAAACAAAGGAAAAGAGAAAAAGTTTTATACCATTGTTGATGGTGGATTTTCGTTTAAGGTTAAATTTGTAAAAACCGGAAAAAATCATGCGCTGACATCTTGTAAAAGATAAATCCATTTATAAGTGTTGGATACTCCCTCACTTAATTCACCAAGAATGGAGCATGTAGCAACAATCCCATTCTCGTGAATACATGAAATTCCTCCAGGTTGGAGCATGTGGCAACAATCCCTTCCCGTGAATTTCATATCAGCCTTGTATTTCCAAGTACTCATTATCAAAGTGTGGCATGACGATCGAGTGTTACTCTTACGAGAATAACACGAACCTCCAAGCACTATAATGAAACCATGTACGAAATACCGTACACAGCCGATTCTCGGTGTGTTATACTAGCCCGAGCCCCTCTCGGTGTGTTATACTAGCCCGATTGAGCCCCTCTCGGTGTGTTATACTAGCCCGATTGAGCCCCCTCTCGGTGTGTTATACTAGCCCGATTGAGCATCCGGACCGACCGTATCAGTCCGGGATATGATCGATCGTAGTCATCCAACTCCATAAGCGTGATTGGATGACCCCGCATCAATTCCATCACCCCAAGCGGTATGGAATACCCACGGCCGACCCCGCATGGTCGGTCATTGGCTTAGCCTCGCCAAGAAACCGTTCATACCAAGAATTATGGATGGAAAACCCTAAATTAGGGTTTGCGGCATATTACATGTGTCGCAAAACAGTCTCAACCATCCATCTTCGCAGGTATAGATGGAGGGTGTAGATGTAGACTCAAAGGGCCCAGAGCATGTCAACACGATCACCGTGGGCCCGCCTACACACTTGACCAATCGGTCAAGACCAACAATGTTTGGCCGTGACAAAATCATCACCCAAACAAAAGATGACGCACGGCTTGAAAGCCAAAATTAGGGTTTCAAGTCATCACGCGCGTCCATCTTCTCCGGCACGAATGGAGGGTCACAGATTAGATTAAACAAGGGCAGGTCATACCAAAGATGACCACCGTGAGCCCATCTACCCCCTCATGTGTTCGGCCAAGGCATATCACGCCCGGTCAATCCAAAACGTGCGTCCAAACTAGCATGGCCGCGCCTCCCAAACCACGAACCGATCTCGATCGCTCAACTTCACCTAGGATGATTTGAGTGGTTTAGATCACGTTTTCATGGGATAGTCAGGTATAGGTGTGAACACCAGCCTACCACCTACACGCTGGTATGATCGACCAAGACCGACCAAGATGTGTCGTCTTGAAACGCGTGCCCATACTAGGGATGTCACGCCGGTTTCCAACCCTTTTGCGGCATCAATTTCTCGCCGCAAACCGATCTCAACCACTCAACTTTACCGGTTAAATTGAGTGGCCTAGATCACGCCTCCATGGGACGGTGAGGTGTAGGCGTGTACACCGGCATGTCGTCTACACACATGCCCGGTCGGTCCTCTCCAAATCCCTTTCCATGCTTGGTTTTGACCAAGTCGAAGAGTGATGCTTGCGCACCTCTTCAAAAACCCTAATATTCATTAACGGGCAGCAGATGAGTGTCTCAAAGATCATCTCATCCGTCCAACTTCACCATCTTGGTTATACAACCCTCGGGGAGTTATTTGGTGGTGAGGCGTCATTACCCATCACTTTACCACACTATAATGATTGGGTGGCATAAAATACACACGATACTTCACAAGTATCGACTTCCCGAATAACACGGTTATTCAAGATTACATGCTATCTTTCGTGGATCCACGATCCACACATTCGACATCAATCATGTCACAAACCGGGGATACATCGGGGTATTGTGCAGCGGTTTACGGCGTGCGGCGTGCAACGCGCCATCACAAAGAACGTGTCGCAGATGAGTGAAGTCATGGACGGTTAGAGATGAACAAGAGAACACGTGGGCAAGAGGAATAACGGGTCGATTACACAACTCCACTACTCCATCACTCCACTTCCTCCACTTCCCACGAGAGACATGAATGAGGCACAACCCACTACTCCATCACTCCTATATTTATATTTTGAGTAGTAAGAAAGTGTAATTTATTTTGACTTCCTCCACGCGCCTCCCACGAGAAATGAATGAGGTCTCAATGACTTGTATAAATAGGTTCTCCACCCTATTTCAAACAGAACAACACAAGTTTAGACGAGACAGAAAACCAAGTGTTAATACAAAAACGTATTCAAACACCCAGAGCTTGCTTGCATCAATCACAAGCCTGCTCACCTTTCTGTTACAAGTCATAAGCAAGCCAACACCTTCACAATCTCAACACCTTCTTCGCTTCCCTCCCTAAGATCAACCCCATCTCCTTCACTTTGTGACCGAAACAAGTCCTGGGAACGGCCATTTCTTGGTTTAGGCCGGACTTGCACATTGATCTCTCGAATCTACAAGCACTCACCGCGCAGTGCATTTGTTTAAAGGTTTAAATTCATTCCTCATCCACACCCCAAATTACCAAATTATGCAGGAGTAGTTTTCACCCATAAACAATTGGCGACCACAGTGGGAGGTTGATCTATCGGTTGCAAAAAATTGAATTCTCAATTCTTCGTTTTTCGGCTCACGATGCATCCTCATCAGAAACCACAAAGGTTCGAGATACCATGGGAAGTGTAGATAGAATGCCGGAGGATGTCTTGGCAAATCAAGTCGGTATCACCGAGAAGACAAGAGCGAGACATTTCGCCTTTTGGATGACATAGCAAAGACAATTACAAGAAGGATCGCAGGCATCTACTCAAGCAAAGTGCAACAAATGCCGAATCCTTAGTCGAGTCACACCTTTACCGGTGGAGAGGCAAAAAGAGCGCGTAACCGCAGGTGACTCAGGAAAGATGAACAACATGGTCCAGTCAACAATGAAAAACCGAGGCAACTCCACAGAGGAGAGGACTTGTCCGGAGTACTACAACGTCTACCGAATAAAGAAATGGAGCCTGCAGCTTACAAATCCCTGCTGGAAGATTTATATCTCAAGACCCTTGTCGAAGCCGTGAAGAAATGCTTGAGGAAGGAGAGATCAATCAAGGAACACGTGAGTACGAGGATGGGAACGTTCAATTCGATCACTCAAAGCAGTGATATTACAACACCTCCCATCACCAGAGCCGAGAGCACTGCAAGTCCCGGCATCTCATCAGTGTAACACCTCCGGTAGTCACCAGAGCAACAACTTCCACTCCTTCATCGGGACGAGGAACCGGAGGGGCGAGAGGAGGACCATCTCCCATTACCATTGCAGACTTGATGGAAAAGGTGAAGTTCTTGTCAAGACTCAAACGGATATGGCCGTAACTCGGAAAGAGGTACTCACTTTTCTTAAGACATTAATCGATCGATTTCCACATGACCCGCAACAGCCCCCGGAGCCAACAAGGAATGAATTCAACGCACCGGAGAGGGTACTTCAATGGCACGGACCTACATGGACCTCGATCAAAGAAGCGACATCGAGATATGAGCGGTCCCTGTCGTGGAGGCTCCTACACTGGGACCGATCCTCACAACGATCTTCCTCAAGTCAATAGTTTCACTATGAACCGGAGGCCGGTGGATCGGGAAGCGGTTTCTCTAGTGGAAAGTTTATGCAAACTTTCACACCTCTCGAAGAATCGGCGCGCGGAGACGTTTTTGCCGCAATCACACAGAGGAAGGTCACGACCGTGACCTACATGTCACCGCACGCATCAAGGATTCAGAGTTCAAGACGCCCCTTATCTACACAGGAGCGTCTTCGAATGTGATTACTATCAAGACTCTCAGGACATCCAAGGTTCTCCCAGGCAAGGTCGTACGAAATCCTACCACAGTGACGGACTTCAAGGGAAACCAAAACAGCACATACGGGAGAAGCTCCGCGGAAAGAATCAGACAAGTTCGTCGCATCCCACTCCCCACATGGGCGTAAATTCAGGAAAAAGACCGACTTGCATCATTGAGGGCTAGTACCCACGATGCATCTTTGCTGACGAAGCATTCTTCTCCATACTGTGAAGCCACAACCCACGTTCACACGAGGAGGGAACGAACTTTTATGGCGAGTCGTGACCGTAAAGGAAAACGGTATACCAAGATCGCCATTATCAGCAGGGGAGACTGTTACCCAGTCTCTCCACCTAATGGAATGCTACAACAACAACGAACCACAAGAGCAAGTGCTAGATGCTCCACAACAACTGCAAGATGGCACCAACTCCACAACTGATGAAATTGAAATCGTTGAGGAATCTCCTAGGCCTATCTCCATCAGCTCAACCTTGTGTACGGATAAACGCGCGAAGCCCGTGGAACTTCTCAAAGAGTATCAGGACATGTTCGCTTGGAGATATGAAGAAATGCCGGATTTAGATGAAAATTGGTCATCCATCATCTACATGTCATACCTGGATCCGTGTCGGTTAAACGATTGCGGTTGGACACGAGGAAAATGGATAGATCGATTCCGCATAGACTTGAAACTTGAACAGTGTCTGCTCCAAAAAAAAAAAAAAAAAAAAAAAAACAATCCTCTTCTACCTGACATCGACATGTTAGTAGATGCAAACAACGGACACAAAGATGTTCTCCTCCATGGATGGATGCAACGGCTACAACCGAGATAAGAATGTACGAGCATGATGCAAGTAAGATATCTTTTCGAACTCCTCTCGGAAATTTTTATTATACCATACCGCCATTTGGTTTAAGGAATACCGGTGCAACGTATCAACGCTCTATGACGGTAATCTTCCACCGGAGACGATACCTCAAGGGAGCGGCCTCAAGAAGATAACGATGTCCAACCGTCATATCGAGCAAGATCCGGCGAGTTACCCTATCGCAGCAGTGGTTGAACAAGATCGGGGGCATATATCTCACCAACAAAGCGATACAACCTTGACTTTCCGTAGCGAGTTCCTTGAAGCAGCAAGAGGAAAACCACCAAGATACAACATCTGCGCGTCCATCAAATCCAACTCCAGTACCACATGCATGACTCCCACAATGATGAAACAACGTCCAAGATATTCCATACCTGGCTCGACAACAACCACTACGAACAAACCATGTAAACCACGCTTGGGGATTGAGGCTCAGCATGGAGTTCCTTCACCGTCAGTCAAGGACTTCTTCAACACGAGAAAGATGGTCAGTCAAGAATCATGGAATTCGCAAGAGTAAATCGAACTGAAGAGGAAGCCACTTTAACATCCTCTCAAGTCGTTTCAACACTCAAGCTACATCAACAATCTGCGCTCTGGTCAAGTTATCTTTGATGTACTCATTGCTCAACATACATCTCATCCATCCTTCATGAGGACCCAAATGAGCATGAAAAACCCCGAAGTCGATAGGAGGAGGGCTATCCCGTGGAACGGATATTTTCATATAGTTGGAAGGGCGCGGTGAACAACTCACCATCAATGTTCGGCATATCCTTGAAGCCGCCAACACTTCCCGACTTGGTACCAAAGCATTATCTCCAAGACATCTCAACAGGGATTCTTTTCTTCCACAATGAAATAAAAGGCAGGAGTTAGAACTTGTATGAAAGCACATGAGAGATGTAGTCACACACGGCAAGACACAACTCACATCGGAGCACACAAAACCGGTCCGGCTCAAATGCGGTACGGATTTCAAGACTGGTATTAGTTTTCAAGTCCGGTGCAAGTTTGATCTGGGTATTGATTTCAAGTCGTGTGCAAGTTTGATGGGTATTGATTTCAAGTGGGTATAAGTTTCAAGTCCAGCACAAGTTTAAAGTCTGGTGTTGGTCAAGGGCACAACGCTGGTATTGCTCAAGTTTCAAATCGGTATTGATCAAGTGACGAGTCCAAATATCACTCAAGTTACAAGTCCGATATTGCTCAAGCTTCAAGTCCGGTATTGATCAAGTGACGAGTCCGGTATCACTCAAGTTTCAAGTCTGGTATTGCTTAGTATTCAAGTCTGGTATTGATCAAATCAAGTCCGGTATTGCTCAAGTTTCAAGACCGGTGTTGGTCAAGGGCACGAGGCTGGTATAAAGTTGACATTCGGTCAGGCATACACGATATGGGACCCACGTTCAATCAAGCATATATGGCGGGACCATATTTATTTGCACAACACGGTTCTCTTATGTCATGAGAATCATGTTCACAAAATTCAAGCCCACGTTTGATCAAGCAGGCGCAGTAGCCCCACCAATGAAGCAGGCACAGCAGTTCGTCGATTAGGCACAACCCCACGATCGAGCGAAGCAAGCACGGAGCGAGCCCTCGACCGAAGCAGGCATAGAAAGGTCGATCGAAGCAGGCAAGACCAACATCATACTAGGGGAACGCTATCCTATATGCCTTTTAAACGTAACATACTCCAAGGACAGGGATGACCCGTCTCTCCCGGTAACATCTAACTTTGCCTCATAAATTTTATCTTTAATGTCACCATCTCATGCCTACCACACAATAGTGTAACCATTATGTGCTAGGCAGGGGACTTAATGTTGATGGTGGATTTTCGTTTAAGGTTAAATTTGTAAAAACCGGAAAAAATCATGCGTTGACATCTTGTAAAAGATAAAGCCATTTATAAGTGTTGGATACTCCCTCACTTAATTCACCAAGAATGGAGCATGTAGCAACAATCCCATTCTGTGAATACATGAAATTCCTCCAGGTTGGAGCATGTGGCAACAATCCCTTCTTGTGAATTTCATATCAGCCTTGTATTTCCAGTACTCATTATCAGTGTGGCATGACGACCGAGTGTTACTCTTACATAATAACACGAACCTCCAAGCACTATAATGAAACCATGTACGAAATACCCGTGATGTGCCGATTCTCGGTGTGTTATACTAGCCCGAGCCCCTCTCGGTGTGTTATACTAGCCCGATTGAGCCCCTCTCGGTGTGTTATACTAGCCCGATTGAGCATCCGGACTGACCGTATCAGTCCGGATATGATCTGATCGCAGTCATCCAACTCCATAAGCGTGATTGGATGACCCCAGATCAATTCCATCACCCCCAAGCAGGTATGGAATACCCACGGCCGACCCCGCATGGTCGGTCATTGGCTTAGCCTGCCAAGAAACCGTTCATACCAAGCATTATGGATGGAAAACCCTAAATTAGGGTTTGCGGCATATTACATGTGTCGCAAAACAGTCTCAACCATCCATCTTCGTAGGTATAGATGGAGGGTGTAGATGTAGACTCAAAGAGCCCAGAGCATGTCAACACGATCACCGTGGGCCCGCCTACACACTTGACCAATCGGTCAAGACCAACAATGTTTGGCCGTGACAAAATCATCACCCAAACAAAAGATGACGCACGGCTTGAAAGCCAAAATTAGGGTTTCAAGTCATCACGCGCGTCCATCTTCTCCGGCACGAATGGAGGGTCACGGATTAGATTAAACAAGGGCTGGTCATACCAGCATGACCACCGTGAGCCCATCTACCCCCTCATGTGTTCGGCCAAGGCATATCACGCCTGGTCAATCCAAAACGTGCGTCCAAACAAGCATGGCCGCGCCTCCCAAACCACGAACTGATCTCGACCGCTCAACTTCACCGGATGATTTGAGTGGTTTAGATCACGTTTTCATGGGATAGTCAGGTATAGGTGTGAACACCAGCCTACCACCTACACGCTGGTATGATCGACCAAGACCGACCAAGATGTGTCGTCTTGAAACGCGTGCCCAAACTAGGGATGTCACGCCGGTTTCCAACCCTTTTGCGGCATCAATTTCCTGCCGCAAACCGATCTCAACCACTCAACTTTACCGGTTAAATTGAGTGGCCTAGATCACGCCTCCATGGGACGGTGAGGTGTAGGCGTGTACACCGGCATGTCGTTTACACACATGCCCGGTCGGTCCTCTCCAAATCCCTTTCCATGCTTGGTTTCGACCAAGCTGAAGAGTGATGCTTGCGCACCTCTTCAAAAACCCTAATATTCATTAACGGTCGCAGATGAGTGTCTCAAAGATCATCTCATCCGTCCAACTTCACCAGCTTGGTTATACAACCCTGGTCAGGAGTTATTTGGTCGGTGAGGCGTCATTACCCATCACTTTACCACACTATAATGCAAAGACTGCATAAAATACACACGATACTTCACAAGTATCGACTTCCCGAATAACACGGTTATTCAATTCAAAGATTACATGCTATCTTTCGTGGATCCACGATCCACACATTCGTACATCAATCATGTCACAAACTTGGGGATACATACTGGGGTATTGGTCTGGCGGTTTACAGCGTGCAGCGTGCAACGCGCCATCACAAGAACGTGTCAGGAAGTCATGGACGGTTAGAGATGAACAGGAGAAGTGGGCAAGACTGGTCGACGCATAACTCCACTACTCCATCACTCCACTTCCCACGAGAGACGTGAATGAGGCTCAATGACTTGTATAAATAGGTTCTCCGCCCTATTTCAAACAGAACAACACAAGTTTAGACGAGACAGAAAACCAAGTGTTAATACAAAAAACGTATTCAAACACCCAGAGCTTGCTTGCATCAATCACAAGCCCGCTCACCTTCTCGTTACAAGTCATAAGCAAGCCAACACCTTCACAATCTCAACACCTTCTTCGCTTCCCTCCCTAAGATCAACCCCATCTCCTTCACTTTGTGACCGAAACAAGTCTGGAACGACCATTTCTTGGTTTAGGCCGGACTTGCACAGATTGATCTCTCGAATCTACAAGCACTCACCGTTAAAGTGCATTTGTTTAAAGGTTTAAATTCATTCCTCATCCACACCCCAAATTACCAAATTCTGCAGGAGTAGTTTTCACCCATAAACAACCATAAAGCTGTTGGTTGGAACTTTGAAGGCTAGAAATCTTATTCTTCTGAGTGGCAGAGTCAGCTTCTAATTGCTTGTTCTTCTCGCGAAGAATGGCAGCTTCAGTTTCCAATTCTTCATTTCTCTTGCGAAGAGCAGTAGCTTCAACTCCCAATTCTTCATTTTTCTTGCGAAATTAAAGATTCCTCTTTTCAAGAATACTGCGCCTCTTTTCAAGATCTGAGGAAACAACAAAGGAAGCTCTCCCGGACTACCAAATAAAATAAAGAAATTAAAAAGGTATAATTAAAAAAGTTCCGGTGTTTGGAAACTCATTCCTTTCATGGAATCAACATGAGTTCGTTTGGTAGATTTTTCATTTTTCTTTTTCATTTGATTTCCTTTCCACGATTTCTCCCTTTTTTAGTTGATTTTATAACCTATCTTCGTCGCATTTTTGATTTTCTTAGGATTCGGTCTGTTTACTCTCCATTTAGGTTTTTTTTTTTTTTTTTCTTCTCTTTTTTCATATGTCGAGAATCACACGATCTTCTTCTTCTCGTGCATCCCTTCACACAGCTTCACCCCAGCTTCCATCCACCTCGTCCATGATCATCACAGACTCGCCTTCTTCAGGAGCAGATGTTTGCCATTGTCCTTTCCATTGCCTTCATGGCTGCACTGATGGTGTTCATGGAAGGGGTTATGTCAAAGGTTCTTTGGTGAAACACATCCATGACAAACACCTCTCCTCGGAGCTAGTAAGACCATAGTCCGTGAGTTGATTGCAAGAGATTCGAAGGTTTACCATGATATGGAGAAAGCTCTATAATTTCTGCGTATGTGGTTTTGCAGCAAGTGCATGTATTTTCATGCTTTGTCGAAATCCTGTAAGGGTCGTGGAAGGATTGTGCATGACTTCATCCAAGGTCCCTGTAATGGGGAATTTTTGATTCATGGTTTGGATAAACTTGGCGGGACGCGGGAAGTTGTGCAGGATGTGATTTTGGATGACTCGCAAGCTGGTGTTGTTGCTTTCTCGCATGCTGCTGCTATTGCAGACTCAGGGAGATTAGATGGTGAAGTTGTGGAGATGTTGTCAACAGATTTACTCAATGCAGTGCTCCAACGACAAATACCCACAGTCACTTGTATCCCCCACAAATGCAGGCTTGCATTTTCCAGGGCTCTCAAGGTATGTCTCGACCGAATTATTGCGAATCCAGGAAGTCTTTCAGTTTGGCTTCGTTTGCTTTTTCTTCCCATATGTACTCTTCCTCTATACCAACCGAAGAGCTCCGTTGAACGGAAGTCCGGCAACCGCAAACGTATGCAAGTGGCAGCTATTATACAGGCGCTTAATGACTGGAAGGAGCCGAATGGGTGCTCTGTTTTGATTACCAAGCTTGTGCACAGGCCAGTGACGTGGGGTTCAAAGAAATCTGATGAGAAGAAGATGGATGAGAAAAATCTTGGAGCTGTTATTATAGCTTGTCAGAGGAAGATCAATGCGGGACATTTCGCAGCGGCTATCCGGGTTCTGTCTTCTTCTGGTGTTGCCCCATACGACGAGAAGACTTATCTTGATTTGTTGGACAAACATCCCATGGTAGTTTCCCCTGAGGTTCCAATAGACGATATCACCGCGGATCCCATCTTCGTGGATGCCAAGGCAGTTTTGGGGGCTATTAAAAGCTTCCCTAAAGGTACGTCATGTGGTCGAGATGGTTTACGGGCGCAATACCTAGTTGATGTTCTTAGTGGAGCAGCAACAGCAGTAGCGGATGATTTGCTTTCATCTATTTCTGGGGTTGTCAACCTTTGGTTGGCTGGAAGATGCCCTATTGTTTTGGGCGAATACATTGTTAACGCTCCTCTTACTCCTTTGCTTAAGCCGGGTGGTGGTCTTAGGCCTATTGCAGTTGGTACAGTCTGGCGTAGATTGGTCTCTAAGGTGGCTGCCTTTGTTGTTGGGAAGGACATGACTTCTTATTTAGGAGATTACCAATTCGGGGTTGGTGTTCCGGTAGGAGGTGAAGGTATTTTACATGCTGTAAATCGCCTTTTGGAGATGAAGGGTCATTCGGATAATATGTCAATGTTGCTAATTGACTTTTCTAATGCTTTCAACATGGTGAGCAGATCTCAGCTCATCAAAGAAGTTCGCCTTCACTGTCCAGGTATTTCTCGCTGGGTAGAATTTTGTTACTTACGTCCGTCCAAGCTTTATTATGCCCAATATATTTTATCCTCATCTCTTGGCGTGCATCAAGGTGACCCTCTCGGGCCCTTGTTATTTGCATTGGCTCTTCACCCCTTAGTGAAGACCGTTGCTTCTCGATGCAAACTTTACTTGCACGCTTGGTACCTTGATGACGGTACCATAGTTGGGGATACTTTGGAGGTTGCCAAGGATTTGCGCATAATTGAAACTGAAGGACCAGGCAGGGGGTTGCATCTCAATATAAAGAAGACGGATGTCTTTTGGCCTTCTCTTGATCCTAGGAGTACAATTGATGGTGTCTTTCCTACGAGTATTGGTAGGCCTTCTAAGGGTGTTAAACTTTTGGGTGGTCCAGTGAGTTTAGACATGGACTTCATTAGCGACACGGTGTTGAATAGGGTGCACAAAACTGTTCAACTAATGAATGCGATCAAGAAACTCAAGGATCCTCAAAGTGAGATGCTTTTACTTCGCAACTGCACTGGGGTTTCTAGACTTTATTTTGCTATGCGAACTACCAATCCTGCTGCTCTTCAACCTGCTACTGTTCTCTTTAATGAACAACTTTTTCAGTATTTGAGGCTTCTGATTACTGGGGATGGTGCAGGTTTTGGTCCTTTACAGAAAAGATTGGCTACCCTACCTATTAAGGATGGCGGACTTAGTATTTACACCATGGATGATACTCGTGCTTACTGTTATCTTGCTTCTCGAAGTCAGACTACTTCAGTACAGAAAACGATCCTTGGTAATTTGTTCTCAACGGACAAAGGTTTATGTAGGATCAGAATATCGCAGCATCAATATCTCGCGAGATTAATAAACGACAGTATTGTGAAGGTGTCGCAAGGAAGTATAATTAATGACACAATGGATGACGACAGCCAGAACATGAGAAAAGTGTGAAGATTTGGCGAGATTTAGGAGTGTCGCGAAGACGAACATTCATACACTTGCGATACTTCGCGAGTCATTCCCGAAAATAAAGGACAGCTTAGGTGTCATCCACTATGTAATACCCTATATAAAGGGATTGAGTAAGTTTGTTGTGGGAGAGTTCTTTTTGAATTGTTAAGCAAGTCATTAGGAGAGAGAAAATTTAGTGTGATTGTAATTTCTTTGGTTCTGTTCTATCTTCCTTTGTAAACATTTCAAGAAAATAATCAATAAAATAGATAGTTATTCATCTTCAAATGGATTAGTTGAGTAAATTCTAGTGAGGGGTGTAGTGTGGGATTTCCTGCAACTACATATGCGTTAGAAACAGGGACTGAGTAGAAGATCAACCTTGTGAATTGAAAGAATCAGGAGTAATAAGAAAGAAATTTCGAATAATTTTCAACAATTTACTAAAATTGAGAAATGGCTAGAAGAAGGAATGCGTCAGAACAACCAACAATTGTAAGGATAAGCGGGAGATTAGCTGGAGAAAGGAGAAATGAAGTAGGTGAACCATCAAGAATGAACGCAAGAGATAGAGAAGAAGATCCAATTCAACCACCAATTCAACCAGCACCGAATAGAGTAATAGATTATGATAGGGTGAGCATGCATGCATGGAGATCAGATTCTATGGAAGAAAGAGAAGAAGTGCAACAATTAATAAATAATGGACAAGAGGAGAGAAATCGAGAAGAAATGGGAGAAACAGCTCTTATAAATGAAGAAATCGCAGCATTAGAAACGTTGAGACAAACAATACATGAAGAAAGACGATTAGAAGCGGAAGAACGCGCAAATTTAACAAGGCAAAACCATGAGTTAAGAATGGAAAATATGAGGTTGCAGAATAGGAGGTCGAGAAGTAATAACAGATCAAGACCAGGATCGGTTAGAGATGATAGGAGGAGAATATTACCTGTAGAAAATGTTAATGAAGAAAATCTAGAAAGAGATCTAAATCTTGGTGAAGGATGCTGCGAAAGAAGGGAAGTGGTGTGTATTCCATGTCCAGAGATTTTACAGAATGACCAAAATAATGGAAATCAAGGAAATAGGCAGTAGAATAGTCCAATTGGTGAAGAAAATCAGGAAGAAGGAAGAAGAATACTGCATGGGAGAGAAACACAGAGGAAACAAAAGGAGATTGAAGATGACATCGAAAAGCATTATATTGAACAAGCGCGTCTAGCTTGCGAAAGTGAAAGATTAAGAGTAGAAATGGAAGAACGGGAATTGGAGGAAGCAATTCGGCAGAATAATCATGACAATCGAGAAAGAAGGCGCGAGCAAAATCGCAACAATGGAAATATCAATGAAGAGTATGAAAGAATACAAAGGAGAGCTGATAGACAACCAAGAAGAGAAAATGATAGATACAATGGTGTGCGAATCCATGAACGAGATGGAGGAGAAAATCGCAGAGAAAGAAGAGAAGAAAATGTTGAGCAAGAAAATCAAGGTAGACATGAACGCAGAAGGAGAGAGGCAGAGCTAAAAAGACCAATAAATTCGAACCCTGATGTAAATGAACAAATCTTAAGAGAGTTGGCAGAGATGAGAGGAATGTTGAACAATAGAAGAGGAGGAGGAAGAAGACAATTGGATGAGGCAATTGAAGAAGCTGCGAAAACCCCCTTTACAGTAGAGGTGCAGTTGGGAGGAATACCTCCAAAGTGCAATTTACCCGCATTAACCAGCATTTTTGATGGAACAACTTGTGCAATACAACATATCAAAGCGTATGTGAGATGCATGCTGCAATGGGAAAATCATGATTCCATATTATGCAAATATTTTGCATCAAGTTTAACAGGAGAAGCGCTGAAATGGTTTGAGGGTTTACCAAGAAACACAATCACGTCATTCAATCATTTACAAGCTATATTCTTAGGGGCATATATAAGTAATAACTCCTCGCGACCAGGAATTGAAGATGTATTTGGGCTGAAACAAAGAGATGGTGAAAGTTTGAGGCACTTAACCGTGAGGTGGAAGACAATGTGTAGCGAAATGGCTGGACGAGTAGATGAAAGATATCTTATTCTATCATTTATAAACGCTATGTTCGCAACCAATTTGTTATATATTCAAATTTTTAGAGTCAAGAATACAATTACAATGACTGAGTTGCGAGAACTTCAGGAGGAATATATTGCTCTAGAGGAAAGACAAAATGAGATGGAATCATACCCAGTTGCGAATACAAATCCAAATGCTGCGAATGCAAGCTTATTACCCAAATTGATAAATACAGTAGCGAGTACTTCGCAAGGGCAACAAGAAAAGATAATAGATGATGGGAAGCCAAAGATAGTAGCTATGGGAAGTCGTGATCAGGAAGAATATGAAAGAGAAAGGAACTATTACAACCGTGGCGGCAATAACAAAATTCAAAGACTTGATCATCCGCAAGAAACTTATGGAGGTCTAAGGCAGAATTATAATGGAGGGCAGCGAAGTCACAGAGTAGTATGGGAGGAGATCAAAATGCCACCATTAAATGCTAGTGTTGAAAAAATATGGGAAGCTATACTCTTGATGGAAAACATACCTGCGCCATGGAATATGGGGAATGAGCCACCACCAAGTGATAGAAGTCACGAGTTCTGTTCTTACCACCGCTTTCATGGACACTTAACAAATGACTGCAGAAATATAAAAAGAATCATCCTCAGAATGATTGACCAAGGAAAGCTGAGTCATTTTCTAAAAAGTGAAGAGAAGGTTCAGCCATTACCACCACCGCCAGAAATGCACAGAACAAATTTAGCAAAGGGGAAAGAAACATTCGTAATAGAAGTCGGATCGAAAGCTAAAAATTTGTTTTGCAACTCCATTGTACACTCTTACCGAACAATTGAAGATTTTCATGATAATGTTCTCAGTAGGGTTTTCGCGAGGGATGCTAATAATAAAGAAGTGATGAACATTGCGAAGACATCGCAGTTAAAAGAATGGCAAATGCAGATTATTTCTTTCACCGCAGAAGAGATTCCTGAAGGCAGAGAGACGCATGACAACCCATTGGTTGTAAAATTGGAAATTAATCCGAAACCTGTAGATGGCGAAGACGATGAAGCGGAGAATTGCTGGGCGATCAATAGAGTTTTAATTGATACGGGGATCTCAGTAAATATTCTTTTCTACCATACTTACAAGACTATGGGGGGGAAGGATGAAGAATTGATACCTTCGACGTATAAGATATATGGTTTCAATGGCACAACGAACAAGCCTAAAGGAGAAGTTCATATGAGAATACCTTTGCAAGGATTATCAACGGGGATTTTGTTCTGTGTAGTCGATGTGGAGTCTCCTTATAATGCATTGATCGGAAGTCCATGGTTGCACGAAATTCTGGGCGTAGCGTCGACTTATCATCAATGCATAAAGTTTCCTCATCCTAGCGGTGTCGGAATTATAAAGGGAGATTGGACGGAAGGACAAAAATGCTATGAGATCGACGTTGAGAGTTGCGAAGAGAGAGCTGCAAAAAGAAAGGGTTGGAAGCAACATGCAAAAGATGAACAAAGAAGATAAAGATTGATGGTGTAAGAGGAGAAGATACATTGCGAAACAAGTGCAGGAAAACAGTTGAAAATTATGATGGAAAGGAATCATTAAAAAATTTGAATGGTGCAGAGGCAGAGAGCAGCAGGAGCAAAAAGTGTAAGAAATGAATAATCATCAAAAAGCAATAACGAAAGCATGTTAAGGGTAAGAGGAAGAAAAAATAATTGAAGAAGAAATATGCGAGGATCTCGCCATCAAGAATGTATGACAATTTGATTGAAGAATTGAAAAACAAAAATGATTAAACAATGTAAGATTGTGCGAAAGCTTCGCAAACAAAATGAATGATTGAATAAATTAACAAAAATGAAAGAGTGAGTGAATGGGACGAACTGATAGGTGTAGAATACACCTAATTTACTATCTAGTAGTTTATGCTTTCTTTGCTATTTTTCTTGTAAATTATGTATTTTACGTGTGTTTTTGAGTTATTAGGTACTCCGGAGTCGCACGGGAGAAAAGAAGAAGAAATCACTCAATATGAACTAAAAGGCCGGAAAAGTCATTTCACAAAGCGAACACTATCCTGGAGCCCAGTCAAGGTTAAAAGGTGACTCAAATTACTAAAGAAAGGACAGTTCAAGTTAAGGGGCTGCCAAACGGGTAGCCCTTATCCGAAAACGTAGTCTTTGTTATCAGTTGGTAAAATGGATGGGTTATGTCCATGGATGTTGAAACCCAAACCCATAGACCCACACTGCATCCGGATCCATGCCCGAGTCCGAACCCAATTTATAACCCTAAACCTAAATTCGAGAGAAGTTTTATTCTCCCAAATCATTTCGTCTCGTCCCCGAAATAAAGAAAAGAAGCAAAGAGGTTTTCGAATTTGGATTGAGGTAGATGGCGATGACGCTACCGGGCAGAGAGATGGTGGATGTTCGGGTTCGATTCATCGAGAAGGAGGAGGAAGATGCAACGGTTGCTACTGAATCTAAATCAATTTTGGTTTTGAAATTGTGCTTCGAATCTGTGTTGCTGTTTTACACATGAGAATAATGGGGTTTTTCAATTCTTCTGCTGATGGTTAATTCGAAAAAGAAGAACAAGATGTTATTGTTGTGATTGAGTTCCTGCTGTGGTGCTAAGAGGATGAATTGGGGGTTTGAGTTGAAATTAAGGTTGAAGATGGGTTCGATATCGATCTCAGAGAAATGGGTGCAGATGGAATTAGAATTTGAAGTAGCAGATGATGATGGAGTCGGTCGGTTCTGTCAAAGAAGGGGGTTCTGAAATTGGATTAGGGTTCTGAATTGATGAAGAAGAACAGCTAGTTGTTGCCATAGATTAAAAGGGTTTTCGGTTGAATCTATGATGGCAAAGACGACAAGAAGAAGAAGATGATGTCGTTGTTGGTTCAAAGACAGAATGGGCTTCGTGTGGGTGACTACTGTTGTTAATTGAGGTGCTATAATGGAATGTTGAAATTATTATTGAGGAGAAGTGATTTGATGTTGTGATTCAGAGAAGAAGTTGCTATGAAGAAGGGAGTGATGTTTCTATTACAGGGAAGCCGAGAAGGTTCAGATTGAAGATGCAGCTGAACAAGGCATTGGAAGAAGTCTGAAGCAGCAATTGTGTTGAGTTTCCTTAGATGTATGTGTTAGGTTCTTAACAGGTGAAGAAATAAAGGCCTGAATTCGGTCGGGAAAACACCCATAAACAAATGGAACTCTGTCGGATTTTCTATTCCGGCGAGTTGACTCAGCGATCCCGATGACCGATCCAACGATCCAAAGACAAGCCTGAGTAAGACCACCGCCACCTAGGGAGCTGACTCATAGCCTGACTCAGTGTCTAACTACCTCTTCTGCCTTGACTGTTGACTGACGGTTGACCCGTTTGACCGTTAGTCCTAACGGTGGACTGACGGAATATTCCGTCGAATATACCAGTGACGGTGAAATTTTCAGGTGGCCGGCGGTGACGGATTCCGGTCAAATTTCGGCCATAATACCAGTTTTCCGTGAGCCAAAAATTCCAGAATTTTCTATGGACTTCTCTCATGGGTGTGAAGACTTGGACTAGGAATTGGATGGAGAATTGGGCTCAAACTTGGAAAGAGAAGATGGAAGATGAGAAAGACTTGAATTTGGAAATTGAATTGCTAAAGAAAAAGGATTCTATTCCTTGGAAGATTTGGAGAATATTGAAGCCTATAAATAGAGAAGTTTTACACATCTTTTACACACCTCTCTACACACACAACACTTGTGTTTTTGCTAGCTTTTGAAAATTCTTCTTCTTAATTATTTGTGTGAACTTGAAAATTCTCCTTTTAATTATTTTTGTGTGAATTTCAAAAACATGAGTAGCTAATTTTATTATTGATTGAGGATGAATTCCTAGTTCTTAACATGTTTTGAGTTTTGTTTCAATTCTATCTTGAAGTTTTTCACATGATTATCGATTGTTTTTACTAATAGGAATGTTTATTCATTCATGATTGATTGATAGATTGTTTAGAGTGCACGCTAAATTGATTTGTTAATTTGATCTAAAGCTAGTGAAAGTTAGGGGATAAGTAATCGTTTCTTGACTCTTTACATAAGTAGCAAACACGAGACCTTGCGGAGGGATTCCGTGGAGCAATTGTGTGTGGAAACAACGTTAGCAAGTAGACCTTGATCTAAGAGTCTAACTACTAATATTGACCTAATAAGTTCATAGATATTAATGCGTTTATTTAAATTACATCTAGAGTGATCTACTACTAGGTGGTTTGGTAAATAGAATCCGGTAGTCGAGAACTTCCGTATCCGGTGATACAAGGGATTTAGGGGTTTAGCACTGATCTAGCTGCTTTACCTACGGTTGGTGATAATCTGTGACTAATAACAAGTAGAAAAGAGTATAACGTTAATCATTGTTTCGCAACGAAGAATGATTCCTTGATCTTGTCTCTCTTATTGCTTTCAACTTTATCTTTTAATTGCTTTGTTTATTTTCTTTTGCTTTTTACACCCCCCTTTTTGTGACAATTTTTACAACTAGAATCTCTTGCTCCTCGTGGGAACGAACTTGACTTCCATTATATTATTTTTAATTGAGTGGAAATAGATATTAATTTGATTGCACCTACGACACGCATCACGAACCTTTATGGCGTACACCCTAGTTCGCGAATGATATTTCGCAAGAGGCAAATGTAAGACCTAAAGTGCGTCATATAAGGGGGTATCTCTTGACATGGCTCAGTGAAAAGGTTACACCGCTCCTGGAACCTGAGTCATGGAGATTTTGGGCCCATGAAAGCCTATCCGGGAGAGAGACCTTGGATTTCCAACTATATATATAAGGTTATACCCTGGTTGGACGCCCGAGGGTCTCTTCCAAGGAGTCAGTGTATGCTCAAGGCGCCGGGGTATACGGTTGAGCCAAGAGTGCCTGGGGCATTTGAAGTGTCTCGGCCATTCTTGGCAAGTCTTGGTATATGCTGCACTCGGCCCGAAGAAAACTCCACTTAGGGTGCAGTCTCGTAACCATAAACCATATAGGTATAAGGGATAAGAGGTCAAAACGATCGGTTGTTGTTAAGACCGGATGGGAGGAGCTAGTCTTGTATGGCCGATGTACGCCTCCTTGAAGGGGCAACCAGGGGAGAAGATAAGGGCGGCACCCTCCATTAGGAGCTGATAAGTGTCAAAAGACGCAAATTTCATGAGACTTTATTTTCGCAAGGAAATTTAGGCTTGTCATATTTGTGCGATGATCCTGTAGAGGCAATAATACTAACGCAAGGATAAGACGAGATCAATGGGTTTTTGCATGAAAATGTAAAAACGTCCCGCGATTTTGTCGCAAAGACGACAATGTCATGGGATTTTACATTCGCAAGAGTATTTAATCTTGTCATATTGTCGCAAATAAAATATCCTTCAGAGGCAAAAATACTTAAGAAATGATAAGACAAGGTCAATGGGTCATTACATGAAAATGTAAAGACGTCCTGCGATTTTGTCGCAACGAGGGGTGGCGAAATAAGACCTTTAATTAGGAAGGCAAAATAAGACCACACAAGAAATGATAAGGCAAGATCAATAGATTTCTTCAATTGTGAAGACATCCTGCGATCTTGTCGCAATGATGAACTTCAACATAAATAAAGATATAGCCATACAAAACATTGAGGAAGCAAACAAGCTTGCGAAAACGATTATATTTCTTCATAAAGTTACCAACAATAAGGCTAAAATTCAGAGATTTCATTACTCAGAGATAATTGATCAAATCTCTCATTTGAAAATAAATAACAGAGGCAAGTATGGGAATGAGTAGGATAAAATCTTGTTATTCATTTCCACATGATAGATTTATGTATTCATAATGCTGGTTAGTTGAGTTACAAAGAAGAATTGCTTGATTAATATGCGCAAGTAAAGAAAACAAAGATTGAATTCATATTTAGCAATCCAAGAAATTTACAATAGAAGATTAAAAGGGTATATATATAGATATTACAAGAAGCGAAAGAAGAAAAAGAAGTTATTTCTTTGAAGATCCTTCTTCTTTGTCAGATTCTTCAATTCCATCATTTTTTTCGCCAGATTCTTCTTCTTCGCTAGCTTCACTATCAGAGACATCCGAGAAAGGCATATCTTCAGGAATATCATCGCGAAGACAAGGATATGAACTAAGAGGAATGCGGTGATCATTGCAAACTGTTTCAATAGTTTGATTGCGAAAACGAACAGCATCGTTATTAAAATTCGCTACTATGGCTTGCAGTTGTTTCTTCAACTTAGAATACTTGTTGTTGCGAAGAGAAAGGCCTTCTGCGAGTTGCCCTTTTTCAGACTCAAGTTCTTCAATCCTTGTTTGAAATCTCTTCTCAGATTCTGCAAAACATATGACAATGAATTAACAACACAATAACAATGCTACAGAAATAAGGTGCAGTAAAGTGTAATAAACAACCTTCTCTGTCAGATATCATATCTTTAACCAAGGCAGTATGCTCGGCATGAAGACTAACATCAACACCTAAGTTATTCCTGGCATTTTCTAGAACCTTCGCAGCCCAAGCGAATTCATCATCATTATTTATAACGAGAAGTTTAACGAATTTGATCTTCTCGCTCATTAAGTATGGCATTCTGACGAAGAGATTCGTCTCGTTCAATTTGTACTTCGAGAAGAGATTTTTAAAATTTTGCTAATGCCTATGCACCTTTATTAGCAATGCGGTCTTTGTCATCTATGAGACCACTAATTTTCTTCCTTAAAGTTTTGGTTTTCTTATGGGAATCAAGATACATTTGTTTAAATCGGTTGGCTAAACCTAAACTAGATCTATGCTCAATCTCTAAGAGACGATATTTGGCTTGAAGTTCATTTAACGGAAGGGAATCAATTTTGTTTGACGAACTTCTTAAAGATTCGTTGAGATGAGTGAGAAGAACATCATTGTCCATAGGCTCGGGAAATGAATGGAGAAGAATGGCTTCTTTAGAGAGATTATATATGTCTGCGAAAATAATAAATCAGGCAAAGAAAAGCAGATGACAAAATAAAGACGATTTGAAGAGTAAAAATTTTGTACCATAAAGTTGTTGATTTGCACTTTGAAGAGTAGATATTTTATTCTTCTGAGAAGTAGACTCAACTTCCAACTGTTGAATTTTTTCATCTTTCTAGCGAGACGTCGCAACTTCAGTTTCTAGTTCTTGAATCTTCTCTTTGAGTTGGAGATTTTTCTTTTCAAGGATGTCGCGTCTTTTCTCTAGATCTGAGGCAACGACAAAGGAAGCTCTCCCGGACTATAAATGAAAATAAAGAAATTATTAAGATAAAGCTTATAATCAAAGTCACAAAGAAGTAAAGGAATATGAACATACCAGAGCATTGAGAGCATTTAAGAAACTGGAAGTCAATGTTCGGGAAACTCCGCGAAAAGACTCATTATCCTCTAACAGTGGGGCATCGCAAATTTTAGCAAGAGCTTCGCAAGTAGCGGATAAATGATCATCTCCTAATCCTTACATAGAATCGGAGAAGATACTAGACAATTGCGCCATAGCAGAGGTAACCGAGTGATTCTCCTTCGCAGAGGAAATACCAACTTCATTTTCATCCTCGTCAGAGCTCTCGCTGGTTTTGGAATTAGAATGAGAAGAAGGTTGGATTTTCCGTTTTTTAGAAGATGGACCAGAAGATTTATCCTTGCGAGAAGTGATTTTATTCTTGCCTTTAACCTTCGCAGCTTCAGCTTCTTCAACGTAAACCTTCACACACGAATAAAGATAAGAAACAGAGGCAACAATATTGTTTGAAATAACAAAAGAAAATGTTTCTTACTTCATCCGTGATCGATCGGAGTATCGCCAGGGTACTCGCCTTTGGATTTCTTTTATAACTCTTTCTCAGTTTGACAATCTAAAATTTTTTGCAAGTTTAGTAAGTAAAAGAAGAAGAAAATATTGCAAAGCAAAACTGAAAAAGGAAATATACCTCTTTTGCCTTCTCGGGCCACTTAAATTCCCAAGGATGATAATCTGCGAGGTTCGCAGGGAGTACATGCGAACCTGCGATATAAGGTCCGCTCAGAAATAAAGGAACAACCCACCACTTCTCATCTTTGGAGTGGCGAGGAATATTATTTTTGCCCGAATGCCAGTCAATATCTTGCATGACCAAACTTATCAAGATCAATGTTATCTTTTCTCTTCAATCGAGCACCCAAATGAGATTTATCATTTCTCATATTTATTACCGCATAATTCGCAAATAAGTTTTCTACGGTGATACTTCTCAAAGCGACTATTTGTAAATTTGGGAATTTAGGATCTTTGACATCATCAGGATATAAAGATCCTTTACCAGCGCCACGATTGGCGAATTCAAGCATTAGACGGATACAGTCGCCGCTCAATTGATAAATAGCTCGCGAGAATTTTTCATGAGCAAGAATTTCATAGAATAATGGTATCTCGGGATTGTATAGAGGAATGGGAAGACCTGCGAGGAGTTGACCTAGTGAGACTATGATTTTCCGATCATCACACTGATGATCAGAAAACAGTTTTGCAGAAAGTATAGACGAAGATTCTTGATCAGGAATGGTTGATAAAGAGAAACCCTTCTCTTGCAAATTCTTTTGAACTTCATTGAAAAGGGGCTTATATGTACGACCAAGTGAAGCCATTATTAGAGTATGGGAATGAATAGAGAATTCAAGATTGAGAGAAAGAAAAAAGAAAAGGTTTACAGTAGCAAAAGCGTAAATTGCGGAGGAAGAAGGTTGAAGGAAAGTTGCAGAGGGAAAATAAAAGAGAAGAAGAGAAGGGTGAGAAAACTATATATAGAGAGAAGAATCCTCGAGAAAACAAATGCATTTAATGAAAAATGGGACGTGAATGGTCAAGGATAAACGGTTGAAAGAGACGTGTTAGGAAAAGAGTGGAAGAAGAAACACCTGTAATAAATTCCGTACGGGAATGAAACAGATAAAAACGAACAATTGCGAGATAAAGATGAGCAATTGCGGCATTTTAAAAGTATTAATTCTCATGACATTCTCTCCTTCGCAGAGAAGACATGAGAAGAGGCAAGATGTAGGATCAGAATATCGCAGCATCAATATCTCGCGAGATTAATAAACGACAGTATTGCGAAGGTGTCGCAAGGAAGTATAATTAATGACGCAATGGATGACGACAGCCAGAACATGAGAAAAGTGTGAAGATTTGGCGAGATTTAGGAGTGTCGCAAAGATGAACATTCATACACTTGCGATACTTCGCGAGTCATTCCCGAAAATAAAGGACAGCTTAGCTGTCATCCACTATGTAATACCCTATATAAAGGGATTGAGTAAGTTTGTTATGGGAGAGTTCTTTTTGAATTGTTAAGCAAGTCATTAGGAGAGAGAAAATTTAGTGTGATTGTAATTTCTTTGGTTCTGTTCTATCTTCCTTTGTAAACATTTCAAGAAAATAATCAATAAAATAGATAGTTATTCATCTTCAAATGGATTAGTTGAGTAAATTCTAGTGAGGGGTGTAGTGTGGGATTTCCTGCAACTACAGTTTAGCTTATCAGCTGGCTCTTCAGACCTTCATCCAGGTATGTGGATTACCGTCTACTTACTGTATCGATGATACTGCCCCTCCTTCCATGCATTCCCTAGCAGTTGTTTATTTTGATGCAGTTAAGAAGCAAATCCAGACCAATTTCATATGTCTGAAAGGGATTCCATCCTATGGCAATGTAATCGTATCAAGCATGCTCAGGACTATCTTTTGGCGTTACCTATTAGTGGGCTCAATCAATGTCTTGGACCTAGACAATTTAGAGCTGTGCTTTGTTATCGATTGGGTATTCCTTTGTTTGTTGAGAATAGTTTGTACCCAAGTTGTAACAAGCCTATGGATATTTTTGGGGATCACGCGCTCCATTGCGCCAAAGATATTGGTTACAAATTTCGCCATGATGTTATTCTGGATGCTGTCGTGGACATTTGTTACAAAGCTAATGTGCCTGCGCGCAAGGAGGTATCTCTAGGTCTTCAGTCGGATGATGGCAAAGATTTAAAACCTGCTGATATCCTTGTCCTCAACTGGGACAATGGACAAGATGTTTGTATGGATGTTACAGGTGTCTCTCCTTTTACTGGCGATGGTATCCGTTCCTTCGCTCCTGGTAAGGCTATTTCTGGTGCGGTTTCTCGCAAACGTGCTAAATACTTGGACAAGTGCGCCGCACATGGATATGGTTTGGGTGTGTTAGCCTTTTCTACCTTAGGGGAGCTCGGTGAGGACACTCGGATTTTTTTTAAGCGTCTTAGGAACTGTTTGGTTAGTAATGATGCTAGTAGTGGTTTTGGTAGTTTCATTTTTTATCGTTTAGGTGTTACGATTCAAAGAGGAGTTGGGGCCCAGCTTGTTGCTAGGTTGCCAACCAAAAGCTCTGTGTAAGATTTAATAAAATAATAAATTTAGTAATCAACAAAAAAAAAAAATTAAAAAAAAAAAAAAGAGAATGAAAACATACCAAGACACTAAGTGAATTTAAGAAGCTTGGAGTCACTGATCTGGAGACCCCATGAAGAGAACTATCACTTTCAAGTAAAGGTGAATCGCAAATACTCGCGAGAGCCTTGCATATACTAGAAAGGCGATCGTCACCCATCCCTTGCATAGAGTCGAAAAAATGCTAGACAAATTGTGCCATTGAAGATCCAAGTGGAGAATCAAGAAGGGATATCCACATCATCATGTTCCTTATCACCAGAACTCTCACTTGACTGAGGATTTGAAGGAGAGGGGAGGTGAAGTTTTTGCTTCTTCAGAGGTGGAGCAACAGATTTCTCCTTGCGAAGAGGATTTTTACCTCTATCTTTGGCTTTCGCAGCCTCAGGGTTTTCTTCCTCTCCAACAACTTCAACACCAACCTTCACACACAAATGAAGATAAGAAATAGAGGAAACAATATTGTTTAAAGTAATATATAAAGTGTTTCTTACTTCATCCATGACGGAGCGAAGAGCAGCTAAAGTGCTAGCCTTCCTTCCCGATTGTAGATCAATCTTAACTTTTCAATCTAAACATTTTCACGAGAATCAAAGGATAAGAGAATAAGCAACCAATGAAAGATTACGAAGTACGCGAAATTGGAAGACATACCTCTTTATTCTTCTTAGGCCAATTGAATACCCAGGGTTGATAAGTGGCAAAGTTCGCAGGAAGTACATTTGAGCCTGCGATATAAGGCCCCTTTAACACCAATGGAAAAACACACCATCTATCGTCTTTAGAGTGACGCAGGACGTTGTTTTTACCAGAATGCCAGTCAATGTCTTGCATAAGGAGCTTATCGCTAGCAACATCATCCTTTCTTTTCAGATTTAACACCCCAAATGAGTGTTATCCCTCCTCATAGGAATGAATTCATAATTCTCGTAGAAACTCTCAACTGTGTATCTTTCAGCGAGTATCGCCAATTCCTTAAATTTTGGGTCCCTAACTTCTGTTGGGTAAATAGACCCCTTACCAGCGCCACGATTGGCGAATTCAAGTATTAAACGGATGCAATCCTCGCTTAATTGATAGACAGCTCGCGAGAAGTTCGCATGA
This sequence comes from Papaver armeniacum, assembly GCA_023531295.1. NCBI lineage: Eukaryota > Viridiplantae > Streptophyta > Magnoliopsida > Ranunculales > Papaveraceae > Papaver > Papaver armeniacum. Next base: position 65,642 of record JAJJWW010018266.1, read on the forward strand.
GCAAGAATTCCATAGAATAATGGAAGGTTAGGGTTATAAAGAGGAATGGGAAGACCGGCGAGAATCTGACCAAGCGAAATTATGATTTCATGATCATCATAACGATAATCAGTAAACAACTTGACAGAAAGAATGGATTTGGATTCCTGACCGGGAATGGTGGTTAAAGTAAAACCTTTTCCTTGAAGATCTTTTTGAATTTCTTCAAAAGAAGCTTCGTATTTGCGACCAGTGGGATCCATTTTCAGTATGGGAATGAATGAAGAACTGAAGATCAAAATAAAGAAGAAGAAGAAGATTTACAGTAGCAGAAACGAAAATTACGGAGGTGAATTGAAGAAAAATTGCAGAGAGAAAGTAAAAAAGAATAAGAGGAGAGTGAGAAAACTATATATAGAGAAGAATTCTCGAGAAGATAAACGCATTTAATGAGAGAAGGGACGTGAACGGTTGAGAAATAACGGTTTAAAGAGACGTGTCAAGAAATGGGTGGAAGAAGAGACACGTGTAATAAATTCTGCGTAATAGTACGAAATCATACAAATACAGAAAAATATGAAGAAATGAACAGCTGTGGCATTTTGAAAAGACTAGTTCTCATGACGTTCTCTTCTTCGCAGAGAAGACATGAGAAGAGGCAAGATGTAGGATCAGAATATCGCAATATCAAAATTCTCGCGAAATCCATAAACGACACACTGCGAAGATATCGCGGGTTGGAAGTAAAAACGACGTAATGAATGAAGACAGCTAAAACATGAGAAAGATGTGACAGTGTAGCGAGATTGAGGAGTGTCGCGAGATTTGACATTTGTGCATTTGCGATACTTCGCAAGGCATACCCGAAAATAAAGGACAGCTTAGCTGTCATCCGCTATGTAATGTCCTATATAAAGAGCCGAATAGGCTTAAGGAAAGGGAGATCTTTTTCGAGTGTTGAGCAAGTCATTAGGAGAGAGAAAGTTTAGAGTGATTGTAATACTTTGGTTTATCTCATGTTCATCTTGTAACATTTCTAGAGTTTGATCAATAAAAACTTATAATTGTTCATCTTAAAAATGATTTAATTGTATGGAATATTTTGATCAATAAAAACTTATAAAAACCATAACTAGCTAATCCTGGATTTCCTTTACTAGCCCTATCACAGCATATTAAGATTTTAGGAGGTGTAGGGTGAGTGAAAAAAACTTCTGCTATGCATAGTTAAATGAACCATGATGTCGAAAAAGGATGGAGGAAAGTATTTATCGAGCAATCACAACGTTACAACGAGTTCTGAATGCAATTTTTCTAGCTCTGCCACCTTGATTTCTTTGCTAGATATTGCCCTGAAAAAGAAACAAAACCTGATAATCGCATATTTTATTGGCTGAGGCATAATTGATTTAATCGCAATGGGAAAAAACTGTTGCATTAGCATGTGATAATCATGCAATTTTAGTCCGATAAGCTTTCAATCTTTTCGATTTAGCATGGTTGAAAAGTTTGAACAATACCCTTGTGGAACCTTTATCTCGGATAATGTTGCATTAAACTTGTCATTTTCCTCCGGGCTTAATGAGTGACATGCTGCCGGTAGTATGTATCCCCCTTTGCCATTTTCCCGAGGTTAGAACTTGTCTCTAAAACCCATGTTCTTCAGGTCCATTTGAGCAGCGAAGTGGTCTTTCGACTTTAATTCATTGTTCAACAATGTTCCAACGATACTCTCACATACTTTTTTTTCGACGTGCATGAAATCTATGCAATTGTGGATAACATGATAGCGCCAGTAGGGGAGGAGCCGAAACCATATATTGAGCTTTTTCCAGTAGGGCCTATCGGTCTCCTTATCCTTCCCCTTCCCTTTTTTTGGGTCGATGGTCTTTTCGATTCTCTTCATCTTTCCACCTCTTCCAGGGTTATCCTGCACGAATTCCACCACAATGTTCTTCCGTCCCTTTCCCCATTCATTCTTTATAGACTTTACCTCATTGTATATTTGTGACGGAGTCATAAGTTCCGGAGCCTTTTGAGTTTCAACTTTTCCGTTGAACCCCTTCTGAAGTCTGAATGGATGAGTGTATGGTAGGTATCTTCTATGCATGGTATAAACCTCTTTTATACAATTTTTTAGCCTGACATAGTAAGTATTTCTTCCACACACCTTACAGGCGTCTCGTCCCTGGTAGGGGCAACCACACAGTGTACCGAGAGCAAAATCATTTATTGTCCATAAAATAACCGCGCGTAGAGTAAACATCTTCTGTTTCAGCGCATCAAAATATTCGACTCCATCAAACAATTCCTTGAGATCCTAAAAAAATGGTTATAACATAATATCAATATCCTTACAAGGCCCCCAATCGATAATTAATGACAGCATGGTGAACTTTCTCTTCATACACAACGATGGCAGAAGGTTGTAAATCACTGTCAGAATTGGCCACACACTGTGCTGTTTTTGCATGCCTTTGTTTACGTCAACCCCATCAGCCGAAATGCCTAGCCGCAGATTTCGAGAATCATCACGAATTATAGGATATCTTTCATCTATATTTTTCCATGCCGGTGAGTCCGCCGGATGCCGTAAAACACCCTCGTCTTTATTTCTGGCGGTGTCGTGCCACAATAAATATTCAAAAATTCCCTTTGATTGAAACAACCGTTCCAGTCTTGGGATAATTGGGAAATACCACAAGACTTTTGCCGGAATTTTTTCATGCACCTCTTGGGTGGTGTCGTCAACTTTCCATCTTGATTCCCCACAGGTGGGACACTTGATGTGATCCTTGTAATTCTTCCTATAGAGAATGCAGTCATTGATGCATACATGTATCTTTACGTAACCTGAACCCAAATCTCTCATCACCTTCTTAGCTTCATATGTACTTTTCATCATCTCATTTCCTGAAGGGAGTATGGAATTTAACAGTGGTAGAAGTTCATTAAAGAACTTATCGGAAGTTCCGTGCTTGCTCTTCAAGTTAAACAGTTCACACATTGCAGATATCTTTGTAAAATCGGCACATCCTTTCGTATAGGGGTTTCCCAGCATCTTTGAGTATCTGTTGCATCTTCTAAGAATCCTTTGAAAAGTTATCTCCTAATAAAGCACTAACCATTTCTATAGTCTCTGCAGCCTGTGTTGGTTCATCAGAGTGCGGACCGTCGTTGCCATTACCATCCAGAAGTGTCCACCTTGATGACTCATCTCCTTCTCCGTGCTTAGTCCATACGGTATAATTTTGAACGAATCCAAAAATACATAAATGAAACCTAACTTTACTTGCCTTGCGCACGTAGAGGTTCAAACATTTCACACATGGACATGGAAACCTAACTATGCCGTCGTCTCGTGGTTCCCGTTTCCCATTCCCATTCTCATTCGATCACGGCGGGGGGGGCAAGCCAAAATAGAAAAACTCACATTGGTTTTAGGGATAATCAGGCTTGAACTGATGACTTCCACCACGTCAAGGTGAAACTCTACCGCTGAGTTATATCCCTTTCCCCGCCCCCATCGAGAAATAGAACCGACTAATCCTAAGGCAAATGGTCGAGAAACTCAACGCCACTCTTCCTGAAAAACTTGGAACCGGGCCTTCTTTTCGCACAATTATGCTTAGTCCATAAGGTATAATTTTGAACAAATCCAGAAATACATAAATGAAACCTAACTTTACTTGCCTTGCGCACGTAGAGGTTCAAATATTTCACACATGGACATGGAAACCTAATTATGCCGTCGTCTCATGGTTCCCGTTTCCCATTCGCAAAAAACTCTATGTAAGCGTAGAAAACTCTATAAATGCTTTGACTCCATCTTGATAACACGGTTTGGTTGTATCGGTATACATCCAAGATTTATCCATTACTCTAGGATCCATTATGAATTCTCAGATACCTGTACGGAGAAAAAACTTGTCAACATCTTGTGAAAATGTTATTGTGGTCCGAATAAAACTACGAATTATCATTGCAAAGAGTAATACGTACAAATAGAGTAATCACAAATCACAATCTGAGTTCAGTTATCATATATGAATCATACAAATAATCATAGATTAGCTACCAACATACAGTTGTATGTGAAGACAGTATTTACCCTACTATGACCATTAAAGTTACAATCTCAGTTAACAAAGCAGTACTGAAAAGAAAAACTTACACGGTCGATCTGATTATTCCGCAACTTGAAGCAAAACTGACAGGGGAATATATGTTATATCCAGGAGATGAATCAGATGATCAAAGTAAACCACTTGTTTTGTTTTCTGGGGGGGGGTAGAAGATTTAAGAGTAGAAACATGAAATGATTTAAGACGGGAGAGATGAACACAGCGGGTAAATATTTATTATCATAAATGGGTAGTGTAATGTAAATAGAAATTTGGCAATATTTTTACCAATAATATTTAAGTGTAACTCGTAAATAATTTGGTAAAATAGGAAGGTAAAGATCCTTCAATTTGCATGCTGCACGTTCTATGTTAAGAATTTTCTCAGCCATATCTTGTTATCATGCTGCATAATTTTCTGCTTTGACGGATCTAAAAGACCAGAGTTAGATGCCATTAATATTCATTCCATCCTGAAGTTTTTTTGTTCGTACCCGAATTCAGAAAATAAATCAAAATGATAGATAAAAAGTGGAGTACGTGTTGCTGCAGTTGTTATAACGGTACTAAAGTAAAAAACTAACTTTGTAAAAAGTGGAGTACGTGTTGGTGCAGTTGAAAAATAAAATTGTAAGAACTGGAAGAAGCTATAGCCCCAATTAGAATTAAGTGAACTAAAACCCATTAATCTATTTGTGTGTTCTGTCCAATTAGAATTAATATCTAAAACCAAAGCTTGATTCATCCAATGAACATAATATGTTTGATCATTGGTGGATTTTATTAAAGTCTCACAATCTGATTCAAAGATAACATGATTAAAGTTCTTTGATGGTGCTAGAGTAACAGCTTCCAGCATAGCCTTACATTCCAGCTCCTCGGCTTCAACTCCTATCTTCATTCCTCCATTGAAGCATTGTCCTTGCACCCCCAATGCAGCTACCTGCACAATTCCTCACTATTATCCCTATTCCACCTTGTAATGTATCTGACTTAAAAGAAGCATCAAAATTTATTTTCAGATAAACATTATCAGGAGGTTTCCATCTTAGCACCTGCACAACCACATTAGTAGAAAAAACAAGATTAGTTTCAGGAGACACAAGTTTATTAATGCCATCTATTGACATTGTCCTATTTGGAGTTATGTTCTGAAAAATCTTTGAACATCAAATAGTCCAAACTGAAACCATTAGCAATTTATTAATATCATGTCTAGTAATTCTTGCACCAAAGGTAATATTATTTCCTGCAAAAAACCAAGAGAGAATCCAGCTCCTAAATGAACCATGTTGTACCAAGATATTACTAACATTGATATTTAAAACCAACCAAATAGATCTAGCATAACCACATTCAAGGAATAGGTGATTACTAGATTCCACAGGATGATTACACAAACTGCAATGCAATTCAATATCATTTCCATATCTAGCTAGTTTATCTCTTGTTGGGACTATATCTTTTAAGCACTTCCAAACAAATAATTTAACTTCCACAAAGATTTCCATACCTGTGGAGAAATAGAAATTAGTACATGCAGAAGTATTAGATGGACTAGACAACACATTATAGACACTCTTAATAGAGAATTGGCCTTTCCTATCTGGAAGCCAAATAAGAGTATGAAGTCCGATTCACCCACCATTGAGTGCTGGTGGTACTCCGTAGCTGGTGGTACCCCATAAATATGAATAGTATGAAGTGAAAGATTTCATTAAACGTGAATGCTTCCCCATTTTACTCTAAGTAGCGCGCTTTCACGACTTCGTGCTACAAAAACAACACGCAAACTTATTTGGTTACATATAAATTGAAAAAAGTATTGTGCCGAATAAACCATAAAGATACGTACAAGTTGTAAAGGGGACAATCTAAGGTGGCTTGCGTGCGAGATCCGGTGTTTTATTATAAAAAACCCAGCTACCGCATCTAGGATGATGTTGTGCCTATCCTTGATTTGTTGAACACTTCTTATTTTCGGGTTCCCATAATCTTGGCTAAATTTGTTATGTATCTTCGCCCAAAAGGTCTCGGTCGAGGAGCGATCTAGAACTCGACTTTCGGCTGCCCATGCTTTTGTGATTGCCAAATCTTCCGCGGAGTCAACCGATGCCATTTGTTGTATGTGGAGGTAGGGAATGAGCAGGTTCTCTAATAGGCTACAAGTGGAGTGCACATGCGTTGCAGGTCGAACACCGAGTTTCAAATACGCCTTCTTCCATGTTAAACCAATTGCTTAGCATGATAGAACACCGTTGCGAAGTGAAGAAAAAAATCGAGAGAATACAACAACAAATTCTCCTTTCCGGCTCTATAACAACGCCGACTTAATCTACAATGCAACTTTTACTCCTTACAACAACAAAAGCTAATTCCTAAATCCATAAAAAAACCACTACTAACAAAAATCAACTCAACCTAAACCAAATTCCACAATTTCCGTCACAAAATTCACACAAAACATCAATTATTTCAACCAATTTGAAAAGACGAGGGTACCCAAATATACCTCAATCTAAAACTTTTCCACCTATAAGTCCTTTCTCCGAAAGTGATTTTCTATGGACTGAGTCGAGACAATACAACTAATCGGTTCACACTTCGTGTGATCGACTATGGATACGAGATCGAGACAATACGACAACAAGATAACTTGCGTGATTGACTATGGATACAAGATCGAGACAATACAACAACGAAGTATGATTACTTGATAATAGGTTCAGACTTAACCAAACTCAATAGGATTGCTATCAAGTAATTAGGAAGTAACGTTTGTGTATTTTACTTTTAATTATAATAAAAAAAATTATAATTGCGGAAATAGAAAAGTTAAAGACACAGCAAGATTTTGTTAACGAGGAAACCGCAAATGCAGAAAAACCCCGGGACCTTGTCCAGAATTGAATACTCTCAGGATTAAGCTTGGACACCAAGGAATTTCCAAGAAATGCAAACTTCAATATTTATAGACCAAGGAAGTTTGGACACCAAGGAATTTCCAAAACCGAATATTCTCAAAGATATGCAATAAACACCAAATCGGTTTTCATAATTCCTGGAAATGCTCTGTCCAAATATTGACCGAAATTGTAGGATCCAAATATCGCAACAACAACACACTTGCGGAATCTTCATTAACAACGTCGCGAAGCCGTCACAAAGTGATTTCAGAAATGACATAACAAATGAAGATAACGTAAACATGAAGAAAGTGCGAGGATCTTGCGAGAACTAGAGTGTCTGCGAGATTTAACATTTATACTCTTGCGAGGATGTCGCAAGGTAAATCCGAAATTAAGGGAAATATTAGTTGTACATGAGCTGTCATCCATTATGTAAACACCTATATAAAGAGGAGAGCAGGAGAGAGAAAGAGAGGACACTTTTAGGAGGAGAGAGATATTTTTAGAGAAGGATTTATTTTTCTTTATCATCTTCTTCCCCAAATTATTAGATCTAGAGCTCTACAAAATATCCATTAATGGAGATTGTAAATCTAATTCTTATGTAACCTCAAAAATCATAGTGAAGAATCGTGGATGTAGATCACATTGATCGAACCACGTAAAAAATCCTTGTGTCCATTTTACAATTTTAGCATTTTTATCTTCATTTTCATATCAAATAAGTTTAGATCTAGAAATTATTATCAAGATATAGTGAGGGGTGTAGTGTGGGATTTCCTGCAACTACATATTGGCGCTAGAAACAGGGAGAGAGTAATGGATTTTGTCCTTCCTGTAACTTGTTGGATCAAGAAATTTCCATAAAAATTAGTTATTGTTCATATTTATTTCTAGATCTTAAAGTTTCAGGAGCAAAAATGGAAGTTTTATGGAAAGAATCACACTTTCAGGGAGAAAACACCGTCAACAATTCAAAGAGGAAGAGAAAAATATAGGTTACTGTGATGAAATTCAAGGAAGAAAGCTATTTTTTTTAATGGAAGGTTTCATATTCAGGAGAAAAAGAAAAAGGCAAATTGTTGAAGGAAATAAAGGAGGAATGAAGAAAAGGATAAGAACAAAACTCTGTGAATTTTATCACAAAAAGAAGCTCGCACAGATGGTTTGAGTTGGAGCGAAGAAGCTTGATGTCGCAAGATCAAATCTCGCCACAGTCATATTTTTTCACATTTTTTCTACAGCCTAGAGAGGAGAAAATGAGTATATTCGCAATATTGTTTCATTATCTCGCAAGCAGCAAATAGCCCAGATGGTCAGAGAAGAAGTATGCAAACCAGAGGTCGCGGGTTCGAATCTCCCTCCTCGCAAAGAATTTTTTGCTTCGCAAAGAGGGGAAAAAATGGATAATCTCGTAAGGTTGTTTCATTCTTTCGCAAACAAGAGCAAGACAGATTGGTCACTGCGAGGTTAATGAGTTCGTGGTCGCGAGTTCAAATCTCAATGAACGTGTATTTTTTCGCATGGATATTTCGCAAGGATATTTCACACAGAAGAAAGTAAGTTATTATTTCGCAGAGGTAGTTCGCAAACAGAAGCCAGCAAAGTTGGTTAGAGGTAAAGACAATGAGCTTGAGGTCGCAGGTTCAATTCCCACCTCTCGCGAATTTTCGCATATTTTTTTTGAACTTTCAAATGAGAAGAAATGGAATAAGGTTATGAAATTATGTATTTCTTTCGCAAACAACAAGTAGCGCAGATGGTCAGGGATTAGGAGTATGGGTTAGAGTTCGCATGATCAATTCTCGCAAAGCTCAATATTTTTCACACTTTTTGGAACTACTGAAAAGAAAGGAAGAATAATAGAGTGGCAATATGTGTTTATTTCGCAAGCTGAAGCTAGCTCAGATGGTCAGCAGTAAAGGGAAGGAGTTTGGTGTCTAGAGTTCGAATCTCCCCATTCGCAAAAAGTTTTTGCACTTCGCAATGTTTACCTGGCGAACGTTCGCAGCATGAACACTTCGCAGATGTTCGTTTACTTCATACAAATGTTTACTTCGCACAGTCTTTGATAATCTCGCAAAAGTATCTCGCAAGAAGAAAGTAGGTGATTATTTCGCAGAGGCAAGGCTAGCACAGTTGGTTAAGAGGCATGAATGCAAGCAGAAGGTCGCGGGATCAATTCTTGCTTCTCGCATATTTATTTTTATTATGCGAAATTTCGCAAAGACATTGCTTATCTCGCAAAGAAGAAAGTTGATGATTATCTCGCAAGTTAATCTCGCAAATGAGGTTAGAACAGTTGGTATGGTGCGAGAATACGCAAGAGGGAGGTCAAGGGTTCAAATCTCATTTCTCACAATTCTTTTTGCTGCGAGATATTTATATTTTATGCGACGTTCATATATTTCAAGGATGATAGCTTCGCAAGCAAATCATATATTTCGCAAGAGACAACAACAGCAGCAAACCGCAAATGATATGATATTATGAGAATGAATGAAAGAAATGACATAAATGAAAGAATGAATGAAGGAAGTGACAGAAGTGAAGAAATGAATGAAATGATGAATGAAAGAATGAAGACATGCGATAATTTCGCAAAGATAATGAGAAGAGATAATCAAAAATGAATGAATGAATTGACAAAAATGAATGAGTGAGTGAATGGGACGAACCTTTATGGCGTACACCCTAGTTCGCGAATGATATTTCGTAAGAGGCAAATGTAAGACCTAAAGTGCGTCATATAAGGGGGTATCTCTTAACATGGCTCAGGGAAAGGGTTACACCGCTCCCGGAACCTGGGTCATGCAGATTTGGGGCCCATGAAAGCCTATCCGGAAGAGGTACCTTGGATTCCCAACTATATATGTAGGTTATACCCTGGTTGGGCGACCGAGGGTCTCTTCCAAGGAGTCAGCGTATGACCAAGGTGCCGAGGTACACGGTTGAGTCAAGAGTGCGGGGAGCATGGAACTTCCTTACCACTCTTGACAAGTCTTGGCACATGCTGCACTCGCCCGAAGAAAACTCCACTTAGGGTGCAGCCTTGTAACCATAAACCCTATAGGTATAAGGGATAAGAGGCTGCGAAAACAAATGGTTGTTGTTAAGACCGGATGGGAGGAGCTAGCCTTGTATGGCCGATGTACGCCTCCTTGAAGGGGCAACCATGGAGATGATAAGGGTGGCACCCTCCATTAGGGAGAGTGTCAAAACAGACGCAAATGTCATGAGGCTGTGTTTTCGCAAGGAAACTCAGGCTTGTCATATTTGTGCAATGATCCTGCAGAGGCAATAATACTAACGCGAGGGTAAGGAGAGATCAATGGGTCTTTACACGAAAGTGTACGGACGTCCTGCGATTTCGTCGCAAGACGGCAATGTCATGGGGCTTTATGTTCGCAAGGATATTTAGGCCTGTCATATTGTCGCAACTAAAACATCCTGCAGAGGCAATAATACTAAGAAATGATAAGACAAGATCAATGGGTCATTACATGAAAGTGTAACGACGTCCTGCGATTTTGTCGCAAGACGGCAATGTCATGGGGCTTTATGTTCGCAAGAATATTTAGGCCTGTCATATTGTCGCAATGAGGGGTGGCATAATAAGACCTTTAACTAGGAAGGCGAAATAAGACCACACAAAAAAATTGATAAGGCAAGACCAATGGGTCATTACATGAAAATGTAAAGACGTCCTGCGATCTTGTCGCAATGACAGAATTCAACATAAGCATTTTGAATTGCAGGAATAAGAAAAAATGAAGCACAAGCAAAATAACTTGCGAGGAACAACAAATATGCGAAGAAGGATATACTGAAGATAAAACCAGAGAAATGAAGAATGGAAGCGATTTAAAGCTACATCAATTTTAGAGCGGTAAAATGAGCTAAGTAACACAAACATTAGCTATACATTGCAGTAGATAAGCATTCTCATCATACAAGCATCATACTTGCATCATGAAAGCATCGCATAAGCATTTCATGGCATAAACATCGCATACACATTTCATAACATAATCATTACGCAAGCATTATATCCAAAGAAAGATATTTCAGAATCTCGCAGCAGTGATATTCATAATCTCTCAAGAGTGTTATTTAAAATCTCTCAACAATATCATTTAGAATCTCTCAAAACATTATTCGAGTTTTTAATTATTCAAAACTTCACAGAGATATTTTAATTTTGTAGAATTATTAAGAATTTTGCAGAATGCAAATATTTCACAAGATAAGATAAGCAACTTGAAGAGATTATACTATCGCATGAGCACAAAGCATGAGACAGAGGAAAAATAAGAATGCAAAAACAATTTGCTCAATCAACACTTTCTCAAGGATTCTACCCTCATAGATAAAGAACAGAGGCAACTATGGATAACCAAGAAAACATTTTATGTTCTTCATCTTCTCGGCAAGAATCACTTCCAAAGAAGATATTCACCAATGAACAACAAGAATCCTCACCAAAAATGGAATAATAACTTCGCATGAACAGAGGCAATACTTCTTATATTTCAAGGATTAATACTTCTTATTCACTTCGCAAAGTTTCGGAACTTCGCGAAAGAATAGAGCATAGCATGAGGCAAAGAACATGGAGCGGGAGTTTCGCATGATGGATTCACAATACTTTTTATATTTAGAGGATTAAGTACTTTTTATACTTCCCAAAGGATACTTCATACTTCTTATATATTTCGAGGATTGAGTACTTCTTATATTTCTTCAAGGATACTTCATACTTCACATACTTCAAGAGATGATACTTCTTATTTATTTCGCAAAGCTTCGGAACTTCGCAAAAGAATAGAGGCAAGTACGTACTTTTCAAGTCCAGTATTCTTTCGCTCATTCCTTTATCAACAAAGATCAAAGACTACTACAACAACGGATTTTTTCTTAAAGATCGCTCTTCAAGCAATATTCAAGAAAAAAGAGGCAAGATGTAGGATCCAAATATCGCAACAACAACACACTTGCGGAATCTTCATTAACAACGTCCGAAGCCGCCGCAAAGTGATTTCGTAAATGACATAACAAATGAAGATAACGTAAACATGAAGAAAGTGCGAGGATCTTGCGAGAACTAGAGTGTTCATGAGATTTAACATTTATACTCTTGCGAGGATGTCGCAAGGTAAATCCGAAATTAAGGGAAATATTAGTTGTACATGAGTTTGTCATCCATTATGTAAACACCTATATAAAGAGGAGAGCAGGAGAGAGAAAGAGAGGACACTTTTAGGAGGAGAGAGATATTTTTAGAGAAGGATTTATTTTTCTTTATCATCTTCTTCCCCAAATTATTAGATCTAGAGCTCTACAAAATATCCATTAATGGAGACTGTAAATCTAATTCTTATGTAACCTCAAAAATCATAGTGAAGAATCGTGGATGTAGATCACATTGATCGAACCACGTAAAAAATCCTTGTGTCCATTTTACAATTTTAGCATTTTTATCTTCATTTTCATATCAAATAAGTTTAGATCTAGAAATTATTATCAAGATATAGTGAGGGGTGTAGTGTGGGATTTCCTGCAACTACAGAAATATCAGTAAAAAATCTCCAATTAGTAAATGCACATTACCAATTTTTATTTTCTAAATATATGCATTAATTGTTGGAAATTAAAAGCATATAAAACTAAAAACCTTAATTAAAAGATTCTCAATTTATTTCGATCCGGGATTCTCCTTTAGTTGTTAAGGAATATCTTTGAACAATAATGGATAAGAATTATTGCACGTGTTCAAAGTATGTCGACATCTTTACTTTGTAAATCCTCTTTCATATTTACAATCTTGGAACCGATTTGCCACACTTCCAAACGAGTTTAGAATTGGTTCATCTGAATTCCAAGAACTATGTGATTGATCAAAAACATTCAATCACCATTCATGGGTTTAACGGTTCTACCAAAACTGAAAAAGTGGGGGTACAAAAACCTCACCCAATAATTCACTTAGCAATCTGTATGGACTAACTCCAATATAATCAACTAGACAGTCAGAATCAATCTTAATAAAAAGTATATCAAAGAGTTATATCACAATTTCTCGATTCAATACTTACTCAAGCAAATAGAAATCTGCGAGTCTAATTGAATACAAGAGAAATTAACTTGAACGGTACCAAAGACCAATGTTCAAGGATCAATCAATTTCAATCAACAACCAAAGGTCGGATTTCCCAATTGATTGATTCAACGCACAACCTGTGATATTTCAATTATATAACAAAATATAATGCGTAAAAGAAATAACACAGACACCAGAAGTTTTGTTAACTAGGAAAACGCAAATGCAGAGAAAAACCCCGGGACCTAGTCCAGATTGAACACACATTGTATTAAGCCGCTACATACACTAGCCTACTACAAACTAACTTCGATCTGGACTGTAGTTGAACCCTAATCAATCTCACACTGATCCAAGGTACATTTGCGCTAATTACGTCTCTGATCCCATCAGGATACTACGCACTTGATTCCCTTAGCTGATCTCACCCACAACAAAGAGTTTCTACGACCCAAAGTCGAAGACTTTAATAAACAAATTTGTATCACACAGAAAAGTCTACAGGAATAGATAAATATGTATACCACGGAAATACCTACGAGTTTTGTTCCGTCTTTTAATAAATCAAGGTGAACAAGAACCAATTGATAACCCGGACTTATATTCCCGAAGAACAGCCTAGAATTATCAATCACCTCACAATAATATTAATCGACTAGCGAAACAAGATATTGTGGAATCACAAACGATGAGGCGAAGGTGTTTGTGATTACTTTTATATCTTGCCTATCGGAGAAATTAATCTCAAGCCAATCTTACGATTGTACTCAAATACGATAGAAACAGCAAGATCAGATCACGCAACTACAGAGAAAATAGTTAGGTCTGGCTTCATAATCCCAATGAAGCCTTCAAGTCGTTAACCTACATGGTCTCGGTAGAAACCTAAGGTTAAAGGAGAATCGACTCTAGCTTATACAACTATTATCACACAGGAGGTGTGGGGATTAGGTTTCCCAGTTGCTAGAGTTCTCTTTTATATAGTCTTCCAAATCAGGGTTTGCAATCTAAGTTACCTTGGTAACAAAGCATTCAATATTCACCGTTAGATGAAAATCTGATTAGTTTCAAGCTAATATCTTTCAACCGTTAGATCGAACTTAGCTTGTTATACACAAATAAAATGCACGTTCATTTAGGTTTGTGTAACCGTACCTAAACATGTACACCTAGTTGGTTCAACAGTAGTTAACCAAATGGTTAGCCATATGAGCATAAACCATATTCATCTTCACCATAACTAGTTCAAATGACTCAAAAGAACTAGTTAGAGAGTTGTTCAATTGCTTAGATCTTATAGAAGTATACAAGACACAATTGAAGAAAAAACGATTTTGATTCACTCGAATCAATTCATGAACTTTATAGCCACGGTTTGCAAATATGCATTCCTTAGTTTATATAAGTTTAAGTTCATGAATAAACCGTTTTTAGAAAATAACCCACTCAAGTATGCATACCAGTACGCATACTTAAGTACCCGGATTAAGTTTGTTTTCAGTTCACAAACTCCAGCAGAAATTCATGGGACGTGAACTTCCGACAGTACGCATACAGGTACGCGGACTTTAGTTCCGGCTATCCTGAGCAGCAAAGTACGCATACTTTGGTTCAAGGATTTTGGACTTACACAAGTATGAGTTCACATACAATGTTTATATCCATTCAAGGTTATATATTCTAAACTCTCATTTCAATCATTGAAACATTCTTAGAGGATGTTAAATAGATGTTACTCACACACTATTCTTCATCAAAGCGATTTTCAAGATATTGAAATAATCAACATGACTTTCGTCACTTGTAAAGATGAACTTGGCCAAAGCGAAAGCTTACCAACACATATTTCGAGAAATAGATAAGCAAGATAAACTCGGCTCGAAATAGCAAATGTGTATAATCGAAGTCTATATAGCAATACGACTTTTGTCTCAAGATAGAAGATAGAGTAGATAGAACTTTGAGTGATAAATAAGTTCAAGTCTCCACATCTTTTAGCCGATGAAGTTCTACCAGTTCCTTGAGTAGTTCTTCGTCTTTGTATGGTGATCGCCGTGGAGTCTAGAGATCAACTACACTTTCTATCCTAGTCCGAGACTTAAATATAAGTAGACTAGAAATCAAGACTTATAGTTTTGGCAACTAAACTTGACAAACAAGCTTGAGATAGCAACGCTTGCGAGTTCGACCGAGCAGTGCTCTAAAAATCCCCCAAATTTGTCAATTTTAGTGACAAAACTACCAATAAATATGGAGTACAAAATAAATAAACTTTGCAGCTTCTCTTCCACATGCATGATCTCCTTGGTTCTTCAACATTACTCGAAATCTTCGTCACTTCCAAGCACTCCAATGATTCCAAAGGTTGTAAGTTTAGCATCATCGTTGTTGAAAATACGTAGCCATAACAATGAGAAAACAAAAGCTCTCAATCATTGTTACACAGTATCATAGTATTATTACACAGCAACAAAGTTCAATTGTATCACAACTTCGAAAACAATACTATGATGATATGTATCACTCCCCCTTAGTCAATACTCCATCTCACATGGAAACCACTCCCCCTTATTACATAATGATCCGAAAACCATATGTATTTGTAGTGTGAACTACACATTAATTCTCCCCCTTTTTGTCAATAAAATTGGCAAAGGTACGAAAACTAGTGAGATCCTAATGAAATTTCCATAAAGACACTTCATGACCAAAAGAAAGCACATATCAACTTTTTTAGATGCAATCATATAGCCGAAGCTAAATGCATTCATCAAGGAGTTTATAAAGATACAAGGTAACCCCTATAATATTCCACAACCGCACTCCCCACAAAGATTTGGCAATTAAGCACAAGTTCAATTAAGAACTCTTCCCCATAAAATGTCATTCCCGAAAGAACAACAAAAGAGACCTTACTTTCACAAGAAAAGAAGGATTTCTTTGGAAAACACAACACAAATCATATAAGAATATGAATTTGTATCCAAAATACTCAATTAAATTAACCAGAAGAGAACCCATGATTATTTTAATCGGAAATGCTTAACATAAGAAAACTTACGGAGCCGCACAGTATATACATAAAAAATATGGATAAGGGAAGATCAATACTGTGGAATAGACAAGGATTCATTCTATTTTCCATCACTATTTGCATAATGACATACAATAGACATAATCCTTGTAAACAAAAGTTTTATCCTTTCTTCCATCAAATAATGACATAAAAGGCTTCAACTTTTGTAATATCAAAAGATCATTCTATCTTTTATCAATACTTTCATACCGACATAATAGAGATAACTTTTGACCACGTATGGGACAATCATAGTTTACGGACGCAAACACACATATCCCATAACAAATTGCAATATATAAAACCATAAAGATTAATACTGCAAAATCATCTTCCAAACAAACTTTAGAATTTAAATAAATAAATCTAAAAACATTGAAGATGAAAAAACGTTGGACATAGCTATGTGTAATCACAATAATGGCTATTCCAATCTCTAGTTATTATTCTTAAAAACACAAGAATAAAATTCTCATAAGAAGTTTTCCTAGGCATAATACAACCTTATGAAACGTTTCACTTACTTTGAATACTCTTCTCATATTCCCTATATTCATCAAGCTCATCTTCTATCAGATCAATCCTGGATTCAAGATTATCCATCTTTTCTTCAATTCTTTTGGAAGATGATTCAAGTTCACTCTTCAGAGAACGTACTTGTTCCAAGACGAGATTCATGGTTAAAGAGAGCTTATCAAAATGAGAGACAAAGGGATTCCCATCAGAAGAGTAATCATGCTTGTTAGAGCACATCTCATTATCTGAAGAATCAAAACGAACCTTCTTAGAAGGAAAGAGAACAGTCCAAACATCACTTTCCTTGCTTGAAAGACTTGATGAGGACATGATACAAAAAAAATGAAATGCTCACATCAAGAAGAAAACTTCATCTTAAGAATGAGTGAAGATAGGGGATAAAATTTCAAAAAAGACCTTTGACCAAAACCCTAACAGAATTTGGTTATCCCTAAGAAAATGTCTTTACAGGAAAACCGTTCACGTACACAAACGGTTCTTGACTAAAAATTGAAGACCAACAAAAAGAAACAGAGTTTTAAAAGGGATTTAACAAAAATCTCACAACCCTCTTGAAGTTTATGATCTAAGAGAGAAAGACAAGAATCATCTTAAAACAAAATTACAGATTGTAATCCTTCCAATCCCAAAAAGGACTGGGTGACTTCTTACGATGGGGCGACAAATTTGTTTTTCCTTGATTCTGTTTTGCCTTCAGGAAAGAAGAGTTACTCACATCATTCTTTTCCCTTTTTAGCACAATTTTGAATACCTTGTTTGTTGATTTTCGCCAACTATGAATAGCCTTGGAAATCCTTTTTGAAACGAATGAAGATTTCATGGGCAATTTCCTTTTCATCTTCTGAAAAGAAGGTTTAACATAGGAGAAATATTCTTGATCTTTAGTGCATACAATTTCTAGATGACCCTAATTTTCACACAAGGAGACCAAACTATTTGGTAAGTCCTTGTAGTTCTCCACATCATACTTTTCAGAGTGATTTGATAATGACACAGAATCATGAGTAATTTGCTGATAATGCTTAACAGAGTTAATCGAAGAAGTTCGATGTTTCTCATTAGTATCACAATTATGTGTGATAGCAACTTCCTGTCTTAAATTAAACAGTTGACATTCCAGATCTTCAATCCTTTTAATCAAAATTTTATTTTCCAGTAGAACCACTTCTGGAGAAGTAAGATTGTGCATCATGGAATAATTAGGATTGTTAGGAGGACAAGTGTGATTATCAGCAAAGAGGTTAAGAGAACTTTCACAGATATCGTCCTCAGGACAGTAGTCGAGAGTAGCCATCCATGTATTGGTTAACTCACTTAACTTCTCATCAGAACTTTTGGAAGTATCATGAATACTTCTATAGCAATTAGAAAAAGTTTCATGATCATAGTTTTTATGAACTTTTCTATCCCTTTTTCTAACAGACTGGGCATTCTTTTGAGACTTTCTTTTATTCTGTATAAGAGTTTTCTTAAGTTGTTGTATAAACAGTGACAAAGTTGAATTAAAACAATTCTCATCCCTAGTATCAATCAGTTTGGGATGTCGAGACCTTTTATCAGATGTAGCAACATGGTTTCTTAACAAGTGACATTTTTCTCTTTGACAGAGTTCAAGATTGAAAACCTTAAGCTTTCCAACAAGGGTATTCTGGAAAGTGTATCAAGGTTATTTCCCTTAACAATGGAATGCTTCTTAGAATCGTATCTAGATGGCAAGGATCTGAGAATTTTCATCACAATGTCCTTTTCAGGAATCGTCTTACCCAATGCAAAAGATGCATTAACAATTTCAGACCTTTGTGATTAAACTCATCAAATGATTCTTCATCTTCCATATGAAGGTTTTCCCAATCAGAATTTAGGTTTTGAAGCCTAGCTTCTTTTTCACAGGTATTCCCTTCAAATACGGTTTCTAAGATATCCCATGCATCTTTAGACTTTAAACATGTAGTCACATGATGCTGAAGATATTGGGTAATGTCATGTATGATAGCATTTAATCCGTCAGAGTTTTGCTTTGCAACAAGGATTTCTTCTGGAATATATGCACCAATATCCTTAGGTCTAGACACATCGCCTTCTGTATCAACCGGAGGAGTATAGCCATTAACAACACGTACCCATGTTTGAAAATCACGAGCTTGAAGAAAAGCATGCATAGCGATTTTCCACTACAAGTAGTTTGAGCCATCGAAGACTGGTGGTACGTTTATGCAGATATAATTTCTGTCCATAGAGTCGGATCGCTACAAACTTATGAGATCATAAATGTGTTTGCCTACTATGATACCAATTGAACTAGTGGGGGTACAACAACCTCACCCAATAATTCTCTAAGCAATCTATATAGACTAACTCCAATATACTTTTAAAAGAATCAACTAGACAGTCAAACTCAGTCTTAATAAAAAGTATATCAAAGAGTTATATCTAAATTTCTCGATTCAATGCTTACTCAAGCAAATAGAAATCTGCGAGTCTAATTGAATACAAGAGAAATTAACTTGAACGGTACCAAAGACCAATGTTCAAGGATCAATCAATTTCAATCAACAACCAAAGGTCGGATTTCCCAATTGATTGATTCAACGCACAACCTGTGATATTTCAATTATATAACAAAATATAATGCGTAAAAGAAATAACACAGAAACCAGAAGTTTTGTTAACTAGGAAAACGCAAATGCAGAAAAACCCCGGGACCTAGTCCAGATTGAACACACATTGTATTAAGCCGCTACATACACTAGCCTACTACAAACTAACTTCGATCTGGACTGTAGTTGAACCCCAATCAATCTCACACTGATCCAAGGTACAGTTGCGCTAATTACGTCTCTGATCCCATCAGGATACTACGCACTTGATTCCCTTAGCTGATCTCACCCACAACAAAGAGTTGCTACGACCCAAAGTCGAAGACTTTAATAAACAAATTTGTATCACACAGAAAAGTCTACAGGAATAGATAAATCTGTCTACCACGGAAATACCTATGAGTTTTGTTCCGTCTTTTAATAAATCAAGGTGAACAGGAACCAATTGATAACCCGGACTTATATTCCCGAAGAACAGCCTAGAATTATCAATCACCTCACAATAATCTTAATCGACTAGCGAAACAAGATATTTTGGAATCACAAACGATGAGGCGAAGGTGTTTGTGATTACTTTTATATCTTGCCTATCGGAGAAATTAATCTCAAGCCAATCTTACGATTGTACTCAAATACGATAGAAACAGCAAGATCAGATTGCACAACTACAGAGAAAATAGTTGGGTCTGGCTTCACAATCCCAATGAAGTCTTCAAGTCGTTAACCTACAGGATCTCGGTAGAAACCTAAGGTTAAAGGAGAATCGACTCTAGTTACACAACTAGTATCACACATGAGGTGTGGGGATTAGGTTTCCCAGTTGCTAGAGTTCTCCTTTATATAGTCTTCCAAATCAGGGTTTGCAATCTAAGTTACCTTGGTAACAAAACATTCAATATTCACCGTTAGATGAAAACCTGATTAGATTCAAGCTAATATATTTCAACCGTTAGATCGAACTTAGCATGTTATACAAAAATAAAATGCATGTTCATTTAGGTTTGTGTAACCGTACCTAAACGTGTTCACCTAGTTGGTTCAACAATAGTTAACCAAATGGTTAGCCATATGAGCACTTTCATATCAACCATATTCATCTTCACCATAACTAGTTCAAATGACTCAAAAGAACTAGTTAGAGAGTTGTTCAATTGCTGAAATCTTAAGTATACAAGAGATAATCGAAGCAAAAACGATTTTGATTCACTCGAATCAATTCAGAACTTTATAGCCACGGTTTGCAAATATGCATTCCTTAGTTTATATAAGTTTAAGTTCACGAATAAACCCTTTTTATAAAATAACTCACTCAAGTATGCATACCTGTACGCATACTTAAGTACCCAGATTAAGTTTGTTTTCAATTCACAAACTCAACAGAAATTCACGGGACGTGCACTTCCGACACTACACGGACTTTAGTTCCGGCTATCCTGAGCAGCAAAGTACGCATACTTTGGTTCAAGGATTTTGGACTTACACAAGTATGAGTTCACATACAATGTTTATATCCATTCAAGGTTATATATTCTAAACTCTCATTTCAATCATTGAAACATTCTTAGAGGATGCTAAATAGAGGTTACTCATACACTATTCTTCATCAAAGAGATTTTCCAGATATTGAAATAATCAACATGACTTTCGTCACTTGTAAAGATGAACTTGGCCAAAGCGAAATCTTACCAACACATATTTCGAGAAATAGATAAGCAAGATAAACTCGGCTCGAAATAGCAAATGTGTATAATCGAAGTCTATATAGCAATACGACTTTTGTCTCAAGATAGGAGATAGAGTTGATAGACTTTTGAGTGATAGACAAGTTCAAGTCTCCATATACCTTTTAGTCGACGAAGTTCCACCAGTTCCTTGAGTAATTCTTCGCCTTTGTATGATGATCGCTGTGGAGTCTAGAGCTCAACTACACTTTCTATCCTAGTCCGAGACTTAACTATAAGTAGACTAGAAATCAAGACTTATAGTTTTGGCAACTAAACTTGAAAAACAAGCTTGAGATAGCAACGCTAGCGAGTTTGACCGAGCAGTGCTCTAAAAAAATAAATTTCGGTTCTACCTCCAAGTGGCCACAAGGATCGGTCACATTAGTTTCCAAAACTTTGTTAACTAAGTACCAGGATCGGCTACCACTTATTTATGGTACTTACTTGTGATCGGTTGCACAAGTTATAGGATCGGTTACACCAATAAGTAAAACTTGTTAACCTACTACAAGGATCGATTACACACCTTGTGATTAGTCCCACCAAGTACTAGGATCGGTTACCCAATGAATAGAATTGATCACACCAATTACAAAAATCGATCATACCATCTCAGGTGATTACTTAAGATTGGTTTCATTAATAAGAGTCATACCAATTGTTGATGGTGGATTTTCATTTAAGGCTAAAATTATAAAGGCCAAAATTATGCGCTAACATCTTGCAAAAGATAAAGCAATTAATAAGTGATGAATACTTCTTCACTTTACTAATTCACCTAGAATGGAGCATGTGGCAACAATCCCAGTATTCTATGAATTAAATACACGAAATTCATCCAGGTTGGAGCATGTAGTAACAATCCTATATACCCTGTGAATTTACAACATTATTAATTAATGCATGACCAGCCTTGTATTTCCTGTACTCATTACCGGTGCGGCATGAAGACTGAGTGTTCTTCTTAGCAGAGTAACACGAACCTCCAAGCATTAATAATGAAGCATGTACGAAATACCCGTACAGGCTGCAACTCGCGGTGTGTTTTACTAGCCCGATTGAGCATACATCTCTCGGTGTGTTATACTAGCCCGATTGAGCATATTTAAATCTGGATTGTCTATATCCGTCTCAGAAACGATCACGACCATCCAACTTCACCAGCATGATTGGATGGCTTAGATCGAATCCATGACCCCAAGCAGGTATTGGAATATTCACTACCGACCCAACACGGGCCCCGCATGGTCGGCCTCCCCAAAAGGGTGGCCTAGCTTGCCAAACCGTCCAAGGCAAAGCAGTATGGACGAAAAACCTTAAATTAGGGTTTGCGGCACATTACATGTGTCGCAAAACATTCCCAACCATCCATCTTCGCAGGCATAGATGGAGGGTGTAGATGTAGATTCAAAGGGCCCAGAGCATGTCAACACGCTCACGGTAAGCCCGCCTACACACATGACCGATCGGTCAGGACCAACCATGGCTGGTCGTTCCAGTTCGTGTGCCCAAAGTGGGCATGCCGCACGGCTGGCAAAACCCTAATTAGGGTTTGCATTGATCGCAAACGTCCGATTTTTCCTGATCGAATGGAGGGTTTAGGAGTCGACTGAGCAGGTCCATTGAGCATCAACATGATCACCGTGGACCCATCTATCTCCACACCCGATCGGCCAGGGCATACCATGCCTGGTTGTTCCAATTCGCACGCCCAAACTAGCGTGATCACACCTCCCAATCACGAACTGATCTCGACCACTCAACTTCGCCGGACAAATTGAGTGGCTTAGATCACGTTTCCATGGGACAGTAAGGTATAGGCGTGAACACCATCCTACCACCTACACACTGAACCAATTGGCTGGGACCGACCAAGCTTGGTCGCCTTGAAACGCGTGCCCGAAGTTGGCATGACACGCGGCATTTGCGGCACCAAACTTCCGTTATAAATCAATCCTGACCGCTCCTCTTTTCCGGACAAATTGAGCGGTCCAGATCACACTTTCACGGGACAATGAGGTATGGGCATGTATACCGGCATGCCGTCTACACGCATGCCCGATCGGCCATGCCAAAATCGTGTCCCAAGCTTGGATTCGACCAAGCTGAAAAGTGATGCTTGCGCACCTCTTCTAAAACCCTAATTCCACTAACGGTCGCAGATGAGTGTCTCAAAGATCATCTAGTCCATCCAACTTCACCGGCTTGGTTATACAGCCCTGGTCAGGAGTTAATTGGTCAGTGAGGCGTCATGGTGATCACCACCCGTCACTCTAACACACCATGTGGTCGGCCAAGGGAGGACTTGCTTGCGCAACCTCCAAACCATCACATGAAGTAGGCTGGACATGAGGCTATTTTGAGACGCTCAAACAGCGATGCTTCATACATGCTGAATATACTCAATGCATTACCTGCATAGAATACAGACGATACTTCACAAGTATCGACTTCCTAAATAACTTAGTTATTTAATCTAGCATTACATGTTACTTTATGTGGGTCCCACGATCCACACACTCGAGACATCAATCATGTCACAAACTAGGGGATACATACTGGGGTATTGGTCTGGCGGTTTACAGCGTTCAGCGCACAACTCGCCATCACAAGAACGTGTTAGGAAGTCATGGACGGTTAGTGATGATTGGAGAAGAGGGCAAGACTGGTCGTGTGACACTAACACACAACTCCACTACTCCATCACTCCACTTTCTCCACTTCCCACGAGATACGAGGGTTAGTCTTAAAGACTTGTATAAATAGGTTCTCCTCCCTATTTTCCAAACAGGAACAAGGCAAGACAAGACAACATAGGAAAGTGTTAATACAATCGTATTCAAACACTGGAACTGATAGCTTACATCCTGCAAGCCAGTTCAGCTTTCTGATACAAGTCATACACATCTAACACCTTCACAATCTCAACACCTTCTTCGCTTCCCTCCCTAAGATCAACCCCATCTCCTGCACTTTGTGACCGAAGCAAGTCTGGAATGGCCATTTCTTGGTTTGGGCCAGAGTTGTACAGATTGATTTCTCGAATCACAAGCACTCCCGTGCAGTGTATTTGTTTAGGGTTTAAATTCATTTCTCATCCACATACCCCAAATTACCAAAGCCGGCAGAAATAATTTTCACCTATAAACAATTGGCGACCACAGCGGGAGGTTAATCTCTCGGTTGTAAAGTCAATTTCTTCAATACCATTCAATCAGTTTCGAGATGGTTGTTCTTAGGACCGCCTCGACAGTCTCAAATCCTCCTGATGGTTCCTCCAACGGAGATACCCCTCCTCCTAACGGCGTATCTGACGGCATGATCAGGAGATTTCCAACATTAAGCGAACTAGCACGGGTACAGGAGATTCACACGAAGAACATGAAACTAATTAAATAAGCGGTAAACGACATACTTGATCTCCTCATAAAGATGACATCAGAGATGAGCGTTCCGGATACCTCTACACCGGGGACTAGTTCCCCTCAGATCAGCAGCTTTACTACGAACCAGAGACCAGTGGATCAGGAAGCGGCATCTCTAGTGGAAAGCTTGTGTGAACTCTTGCACCTCTCGAAGAATCAATGGGCAGAGACGTTTGCTACAATTAATAAAATAGCTCTGGACGTATACCTGACTCCTTCACGTCCAGAAGTCCTAACTGCATCGGAAACATCTATAAATAATGTTACATTTACAGAAGATGACAAGATGGCAGAGGAAGGTCACAACCGGTTCCTACATGTTACCGCACGCATCAAGGGTTCAGAGTTCAGGAGGGCCCTCGTCGACACAGGAGCATCTTAGAATGTGATTACTCTCAAGACTCTCAGGACAGCCAAGGTTAGCCCATGTAAGATTGTACGTCAGCCCACCACAATGACGGACTTCGAAGGAAACCAGACCAGCACATACATGTATGTCAATCTGAATTTATCAGCAGGACCCGTTCAGTCAAAAGTGAAATTTAAAGTCATAGAAAAGGAGATGGACTACCATATGATACTAGGGAGACCGTGGCTTCATTACAATAAGGTCATCCCTTCAACATATCACCAGTTCCTGAAGACCATGCTAAATAAAGAAGTCATCCGTATTCCTGCATCATTGTCTCCGTACGCACCAATATGCGGAGTGGAACTGTTCGAGCCAAAAAGAAACTTCGCAGGGAAGGTCAGACAAAGTCCTGTGCACCCCACTATCCACGTGGGCTTCAATCCAGGAAGAAGACCGACTTGCATCATTGGGGGCTAAGCACTATGATACACCTTTTCTGACGAGGCGTCCATCTTTATCCGGTGAAGCTTCAACCCATGCTCACACCAAAAGGGAACGCACTTTCGAGGCAAATCGTGATCAGAAGGGGAAGACAATATACCGGTGCCGCTGTTAGCAATTAGCAGGAGAGACTGGCACCCAGTCTCTCCACCCAATTGAATGCTGCAAGAATGACGAAACACAAGAGGAGGTATTGGACGCTCCGCGACAACTACAAGATGGCACCAACTCCATAACTGACGAGCTCGAGACTGTTAACATCGGGAATGAAGAATCTCCCAGGCCTATCTCTATCAGTTCGACTCTGTCCGTGGAAGAACGTGCGAGTCTTATCCAACTGTTTATGGGTGAAAAATATTTCTGCCGGTTTTGGTAATTTGGGATATGTGGATGAGAAATGAGTCTAAACCTTAAACAAATGCACTGCGCGGTGAGTGCTTGTAGATTCGAGAGATCAATCTGTGCAAGTCCGGACTAAACCAAGAAATGACCGTTCCAGACTTGTTTCGGTCACAAAGTGAAGGAAATGGGGTTGATCTTAGGGAGGGAAGCGAAGAAGGTGTTGAGAATGTGAAGATGTTGACTATGAATGACTTGTATCAAAAAGATGAACTGGAATGCAAGGTGTAAGATATCAGTTCCGGTGTTTGAATACGATTGTATCAACACTTGCCTCTGTTGTCTGGACTTGTTCTTGTTTAAAAAATAGGATGGAGAACCTATTTATACAAGTCTTTTAGCCTAACCTTCGTATCTCGTGGGAAGTGGAGAAAGTGGAGTGATGGAGTAATGGAGTAATGTGTTAGTGTCACACGACCAGGCTTGCCCACTTCTCCCATCATCACTTAACCGTCCATGACTTCCTGACACGCTCTTGTGATGGCGCGTTGTGCGCTGCACGCTGTAAACCGCCCGGACCAATACCCAAAGTATGTATCCCCGGTTTGTGACATGATTGATGTTCTGGAATGTGTGGGTCGTGGGACCCACAAAAGGTAGCATGTAATGCTAAATTGAATAACTGCGTTAAGAGTGAGAGGTCGATACTTGTGAAGTATCGTGTGTATTCTATGCAGTACCGCATCATGGTGTGGTAAAGTGACGGGTGGTGATCACCAAGACGCCTTATCGACCAATTAACTCGACTGTGGTTGTATAACCAAGCCGGTGAAGTTGGACGGACTAGATGATCTTTGAGACACTCATCTCGCGACCGTTGATGGAATTAGGGTTTTAGAAGAGGTGCGCAAGCATCCCTCTTCAGCCTGGTCGAATCCAAGCTTGGGATACGATTTTGGCCAGGCCGATCATACATGTGTGTAGACGGCATGACGGTGTAGGCGCCCATACCCCATTATCTCACGAAAGTGTGATCTGGACCACTCAATTCGTCCGGCAAAGTCGAGTGGTCGAGATAGGTTTGCGACGTAAAACGAGTGCAAACAAAAGCCGCGCATCGTGCTAACTTCGGGCGCGCGTTCCAAGATGACCAATCTTGGTCGGTCTTGGCCGATCGGTCTGGCGTGTAGGTGATAGGTTGGTGTTCACGCCTATACCTGACTGTCCCATGAAAACGTGATATAAGCCACTCAAATCGTCCGGCGAAGTTGAGCGGTCAAGATTAGTTTGCAATTGGGAAGTGTAACCACGCTAGTTTGGGCGGACGATTTGGGATAACCAGGCATGGTATGCCTTGGCCGACCAGGTGAGGGGATAGATGGGTCCGCGGTGGTCATGTTGGTATGACCGGACCTGCTTAATCTAATCTTGGACCCTCCATTCGTGCAGGAGAAGATGGACGCTCGTGA
The DNA here is from genome assembly GCA_023531295.1 of Papaver armeniacum. NCBI lineage: Eukaryota > Viridiplantae > Streptophyta > Magnoliopsida > Ranunculales > Papaveraceae > Papaver > Papaver armeniacum. Next base: position 92,774 of record JAJJWW010018266.1, read on the forward strand.
TGCTCATAAGACCATAATTTTGGGTTTCACGGCCGTGCGTCATGCTCCATTCAGGAGTATGAATTGGGATGACCAACCATGGTTGGTCCTGACCGATTGGTCAGGTATGTAGGCGGGCCCACGGTAATTGTGTTGACATGCTCTGGGCCTTTTGAATCTACATCTACACCCTCCATCTATACCTACGAAGATGGATGGTTGAGACTGTTTTGTGACACATGTAATGTGCCACAAACCCTAATTTTGGGTTTTCCGCCCGTACCGCTCTGGTTTGGACGTTTTGGCAAGATATGCCAATCTTTTGGGGAGGCCGACCATGCGGGGTCCGCGTTGGTTCGGCAGCGAATATTCCATACCTGCTTGGGGGTTATGGAATTGATCTGTGCCATCCAATCATGCTGGTGAAGTTGGATGATCGAGATCATTTCCAGACTGATACGGACAGTCCGGATGCTTAATCGGGCTAGTATAACACACCGAGAGTTGCTCAATCGGGCTAGTATAACACACCGAGAGTTGCATCTCGACGGGTATTTCGTACATGCTTTCATTATAATGCTTGGAGGTTTGTGTTGCTCTGCCGAGAGCAACACTCGGTCGTCATGCCGCACCGATAATGAGTACAGAAATACAAGGTCGCTTACGCATTAATTAATAATGCTATAAATTCACAGGGTATATGGGATTGTTGCTACATGATCCAACCTGGATGAATTTCGTGTATTTAATTCACAGAATGGGATTGTTGTCACATGCTCCATTCTAGGTGAATTAGTAAAGTGAAGAAGTATTCAACACTTATTAATGGCTTTATGTTTTACAAGATGTTTGTAGTTGCAGGAAATCCTACACTACACCCCTCACAAGAATCCACACAATCAAACCATTTTAAGATGAACAATTATAATTTTTATTGATTAACTTCTTGAATGTTTACAAGATAAAATGGAAAAGAGCTAAAGAAATTACAATCACTATCAACTTTCTCTCTCCTAATGACTTGCTCCACACTCGAAAAAGATCTCCCTTCCAATAGGCCTGTTCGGCTCTTTATATAGGGTATTACATAATGGATGACAACTAAGCTGTCCTTTATTTTCGGGAATGATTTGCGAAGTGTCATAAGTGTACAAATGCATAATCTCGCGACACTTCTAGATCTCGCTAGGTCTTCACACCTTTCTCGTGTTCTGGTTATCGTCATCCATTTCGTCACTTATTTTATTCGTCTGCGACGCCTTCGCTACGTAACGTTTATGAATTCCGCAGAGGTGTTGTGTTGCGATATTCTGATCCTACATCTTGCCTCTTCTCATGTCTTCTCTGCGAAGAAGAGAATGTCATGAGAATTATTATTTTCAAACTGCCGCAACGGTTCATTTCTTTCCATCAATCTACCTCCAGGATTCCGTGAATTAAGCGTAACTGCCTACACGTGTCAAAATTTCCCCTTTTTACCGGTACATTCAATGTTAACCGGTCACTTTTTTCTTGTCTATTTAAGGAGAAATTCTCCATGAGGGTGTTTCCTTTCTTTTATTTCATCTTCTTCATCGTCTGGCAACTTTTTTTGCTATTTTTCTTTTCGCAATTCTTCATCGTCTTCCCTGCTATTCTCTCTCTACTCTTGTTCTCATCATCTTTCTCTCATTTTCTATGGAGCCATCAAGGTTTGTTAATTTTGCCAAAATTGATCTTTTTGTGATTGATCTCTTCTATCGAAATTGTTTTATCCTAATATTATTCCTTCTCTAATGATTCCCGTGTTGTTTTTGTTCAAAAGAAGAACAAATCTAACACCAAGTTCACGATTCTAAACCCTAATGTTCCCGTGGGCTCGCAACCGAAAATCTCTGTTACTAAAAGGAAACCTGCGAATAGCAAGGTATTAAGAAACACTTATTCTTCTAATAACAATATTGTTGCCTCTGTTTCTTATTTGACTTGTGATTCGCAGGATGACAAAAATATTGATAGATCCCCCATGAAACCTCGCCGTTCGAAAAATGTTGAATCTTCTGTTTCCTTTCCTGTATTCAAGCTCATAACTCCTCCTGCGATATCTTCGCAAGATAAACCAACACCTCCTGTGATATCTTCGCAGGATAAACCAACACCTCTTGCGATATCTTCGCAAGATAATTTTACTTTGGTTATCTCTCAAAATGTCGCTGTCGATTTTCCTCCTATACCTGAATTTTCCATAAATTAGGTCCCTCAAGATGAACCCTTCTCTTCTTCTATTATCAATGCTTCTGCCTCACCCTCAATCATTGACCTTCAGCGAGTTTCCTCTTCTCATGACATTCCTATGACCAAAGATGATTCAACTCTCCCCTCTTCTGTCATCATTACCTCTTCTTCTGAGTCTATTCCTCTTACTAAAGAAAACCTGGAGGGAATGGATGTAGCTTTCAAAGTTTTATCAGATATCATGAATGACGCCAAGAAGACCTCCATTGATCCCATCAAGTCTAGTGTTTGCGAGTCTTTGAGTAAATACTTTAGTTCTGACATGATGTCGCAAATGTCTTTAGAACATGAAGTTAAAGTTTTGGAGAATAATCTTCAAGACATGACTGTGAACTCTCCATCTTGAAAATCAGAAGCTTCAAAATATTTCATTAGATCGTGATAATCTTCGCAAGAAGAATGAAGAATTAAAAGGTATTACTTCCCCTTCTCAATATATTTTTTTTTTTTTAAAAAATCTTCAAGACCTTGTTCGCCTTTCAAGCTTTAAACCAGAAGCGAAAAATAGAGATATATCAATTGGAATCTATTGTCGAAGAAACTCGAATGGATAGAGATGTTTGGATGGAGCAATATAACTAATTAGATAATCTTCATACATACTATGTTGATCAAATAGATAACCTTGCCAAAGAGAATGCTGACTTAGTTCAGAAGCAAGACTCATTAAGTAATGAATTGTCTCATCTCTCTTATTCTTTGGCTAAATCTAATTTGGAGTTGGAAACCTTATCAGATGAGAATGGAACTCTATCTCAAGAGAAGCGAGTTTTGTTAAACAAGGTGGCGATTTCCTCGCAACAGCTTGATGTCTGTCAAAAAATATGTAATGAACAGGAACAATCTCTTTGTTCGCTGAGAAGTAAACTCACAGAAGTCACTGCTGAGAGGGATAAGCTTATTCAGGGTAGAATAACTTTAAGTGTGAAAACAAGCCAACTCAAGGATCAATATTCCAAGTTAAAATAATCCTACTCCTCCCTTGCGAAGGAGAATACCTTACTTGTTTCTAACGAAAAGAGGTTGCATTCTCGATTAAAAGGTCTGGTTGGAGATAATTTTGATAGTGCCATGGATCATTTGGAGAGTAGTTGCTTGGCTTTGACCCAACATCTTATCTCGCAAAAGGAAGGTAGTCATAAAATTTGACTGCCTCATCCGTTTTTTCTTTGTCTAATTTTCTTATGTTTGCGAATTCTTTATTTATATAACTCTGTTGTTCTTCATTTTTCCAGAATCTGAGAAAGATCTTCGTTCCTCCCTTTTTACTTTGGAGGCTAGCTATGCCAAGATTCACAAAGAAAATGCAATTCTTGCCACTACTCTCGCTCGTTCTCGCGATCGGGCCGAAAGAAGATTTGATTACCTCAGTTACTCCAAAGACATCCAGAGTAGAAATCATCAGAGGGCACTTCTTCACCAGTTTCATCTCAAAGCTGAAGTTCTTTTGAATGATGTCTTATTGTCCAAATCGCTTGACCCTGTATCTGTCGAACCTCTAGAAGTAGAGGATGATGAAATCCCTAATTCTCCTGATAGTGACTATGAATACGAAAGCGGCGAAGATCTCGCTAATGAAAAGGTGATTCCATCAAACAATGAAGCCGTCAATAATAATCCAGGTGAAGGGGTTTCTGGCAGGAATGCAACAACTGGCGAAAGTGTGGAAGCTGGAGAAGCTGATAAAATTATTGAAGATGAAAGAATTAATGTTGAGAATTGAACTTCTTTTGTAATTTCATTTCCTTTAGTTTCTTGACCTTCATAACTTCGTCCATATGATGTTTTTTATTTCCTTCTGAAGTGCACTTTTTTGTAAGAATTATTATGTTTTTTGTTGAATAACTCTCATATTGTCTCTTATTTTCTTCTTTGCGATGAATGACCTGCATAAATAATAGTTAATTTTTATAAATCTTTTGTCATATGGTCTTATTTTGCCTTCCTAGTTAAAGGTCTTACTGTGCCATCTCTTGTTATTGCGAAAAAATCGCAGGACGTCTTTACACTTTCATGTAAAGACCCATTGATTTTGCCTTATCATTTCTTAGTATTGTTGCCTCTGCAGGATAATTTTATTGCGACAATATGACAGGCCTAGATTTTCTTGCGAGAATAAAGCCCCATGACATTGTCGTCTTGCGACGAAATCGCAGGACGTCCTTACACTTTCATGTCTACCGACCTCTTATACCTATATGGCTTATGAGTCATTCTAACAAAAAAAGAAGAAATAAAATGAAAGCCTCATCTCGGATTATTTCTCACTATTTGCTTCTATTTCTTCATCTCTGTCTGAAAAGCATGACTGCTTTAGTGATGAAGAGACATTGAAGAGAAAAAGTGAATCTGAGAAGTAAGAGACGGATATTGTTGGTGGAAGATTTCGAACAAAGGAGAAAGCGTCCAATTGGAGCAAAAGACCATTGATCTCGTCTTATCTTTGTCTTTGTATTATTGCCTCTTCGGGAGAAGGATCATCGCACAAATATGACAAGCCTAAATTTTCTGAGAACTTTCGCAAGAACAATGGAGGAAAAAGAAAATAAAGCCTCATGACATTTGCGTCTTAAGTTACGGTTGTTTTCGCAGCCTCTTATCCCTTATACCTATATGGAGATTGCACCCTAAGTGGAATTTTCTTCTAGGGTTTGCTTTCATTTAATATTTTCATCTTCTTTATTTTATTTCCAGCCGAGTGCAACATATGCCAAGACTTGCCAAGAATGGCCGAGACACTTCAAATGCCCCAGGCACTCTTGGCTCAACCGTGTACCTCGGCTCCTTGATCATACGCTATCTATCAATTTGGTTTGACTCCTTAGAAGAGACCCTCTAAGGTCATCCAACCAGGGTATAACCTTATATATATAGTTGGAAATCCAAGGTATCTCTCCATCTCTCCGGATGGGCTTTATTGACCCCAAATCTCCATGACCCAGTTCCAGTGCGGTGTAACCTTTTCCTAAGCCATGTTAACAGATACCCCTTTTATGACGCACTTTAGGTCTTACATTTGCCTCTTACGAAATTTTGATTCGCGAACTAGGGTGTACGCCATAGCAGGTTCGTCCCATTCTGATATGTCATTGTTTTTTGGTTATCTCTTGTTATTTTATTTGCGATATCTTCGCATGTTCTTTCTTTGTTTCGTGCAATTTCGCAATGATTCTTTCGCAACATTTTCATATAAGTTCATTTTGCTTCAATCATACATTACTTCGCAGTCTATTCTTTTCCCATAATCTTCTACGGGTAATATTTCTTCAAGTATAATCTATTCCACGGTCTATCCAATCTGTGGCCCACATCTTTGCCCTCAAGATCCATTAATCTATATGCCCCTGTTCCGACTATCTCCTTGATGATATAAGGTCCATCCCATTTTTTCGCCAGCTTGCCACCACTTTCTCGCTGATATACTAGTGTTTCTCTCAACACCAAATCGCCTGGTTGAAATTCGCGTGTCTTGACACGTTTGTTATATTCTCTGGCTAATCTTCGCTGGTAATTCTCCATATGTTGTAGTGCTCTTTCTCTTTTTTCTTCTAATTCATCTAACTTGATCAAAATGTTACCCGCACTAAGATTTTTCTCCCAAGCTTCTTTCTTTGTTGTTGGAATAATAACTTCTGTCGGAAGTACAACTTCAACTCCATATGTTAAACAAAAGGGTGACATTACCGTAGCTTCTCGCCTGGTTGTAATGTAATCCCATACTGCATTATGCACTTGTTCACACCATGCCTTATTATGTCCTTCTAACTTCTTCTTCAGTATATCTGCGATTTTTTTATTTGTTGCTTCTGCCTGTCCATTGGCCTGCGGGTATAAAGGAGTTGATTTCCCACACTTTATCTGAAATGCATTAAGCAACAATTATATATTTTGTCCCTCAAATTGCTTCCCATTGTCAGATACCAACTATGCGGGGATTCCAAATCTGCATATGATGTTTTCGAATATGAAGGTAAAAATATCTTTATCGCGAATGTGTAGTACCGCTTTTACTTCTGCTCATTTTGTGAAATAATCTGTAGCGACAATCAGATACCTTCTTTGCCCTGTACCTGGTAAAAATGGTCCCACAATGTCTAAACCCCACTTTCCAAAAGGCCATACACTTGTTGAAGAAGTTAATGGTGCTCCTGGTGCATGTATTTTCTTTCCGTGCCTTTGACAATCTTCGCAATGCCTTGATATTTGTTTCGCATCTTCATGCATATATGGCCAATAATAGCCTTGCATTTTCGCCTTATGTGCCAAATATCTTCCACCACTGTGATTGCCAGCATCCCCACTGTGTAACATCTTTAACACTTCTTCTCCTTCCTTTCGTGTTAGACATCTAAGCGAGGGTCCATTAAAGGACCTTCGGTATAGTACCCCGTCTCTTAATTCATAATTTGTTGCACGGCTTTTTAATTTGTGCGCCTCTAATCTATTTCTTGGTGTTTCTCCTTTCATCAGATATGCATGAAGTTCTGCTCTCCAATCTTCACTATAGGCCCTTTGTGCTCCATCTTCTATGAGCATCACTTCTGTCTCTTGCTCTTCCTCTTTATTGATTGATGGTGATAGAAGTGAAGTCGTATTTTTATGCATCTCGCAGCTGGATCTGTCATCATACTTGATATAAAAGCGAAAGCATCTGCGAGTCTATTGTCTCTTCTTGATATATGTCTCCATTTTATTTTTGGTATCCTCGTCGACAATTCTTCAACAAGTTTCTTGTATTTTTTCAAAGATGGTTCATTTGTAGTATATTCTTCTTTTATCTGGTGAATAGCTAATTGGGAATCACTGGTGATTCTCACATTCTCTAACTTCATTTCTGTTGCGAATTGCAGAGCATGTATTATAGCTTCATATTCTGTTTCATTGTTGGTAGATGCAAATTCCAATCTGAAAGAAAAAGCCATTTTATTGCCTTCTGGCGAAATCAGAATGATCCCAACTCCGTTGCCTTCCCCATTTGATGATCCATCTACCAATATTTCCCACCTGTTTGGCTCAGTTAATAGATCCCTTGGATTTCCATGTTCTTATTCTATATCCATCATTTCTTCCACTACTTCATCCTCTTCCAAAGGAAATTCTGCTAAAAAATCTACGAAAACTTGTGATTTTGGTGAAGATAGTATTTCATATTTGATTTTGCAATGACTTACTTGAGCATTCCATCTCTCAACCCTTCCTGACCTTTTTGAATTTTTCATTACTGACTCAATCAGTACTTTTGTCACTACCTTAACTGTGTGTGCTTGGAAGTATATGCAAAGTTTAAATGTTGTATAAACTAATGCCAAAATTAGTTTTTCAATATTTGAATAATTCCTTTCCGCGGCATTGAATGTTTTGCTGATGTAATAGATTGGCTTTTCCACTCCTACGTCTATTCGCAATAATACTGCGCTTAGTGCATGCGAGGTTGTCGCAAGGTAGATTAATAATTCCTCCCCTGGCTCTGCTTTTTGTAAAATTGATATATCCATTAAATGTTATTTTATTCCTTGTAAAGCCTTTTCACATTCATCTGTCCATCTAAATTTCGCTCCCTTTTTAAGTATGTTGAAAAAATGTTTACACTTATCAGATGACCGCGAGATGAATCTTCCTAGCGAAGCTAACAATCCATTTAACTTTTGCACATCTTTCACCGTTGCTGGCGTTGGCATATCGCAAATTGCTTGTACTTTCTCTGGATCGACTTGTATTCCTTCTTTTGACACAATATAACCTAAAAAATTTCCTGATGCAACCCCAAAGGTACATTTTTCTGGATTTACTTTGATGTTGAAATGCCTCATTTGTTCAAAAATTTCCTTCAAGTCCCGTACATGGTCTATTGCTTCTTTACTTTTTATTAACATGTCATCCACATATACCTCTAGTGTTTTATGTATCCATTTCGCGAACACCTTTTCTACCATCCTTTGGTATGTTGCTCCAAAGATTTCATGAGACCAAATGGCATTTTTGTATAACAAAGATAATCCTCTTGGAGCGAAAAAGGCAAGTATGCTCTTGGTCTTCTTCAACGAGGGAATTTGATTGTAGCCTTTGTATCCATCAAGAGAGGATATCCTTTCATTTCCTGCCGCTGACTCAACCATTTGCGGAATATCTGGCAAAGGAAAACTATCTTTCGGACAAGCTTTGTTTAGGTCGGTAAAATCTATGCAAATTCTTATCCCTTTCTTCTTCTTTGGGACTATGACCATATTTGCTATCCATTCAGGATATTTTGCTTGTCTAATGATTCCTGCATCAAGCATCTTCTGCAATTCTTCTTCTATTTGAGGGTGATATGTTGTTGCAATTTTTCTAATTCTTTGTTTGAATGGTCTTGCATTTTTGTCAATATCCAACTTATGGCACGCTATAAATGGATCTATTCCAGGCATCTCATCCATATCCCATGCGAAAATGTCTTTGTAATCTCGCAACAAATCAACAGTCCTTGTTTCCTCATCTGCCTCCATTTTAGTCCCAATTTTTAACATCTTGGGTTCTTCTTCAGTTCCGACGTTCACTTCCTTTGTCGGCTCTGCCGCGGTGTAGCTAGCCTTCGGTTCTCCCATAGGCGTTTGTCCTTTTACTTCCTTTGTAAGCTCATTCTCTTCTTCCGAGATTTCGCTAGGTATTCCTTTTCCTTCTTCTGCTCTTATCATATAAATTCTAAATTCTTCTTCCTTTTTCGCTGCTTTTGCCATCTTTTTGCGATCTTTTCGCCTCTTCACATGTTCTTCATAATGTTTTACCTCGATTTGATGATATATCCTTCCTTTATCGGTATCTCCTCTGATTTCGCCAATTCCACTCGGCATAGGAAATTTGACACATTGATGACATGTCGAGGCTACAGCTTTTATTGCATGTACCCATGGTCTTCCCAACAACATGTTGTATGGCGATTCCATATCCACTACACATAACGTCACCTGTGTTTCAATTTCTCCCAACAGAATTCGCATTTTAATTTCCCCTTTAGGTTTTGTTATAGATTTGCCGAAACCATGGATATGATATGTTGAGGAAGTCATTTCTTCATTTTTGTACCCCAATTCTTTATAAGCATGATAAAACATTATATTCACTAAACTCCCTGTGTCCACCAAAGTTCTATTTATTGCCCATTCTTCCACTATTTTTGTTGGTTCTCCTTCTTCCTTGCTTGCGCTTATCGTAATCACTAGTGGAGATGTGTGATTTAAATTCTCTCTTGATATCTCTGTTGCTGTAAACGTAATCCTCTGATTTTCCCATTCTTTCAAGGGTGACGCCTTCTCTGTTGTTACAATTTTCTTTCCTTCAAAATCTCGTTTGTGTATTCTCCCTCTGATACTTTCATGAAATTTATTAACCATCGTCTTTGTAATCATATTACATTCTAATTATCCATTACTCTCCTTGATTCTGGCTTTCTCCATTTTAACCAATTTATCCATCATACTCCTGATTTGAACAATTTTAATGACAATATCCACTCTCTAATCTTCAGTGTCCCTATTTCTAGCGCCAATATGTAGTTGCAGGAAATCCTACACTACACCCCTCACAAGAATCCACACAATCAAACCATTTTAAGATGAACAATTATAATTTTTATTGATTAACTTCTTGAATGTTACAAGATAAAATGGAAAAGAGCTAAAGAAATTACAATCACTATCAACTTTCTCTCTCCTAATGACTTGCTCCACACTCGAAAAAGTTCTCCATTCCAATAGGCATGTTCGGCTCTTTATATAGGGTATTACATAATGGATGTCAGCTAAGTTGTCCTTTATTTTCGGGAATGATTTGCGAAGTGTCGTAAGTGTACAAATGCATAATCTCGCGACACTCCTAGATCTCGCTAGGTCTTCACACCTTTCTTGTTTTCTGGCTATCGTCATCCATTGCGTCACTTATTTTATTCGTCTGCGACGCCTTCGCTACGTAACGTTTATGAATTTCGCAGAGGTGTTGTGTTGCGATATTCTGATCCTACAATGTTAGCGCATAATTTTCTGGTTTTTACAATTTTAACCTTAAATGAAAATCCACCATCAACATTAAGTCCCCTGCCTAGCACATAATGGTTACACTATTGTGGGGTAGGCATGAGATGGTGACATACATATGTGAGAAAGACAGGATAAAGGAAGTTTACCCGGAAGAGTATTGACCGACCGCTAGTTGTCCATGCCGTTGTGCTTGTATGGAATCCTTTGGTGGGACCGGTTTCCTTCTTTGGGTATTTGAATCAAAAGAGGAAACCAAATAAAAGAGGAATCCTTGTTCTATTGGGATTCTTCTAATTTTTGTCTATAAAATAGACCAACCCCCTTTTCTTTTTCTCACGAGATTTTTTTTTTTTTTTTTTTGTGTGTGTTCGGCCAGCTCCCGTGCGTGATCTCCATTGCCGCCGCCGACCGCCGTTGCCGGAGTTGCTGTCGCCAGACGTCCGCCGCCGTCCGTCCAAGGTAAGTTTCGGTTTTTTTATTTTTTTTAGGAAAAACCCTAATTTCTTAGGTAAAAATCTTTTGATAGATACATCATGCTCGGCTTCCCATCAAGATTGATAGTAAAACCTCCCATTTTGCTAGAATTGTTTAGTTCCGCGAGCCCATGAATATGCCGTTTTGCTTCTTCTTCCATCGTTGCATGCAAAACCTAGTTTCTTAGGTTGTAGCTTGGAGAGAAATTTGGCTTGAATTTCATAAACACAATTCTCATAAGAAAAACCGTGTTATAATACGTGCATACGAATGCGGTCCCACCATGTGCGTTTGATCCGAACGTGGGTCCCACCCACACATGCTTGACTGAAAGTCGACCTTATAATAGCCTTGTGCCCTGAAACAACACCGGACTTGAAATTTGAGTAATACCAGACTTGAAACCAATACCGGACTTGAAGCTTGAGTAATACCAGACTTGAAACCAATACCGGATTTGAAACCAATACCGGTACTTGAAACCAATACCGGACTTAAAACCAATACCAGAATTGAAACTTGAGACGGTGTTTGGACCCAATCCCAGCCTTGTACATTCCAACGTGAATGCAGTTTGCGCACGTATCGTGTGTTTTTATACAAGTACTGACTCATGTATTTATTGTAGAATGGAGAAAAGAACTCCCGTTGATATGTCTTCGGAGATAATCTTTGGTGCCAAGTCGGGAAGTGTTGACAGCTTCAAAGATATGCCGAACATTGCTGATGAGTTGTTCACCTTGTCTTTTCCAAACATTAGGAAACATCCCTCTCACATGATAGTCCTGCTTTCCGATTCAGAAAATATAGAAGCTGATCCATCTTCTTCTTCGGCACTTGTGATGAGGTTCTGTCTTCAAAGAAATGAATATCCGCCATCTCCTATCGACTTCAAGACTTGTCATACTCCACTGGCTTCTTATGAAGGATGGATGAGGCGCATGTTGAATAATAAGGACGTTAAAGCCAATTTGACCAAAGCGCAAATCCTCAATGCAGTCATGGCATTTGCTACTCTTGAAATTAAGAAAGATGTTGCAGGCTTGATTACTTTCATTTCTCGGTGGCGCCCTTCTACTCATACAACTATATCTAGATGGGGAGAGATGACTATTACTCTGGAAAGCATAGCTGCATTGATGAACCTGCTTGTTGCTGGGAATCTTTATTATGAGCTTTCTGGTGGGTATCGGAATGGTCTCCTGTAGACCCAGAGCCGGATCAGGAGTTGGAAAACGAGCTCAGTGTGATTGCATTCCTGTCTTTGTGGATATCCATAGATATATATGATGACGGTTCTGGAAAGAAAACCATAAGGGGTGTTCTGGTTAAGATTGCTATAAAGCTAACAAAAGGCGAAGTTCTTCCCTTAGGTGCCTTGTTCCTTGGATCGTTGTATTCTCATCTGGACGCCTTAGCAATGGATATGCATGTTTCCAATGGGTACAAGAAGGTGGAGTCGTATGTCCACTTCGCTTTTCTTCAGGCATTCTTGTGGGAACATTTAAAAAGTTATGCTCATGTTCCTGCAGCTTGGCTCGGCAATTTGTATGGTGGCTCGAGAATACTTCGTTGGCAGAGGAGGCGTCCCAGAACCGGTTCGAAACTCATGGATATCTTTGATAATGTGTCTTTTGTAAATTTCCGTCCATGGGGGCCGATCCACTCTTCCATTGCTCAGCCGAAGACTTTTGCTATTGCTTCGACGGTCCTGATGTTGCGTTGCGTACCGATGCCAACACTATGAAATTTGGAGAACTTATTTACCTGCACAGCTATATTCCGGGATATATACCGTCTTTATTCAACGAAGCTCTTACCGTGACTCCGTACAACATTGACAGGGCTGCTCGCCAAATGGGATTTGACCAGGGTGTTCCATTTATCCGTCCTTCGGAGGCCCCGAAAGAACTCCTCCCGGGTATCTTTGATGCTGATGTGTTCTTGGAATCGCAGAGTCTTCCCTTCTGGCCTATTGGGAGAAACTCAGTGGTAACCGACAAGTATAAGGAATTTTGGAGGAAGCAACTGTTGGCTTTCCAAGAATTCTCGGAGGATGTTGTGACAGATTCCCGTGGTGAGCCATCTTCTGACGTCCTGAAGAAGCATTTCCGGTTGAGGCCACTTCCATCCAAACGGACCAGAGCTGAGGATTGCAGTCCCCAAGCAGGAGAGAGATCTAAGAGGCAGGCATGTGGTTCGGTGATCCTCAATTCCTCCAATATGTAGGTATTTAAATCTCTTTCTGTTGATTCCTTCATTTCTCCAGAGTATATTCTTCTAAGAGTGATCCTTGCTTGAAATCAGGGAATTCCGAAAGAGAATGTCTTCACAAGGTTGGCGCGCATTCGAATGAGAAGGCTGGGTGGTAATATTGGCCTTCATGTTGAGAAGCACTCGATCTTCATGCCGAGAAGTCCGCGGACCGATCTTCATGCCGAGAGGTACTGATCTTCATGCTGAGAAGTCTGGAGGTACTGATCTTCATGCTGAGAAGTCTGGCAAAACCGCTCCTTTTCCAGACCATGACAGAGATGATGCAAGCTCGGTTGGACAAGGCGCCTCCTTAAGTGATCTTGTTGATGGGGCCGTGATGGAAATTAGCACCCAGAGCGAAGTAGATATCGGGAGGAATGTAAGAGAGGCAACATCCGCTATTGTTGAGGTGGCTCCCCTTGAAGAACGTTCTGAGCAGGTTCCAATCAATAAAGCTGTCGTGGCGACTTCTTCTGAAAGACCTCCTGCAACTGACAAGGCTCCTGTGACTGGTGAAGTATTGGTAGCGCAACCTGGAGCTTTGTTCGATCCTTCTTTCATTGTCCCTTATCCAGGTCATGTGTTGGTTGGAGGATTCAGTGTGCCTGCTCGGTTCGAAGAGTTGTACACGGCGATATGGGAGAAACACGGCCACATTGCTACCACTACGAAGCTCAAAAGTCGTCTTGCATTTGTCAACCGCGTTCATGAGGATTTATTTTCTATCCATGGGATGAGCGTCACAACTGGTCGAATAGTTTCTGAGGAGATAATTGAAGACTGAAAGTTCCATCGAGATGTGTTTGTGCAGTACGACTTCAATGCTCCTTGGTTCCTCAAAGGGTTCTCCGAGATTCAGGAGCTCCAGAAATTACAAGATGAAGCCCCTTCTGCAGAATATGTTACTCGCCGGGAAGAAGAGGTTGAAAAGTTGTCGAGGAGTTGAAGTCAAGCAGGCTGTACTTCAAAGGATGAAAGTCGCTCTTGCCCAGAAGGACGAGTTGCTGCTGAAGGACTTTCCTTGAAGGATTCGTGCCATATACTTGTCTCTTCTTTTAGATGTTTTTCTTTTGAGTGATAGTGAGGATTTCCTTTCATAATTTGACTTCCGGTTTTGAATTAATAGGTAATTGAATTGGTTTATTTTGAGATAGTTTTGTGAATAACTTTTCTGAAAGAGGTTATTTTAAATGGAATTTTCATCTTGGTCATGAATGATTGCATATGTCATATAAAATTGTAAATGTCGCATAAAAGGGAAGTATGAATGGAAACAAACATGGCATTTGATCATTGAGCCTCTTTCTCTATGTGCGGGATGCCAAGTACCCAGTGAATTCTAAAACTATCTTTGTTGTAAAAATTTTGAGTAGAACTTACTTGATTTTGAAGCCTTAGTTGTATCAAACCGAAGTAGCCTCTCTAAGGAAATCGTCCGCATTAATCTCCCAGATAGGGAAAGCTATTCCTCTGAATTAAGCTTCTTCTGAACAATGCGTTTCAAAGAGTTGCATTCACTGGTAGGGTGGTGAAGGAACCGTTGTAAATGACAATACCTCGGGTCCATTACTTCTTGATCAGTTGGTGGACGCCATACAGGAGGTAGCTCCACCTCTCATTTGCACCCACGCCTCCAGCAACTCCAAAATCTTTTCCATTAGGAACGGAAAGTGTAGGTACTTCGAGTCTAGCTCTTCCTGCGTTCGTTGGCGTTGTGGTGTCTCTACATGGTTTCGATGTGGAGCACGTTTCGGAGATGAAGTTGGAAGACTTGTGAGTGCCATCATATCTGCGGATCGCTTGCCTGGGTAAAGGGATGTGGAAGGTGTCGTAATATCACTGCTGAGTGATCGAATTGAATGCTCCCATCCTCTGTATTCACGTATTCCTTGATTGATCTCTCCTTCCTCAAGCATTTCTTCGCTTGGTTGACAGGTCGATGCGGATTGGACTGTCTTCCGGGCTTCAACAAGAGTCTGGAGATATAAATCTTCTAGCAGGGCTCCATAGGATGCAGGCTCCCTTTCTTTATCTGGCAGACGTTGTAGTACTCCGGACAAGTCCTTTCCTCTGTGGAGCCTCGAGTCTTCATTGTTGGCTGGACCATGTTGTTCATCTTTCCTGAGTCTCCTGCGATTACGTGCTTTTTTTGCTTCTCCACCGGTAAAGGTGTGACCCCTGGCTAAGGATCCAGCGTTTCTCGCAATGTCTGAGTAGATGTCTGTTGACCCTCCTTGTAATTGCGCTGTTATATCATTCAAAAGGCGGAATATTTCGCTCTGTCTTCTAGCGATACCAGCTTGATTTGCCAAGACATCTTCCAGCATTCTAGCTATACTTCCCATGGTATCTGAACCACCTGTGGTTTCCTGGTGAGGATACATCGCGAGATGAAAATCGAAAAATTGAGAATTCAATTTTTTGCAACCGAGAGATCAACCTCCCACTGTGGTCGCCAATTATTTATGGGTAAAAACTATTTCTGCCGGTTTTGGTAATTTGGGATGTGTGGATGAGAAATGAGTCTAAACCTTAAACAAATGCACGGCGCGGTGAGTGCTTGTAGATTCGAGAGATCAATCTGTGCAAGTCCGGCCTAAACCAAGAAATGGCCGTTCCAGACTTGTTTCGGTCACAAAGTGAAGGAGATGGGGTTGATCTTAGGGAGGGAAGCGAAGAAGGTGTTGAGAATGTGAAGGTGTTGGCTATGAATGACTTGTATCAGAAAGCTGAACTGGCTTGCAAGGTGTAAGCTATCAGTTCCGGTGTTTGAATACGATTGTATCAACACTTGCCTCTGTTGTCTGGACTTGTTCTTGTTTAAAAAATAGGATGGAGAACCTATTTATACAAGTCTTTTAGCCTAACCTTCGTATCTCGTGGGAAGTGGAGAAAGTGGAGTGATGGAGTAGTGGAGTAATGTGTTAGTGTCACACGACCAGGCTTGCCCACTTCTCCCATCATCACTTAACCGTTCATGACTTCCCCGACACGCTCTTGTGATGGCGCGTTGTGCGCCGCACGTCAGTAAACCGCTGAGACCAATACCCCAGTATGTATCCCCCAGTTTGTGACATGATTGATGTCTGGAATGTATGGGTCGTGGGACTCACAAAAGGTAGCATGTCATGCTAAATTGAATAACTGCGTTATTCAGGAGGTCGATACTTGTGAAATATCGTGTGTATTCTATGCAGGTACTGCATCATGGTGTGGTAAAGTGACGGGTGGTGATCACCAAGACGCCTTACTGACCAATTAACTCCTGACCAGGGTTGTATAACCAAGCCGGTGAAGTTGGACGGACGAGATGATCTTTGGGACACTCATCTGCGACCGTTGATGGAATTAGGGTTTTAGAAGAGGTGCGCAAGCATCCCTCTTCAGCCTGGTCGAATCCAAGCTTGGGATATGATTTTGGACAGACCGATCGTACATGTGTGTAGACGGCATGACGGTGTAGGCACCCATACCCTATTGTCTCACGAAAGTGTGATCTGGACCACTCAATTCGTCCGGCAAAGTCGAGTGGTCGAGATCAGTTTGCGACAGAAAACGAGTGCAAACAAAAGCCGCGCATCGTGCTAACTTCGGGCGCGCGTTCCAAGATGACCAATCTTGGTCGGTCTTGGCCGATCGGTCTGGCATGTAGGTGATAGGCTGGTGTTCACGCCTATACCGATCGTCCCATGAAAACGTGATCTAAGCCACTCAAATCGTCCGGCGAAGTTGAGCGGTCGAGATTAGTTTGCAATTGGGAAGTGTAACCACGATAGTTTGGGCGGACGATTTGGGATAACCAGGCATGGTATGCCTTGGCCGACCAGGTGAGGGATAGATGGGTCCACGGTGGTCATGTTGGTATGACCGGACCTGCTTAATCTAATCTTGGACCCTCCATTCGTGCCGGAGAAGATGGACGCTCGTGATGCTCATAAGACCATAAGTTTAGGTTTCACGGCCGTGCATCATGCTCCATTCGGGCGTACGAATTGGGATGACCAACCATGGTTGGTATTGACCGATTGGTCAGGTATGTAGGCGGGCCCACGGTGATTGTGTTGACATGCTCTGGGCCTTTTGAATCTACATCTACACCCTCCATATATACCTGCGAAGATGGATGGTTGAGACTTTTTTGTGACACATGTAATGTGCCACAAACCCTAATTTAGGGTTTTCCGCCCATACCGCTCTGGTTTGGACGTTTTGGCAAGCTATGCCAATATTTTGGGGAGGCCGACCATGCAGGGTCCGCGTTGGTTCGGCATTGAATATTTCATACCTACTTGGGGGTTATGAAATTGATCTGGGCCATCCAATCATGCTGGTGAAGTTGGATGATCGAGATCATTTCCAGACTGATACGGACAGTCTGGATGCTTAATCGGGCTAGTATAACACACCGAGAGTTGCTCAATCAGGCTAGTATAACACACCGAGAGTTGCAGCCTGTACGGGTATTTCGTACATGCTTTCATTATAATGCTTGGAGGTTCGTGTTGCTGCTTTGAGAGCAACACTCGGTCGTCATGCCGAATCGATAATGAGTACAGAAATACAAGGCTGCTTACGCATTAATTAATAAAGCTATAAATTCACAGGGTATATGGGATTGTTGCTACATGCTCCAACCTGGATGAATTTCGTGTATTTAATTCACAGAATGAGATTGTTGTCACATGCTCCATTCTAGGTGAATTATTAAAGTGAAGAAGTATTCAACACTTATTAATGGCTTTATCTTTTACAAGATGTTAGCGCATAATTTTCTGGTTTTTACAATTTTAACCTTAAATGAAAATCCACCATCAACACTAACTACTCAAGGAGTACCAAGATGTGTTTGCCTGGACATACGAGGAAATGCCTGGTCTAGACGAAAAATTGGTCACCCATCACCTACATGTCATACCTGGATCCAAGCCAATCAAGCAATCTCCGAGGCAATTCAGACACGAAGTGGAAGAACAAATCAAGAACGAAATTCAGAAGTTGCTAGCTGCTAGCTTCATCAGACTTATTCATCATCCGACTTGGTTAGCTAATGTGGTCCCAGTAAAGAAGAAAAACGGACAGATTCGGTGTTGCGTGGATTTCAGAGACTTGAACAAGTGCTGCCCTAAGGACGACTTTCCTCTGCCTAACATCGACATGTTAGTAGACGCCACCAGCGGACACGGAATGTTCTCCTTCATGGATGGTTACAGCGGCTACAATCAGATAAGGATGTATGAGCACGATGCAAGTAAGACATCCTTCCGAACCCCTCTTGGCAATTTTTACTATATTGTTATGTCATTCGGTTTAAAGAACACCGGCGCAACGTATCAACGTGCTATGACGGCAATCTTCCACGACATGATGCATAAAAAAGTAGAACACTATGTAGATGATATCGTGGTCAAGTCAAGGTCTCGAGCAGATCACACCAACGTCTTATGGCAAGTGTTTGAGAGGTGTCGAGAATACAAGTTGAAGATGAATCCTTTGAAATGCGCTTTCGGTGTCTCTTCAGGTAAATTTCTGGGATTCCAAGTGACTGCAGAAGGAATCAAGGTAGACCCGTCCAAGACTCAGGCTATCCTCACAATGCCGCCTTCACGAACTGTGAAGGAGCTCCAGAGTTTCATGGGCAAGGTGAACTACATTCGACGTTTTATACCTGGTCTAGCCCAACTTACCGCCTCATTCACCCCCTTGCTGAAGAAAGGAGCCAGCTTCGTTTGGACCGCAACCCAACAAGAAGATTTTCGAAAGATTCAACGAATACTGTCATCTCCAGCCATCATGAAGTCTCATGTACAAGGGAATCCGCTGTGTCTCTACACTGCCTTCAGTAACACTGCCGTAGGGGCTCTACTCGCTCAGGAAGACGACGAGGGAATCGAACGTCCCATATACTATTTCAGCCGAATATTAAGAGATGCTGAACTCAGATATCCCAAAGCGGAGAAAGCATGTTTAGCTTTGATCCATTCCATTCATAAGTTTAGACATTACCTACTATCCAACAAGGTGATACTCGTGTCTAAATCCGATCCCCGCAAAGTTTTTACTTTCAAAGCCGGTCTTGACGGGAAGGACAGGCAAGTGGCTTCTCCAAATGTCAGAGCTGGACATAACATGTACGTCACCTAGAGTTATCAAGGGTCAAGCAGTCGCAGACTTACTAGCAGCATTCCCTGGAGAAGGCACTACATGGCTACACGAGGATCTTCCTGGAGAATTTCCAGACATCTCTGTTTTGGAAGAAGAAGTGTGGCTCTTGTATTTTGATGGCTCTGCTACCCCTAGCAAGATGTATCTTTTGGAGGAGCGGGCGTGGTATTAGTATCTCCAACTGGGAAGTATTCTCACACTCCTTCAAGCTGGACTTCAAATGCACCAACAACTCAGCAGAGTATGAAGCCTTCCTCATAGGGCTGTCAATAGCTAAGCAAGCAGGAGTCACGCGTCTGGAGATAAGAGGTGACTCCAAGTTACTGGTGAATAAGATGAATGGAGTATACACATTGAAGGAAGTAATGCTAGCTCTATACCGATCAGAAGCACAAAGGTTACTAAACTATTTTGCCGATGCAACCATAACCCATGTTGGTCGCAGCAACAACAAACACGCCGATTGTCTATCAACACTGGCTTCCAAATTGAAGTTCGAAGGTTTGGAAGAAACCCTGACAGTAAAGAGGAGAACCATAGAATCGACATGGCTATCACAATACAAAGACACCCAGACTAATGATTAGCGAACTCCGATCATTCAAGAGCTCAACAGCTCACTCTCCCAAGGAAAGGTCAGTATCAAAACCCTGCAGAACTTCTTCATGCTTCATGGTATGCTGTATTATCGAAACCCGGATGGTTCCATGTCAAGATATCTTGGGGATGACGAAGCACAACTATAGCTGAATCGTGTTCACAATGAAATTTGTGGACAAGCACTGGTGGTAACGCTTTACCGAAGACTTCAACGCCTGGGCTATTACTGGACAGAGATGGAGACTCAATCCAGACTACTTCAGAAGTCCTGCTAAAATTGCCAAGCACCGCCACATCAATTGGAAGTTTTTAATGTAGACCACACTGGGGACTGGAGAGAGCCATACATCAGATATCTCCGTGACAGAGCAACTCCTTCTAATCAAAAGGATGCTATCAAGATAAAGCAAAAGGCCAGGCGGTTCATATTCCACGAAGGGATCCTGTATCGCAAGAGCTTCGGAGGTGATCTATTACGACGCCTGGCTGGGGTAAAAATCCCAGTCATGCTAAAGGAAACACACGAAGGGGAACATCAAGGGAAGAGGAAACTGTTTCTCCAGATACACGAGAAATACTATTGGCCGACCATGGAGGATGACGCAGCCGCTTTTGTTCAAAGTCATTTACAAATGCCAAATTCATGGGAACCTTGTTCACGCGCCTTCCACCCCTTTGCACTCGATAAGCAGTCCATGGCCATTTTACAGCTGGGGACTGGACATTATCGGGAAAATCAATCCGCCATCATCGAAGCAGCACGAGTAGATCATAACCGTGACAAAATACTTCACCAAATGGGTAGAAGCTATTCCCATGCGAGGAACTACAGGAGCAACAATTGCGGCTTTCATTAAAGAACATATCATTTGTCGTTTTGGTGTGCCTAAGCATATCATCACTGATAACGGCACTCCCTTCGCCAATAAACAGGTACGAGAGTTACTTGAAGAGTATGGCATTAAACAGGTCTTGTCCACCATCTACTATCCTCAAGGGAACGGACAAGCTGAGAGTACCAACAAGACATTGATCCGGATCATCAGTCGAACAGTACAGGACAATCCTAGGGAATGGCATGACCAGTTACCAATGGCTCTATGGGCATACCGGACATCACCCAGAAGCTCCATTGGAGTTTCCCCATACTCACTTGTTTACGGAGCGGACGCAATTCTCCCGGCAGAGATCAAAATCCCATCAGCCAGGATTGCAGCGGCAACCGGGATCCACTGGAACGAGGTTGAAGCCTCTAACTTTAGAGTAGCGGAGTTAGACACTCTGGATTTCAGAAGAAACAAAGCGTAAGAATGCACTCGGGTGTACAGGAATAGAATTCCAGGGCATACAACAAAACTGTGAAACCACGTGTTTTCAAAGTGGGAGATTTGGTTTTGAAAACGGCCAAGCACATCCAACAAGACATGTCCGCACCAAAATTGTCACCGAAAATGGGAAGGTCCTTACACAGTCACCAAGGCTTACAATACTGGCTACTACAAGATCATTAAGGTGGACGGAGGCAAGCTAGAAGCGGTCATCAATGGAAAATGGCTCAAGGCATATCATGATTGACCATTGTCCGCTCTGTCTTATGACGCTACAATACATGCATTTATTTTCATTACATGTTTGAATCATCAATTATATTAAGAGATGCATTAATGAAAAAACCCGTTTCACCAATCAAAAACCAATGCAATTTATTCCACAAAGATTTTCAAAAGAAAACTTTTTGACATAAACGTCATTAACAATGAGGGAATACAGCTGAATGTGACTTAGAGGAGGCCATCTAGCAGATTATAGTTCCTTGAGAGCATCATCTCCAGTCTAGCTTGATATCTCTCTGTCTTTTTCTTCAAGTCTGTCTTGCCTTCTCTACCTTCTTTGATTCCATGACCGAGCCTTCTCCTCTTCCAAGATAGCTTTCGCAGCAGGAACAACATTTACGAGGATACCAGCTCGATCAACCTTGATGATATCAAGACGCTGCCGCAACCAGCCCACGTTGAACTCCATGGATTCGCAGGTAGATACCACATTCTCCCACTTTTCGAGGCTTGATTCGGCAACGTTGCGGATAGAAATATTCTCCATCTCAGCAATTACGGGAAGAAGGCAGTTTACCGTGGTGACCAAAGCAGATGAACAGTGCCGGACCACATTCCTGGTTGCGATATGGCCGTACTTTCTCCATAACTTTGTGTACAAAGGCACAAACTCCTTCCGCACTAAGAATCCACCGACATCTCGTAGGCTGGAGGATAAACATTTCATGCGAACATCGAAAGAAAGACCTGCATTGGGGTATTCATAATATGAGATACCCAGATCAGCATCCTCGAGGTCCACAGGGGTAGGCGTGTTTGAGTTTGAAGGAAGAGGACTGGTTAAGTCGTCATCATCGATAACTGTCACACATGTTCCGGTGGAATATCTCTGCAAGAATGAGAGGATTATTCACCTGATCATTATGAAGAACAAGAAATTGTTCAGAAAAGGAAAAGGAGACGAACCGGTATGATCTTCTTGACTCGGAGAACACGAGTAGGGGATTCATCATGAAGCTCAGACGCAGGTCGTGCACGTTTAACGGAAGATCCTGGATGGTATTCAGAAGATGATCCACTGTTGTTCGACATGATGAGAAAACGGAGTTTCTGCGAGAAAACCCTATTATAAAATCGTAAAAGTGGTTCAAAATATCTACACATGCACATATGCTGAGGAAACCCTAAAGGAAGACTAAAACGATTACGACGAAGCCTGCCCTATATATGGGGATTCAACACCGACCAAGTCAGGCTTTCTTTTGAACCCTAATCAAGAATCGGAGGAGCATATGGATACAAGCGATTCAACCAGCAGTGTGTAAGCACCCACGATGGGGAATCCCAGTAGAAGAACAATCTTATTCCTAGATCAAACACCTAAGGGAGGAAGCCGGTCCCATCAAGGCCTGTGGTCACGCACGCATGGAGGATTGCCCACGATTGGTCAGAATCCCTCCAGATAGACTTCCTTTATCTTGTTTTCTTATGTTGTATATGTCACCATCTCATGCCTACCCCACGATAATATAACCATCATGTGCTAGGCAGGGGACTTAATGTTGATGGTGGATTTTCATTTAAGGCTAAAATTGTAAAGGCCTAAATTATGCGCTAACATCTTGCAAAAGATAAATCCATTAATAAGTGATGAATACTTCTTCACTTTACTAATTCACCTAGAATGGAGCATGTGGCAACAATCCCAGTATTCTGTGAATTAAATACACGAAATTCATCCAAGTTGGAGCATGTAACAACAATACCATATACCCTGTGAATTTAAAACATTATTAATTAATGCATGACCAGCCTTGTATTTCCTGTACTCATTACCGGTGCGGCATGACGACTGAGTGTTGTTCTCAGCAGAGCAACACGAACCTCCAAGCATTAATAATGAAGCATGTACGAAATACCCGTACATGCTGCAACTCTCGGTGTGTTATACTAGCCCGATTGAGCATACATCTCTCGGTGTGTTATACTAGCCCGATTGAGCGTATTTGAATCTGGACTGTCCATATCAGTCTCAGAAATGATCGCGACCATCCAACTTCACCATCATGATTGGATGGCTTAGATCGAATCCATGACCCCAAGCAGGTATTGGAATATTCACTACCGACCCAACGCGGGACCCGCATAGTGGGCCTCCCAAAAGGGTGGAATAGCTTGCCAAACCGTCCAATGCAAAGTAGTATGGACGAAAAACCTTAAATTAGGGTTTGCGGCACATTACATGTGTCGCAAAACATTCTCAACCATCCATCTTCGCAGGCATAGATGGAGGGTGTAGATTTAGATTCAAAGGGCCCAGAGCATGTCAACACGCTCACGGTAAGCCCGCCTACACACATGACCGATCGGTCAGGACCAACCCTGGCTGGTCATTCCAGATCGTGCGCCCAAAGTGGGCATGCCGCACGGCCGGCAAAACCCTAATTAGGGTTTGCATTGATCGCAAACATCCGTTTTCTCCTGATCGAATGGAGGGTTTAGGAGTCGACTGAGCAGGTCCAATGAGCATCAACATGATCACCGTGGACTCATCTATCTCCACACAAGATTGGCCAAGGCATACCATGCCTGGTTGTTCCAATTCGCACGCCCAAACTAGCGTGATCACACCTCCCAATCACGAACTGATCTCGACCACTCAACTTCGCTAGACAAATTGAGTGGCTTAGATCACGTTTCCATGGGACAGTAAGGTATAGGCGTGAACACCAGCCTACCACCTACACGCCGAACCAATCGGCCGGGACCGACCAAGCTTGGTCGTCTTGAAACGCGTGCCCGAAGTTGGCATGAAGCGCAGCATTTGCGGCACCAAACTTCCGTTGTAAATCAATCCTGACTGCTCCTCTTTTCCGGACAAATTGAGCGGTCCAGATCACACTTTCACGGGACAATGAGGTATGGGCATGTATACCGGCATGCCATCTACACGCATGCCCGATCGGCCATGCCAAAATCGTGTCCCAAGCTTGTATTCGAACAAGATGAAAAGTGGTGCTTGCGCACCTCTTCTAAAACCCTAATTCCACTAACGGTCGCATATGAGTGTCTCAAAGATCATCTCGTCCGTCCATCTTCACCGGCTTGGTTATACAGCCCTGGTCAGGAGTTAATTGGTCAGTGAGGCGTCATGGTGATCACCACCCATCACTCTACCACACCATGTGGTCGGCCAAGGGAGGACTTGCTTGCGCAACCTCCAAACCATCACATGAAGTAGATTTGGACATGAGGCTATTTTGAGACGCTCAAACAACGATGCTTCATACATGCTTTGAATATACTCAATGCAAGTCGCATAGAATACACACGATACTTCACAAGTATCGACTTCCTAAATAACTTAGTTATTTAATCTAGCATTACATGCTACTTTACGTGGGTCCCACGATCCACACACTCGAGACATCAATCATGTCACAAACTGGGGGATACATACGGGGTATTGGTGGTCGGCGGTTTAAAGCATGCGGCGCGCACAACGCGTCATCACAAGAACGTGTCAGGAAGTCATGGAAGGTTAGTGATGATTGGAGAAGTGGGAAAGACTGGTCGTGTGACACTAACACACAACTCCACTACTCCATCACTCCACTTTCGCCACTTCCCACGAGATACGAGGGTTAGGCTTAAAGACTTGTATAAATAGGTTCTCCTCCCTATTTTCCAAACAGGAACAAGGCAAGACAAGACAACAGAGGCAAGTGTTGATACAATCGTATTCAAACACCGGAACTGATAGCTTACATCCTGCAAGCCAGTTCAGCTTTCTGATACAAGTCATACACAACCAACACCTTCACAATCTCAACACCTTCTTCGCTTCCCTCCCTAAGATCAAACCCATCTCCAGTACTTTGTGACCGAAGAAAGTCTGAAATGGCCATTTCTTGGTTTAGGCCAGAGTTGTACAGATTGATTTCTCGAATCACAAGCACTCCCGTGCAGTGCATTTGTTTAGGGTTTAGATTCATTTCTCATCCACACACCCCAAATTACCAAAGCCGGCAGAAATGGTTTTCACCCATAAACACCAATACATAGGTCAGGCCTTGTGAATAGTTTTACCAAGATACATAAACAAGTTATGAGCGGTTATACTAAACACACATATTGGTAATCCAAAGATTTGCTATGAATAATAATCCCAATAAGTCTAGTGATTTCCCTTTCGATTCACAAAACAAGTTTATGAATATACTTCCTTTAAACGAATGTAAAACATTATTTCCTAGGACGAAATATTCACCCATACCCATACATAATCACAGTAGCATTCATACAATTATGTCGATGTCTTATATACGAAGTTCAAAAGATATGCGTTATACTTCGTATTGTAATTCCTTAATACTACGTCTAACTAGAGTATAATCATACACAACTTCGCAGTTATGTTTTCAATATAACACGACTTGAAAGATACATTAGGAATGAAACAGTTCAAGTCAAAATATTACTAACCTCAAGAGGAAGGATGATGTCATCGTTGTAGTTCTTTACTTCTTCACATTCTTCAAGTCTTCGAGTAATACTTGTATGTCTCATATCCTAATAACTTTCTAGTAAACCTATACGAAGTTGACTCTAGTAAATAATCAAGCAACTCTTTAAATGAGTTTTGGTTCACTAAAATAAGACAACCAAAGTTGACATACCAGCGCTTGGTGGGTTCAACCGAGCTATGCTCTAACAATCTCCCCCTTTGTCAATTTTAGTGACAAAACTCGTATATCATATGGATAAACAAATTACAAGAATTCATTGTACATACGCTCAACAGCACAATAACTTGTATACATTCAATCCACAAATGCCGCTGTTGACATTATAATAACAAAGCTAATACTCCCCCTAAAGGTAAGATAGGTAGATTTTCAATCCACACGTCTTTGTTATTCCCCTTTGTAGCTAAGATAACCACAAATATCAATATGATATGTTACTCCCCCTTAGTCTATGCTTTACTCTTTCGTTAGATATAACGTTTAAGCACCATTGTCCTTTCCTTAGTGATACCAAATCACCTGTTTACTCCATGTATTTATCCCCCTTTTTTTCGCAAAATGACAGAGATACGAGCAAATAAAGGACAAGCCGAAAGGATCTTACAAATCACAAAAGACTTGCAACCTATAAGAGTTAAGCACGAGGGTTCCACACACCATTTTTGATAACCAATTGTTGATGGTGGTTTTTAGTTCAAGGGCTAAAATCGTAAACCCTGTATTTAATGCGTTGTCATCCTGCAAAGAAACAGAAGCCATTTAAAAGCAATGAGTGCTTAAGCCTCTTCGCTCACATATGTATTGAGCAATTCAATATATCTGTATATATGAAATTTACTCAGAATGGTACGTGCAACAGCAATCCCAAAATATTTTGTGAATTTTATCTTCCACCAGCATTATTCACTAATGCATGACTTGCCAAGTATTTTCCTACGCTATGTTCCCAGCCGAACTCTCAATATTGACATGACATGACGATTAAATGTTCACTCTCAGCAGAGTAGCATGAATCTCCTGAAGTGTCAATATTGAGATCTGCATGGAAGTACTCATACAGGCTGCATCACTCTCTGACAAAGAGAATTTTGTATCGACGCACTTTTAAGCTAGCTCGATCGAACACGCTTAAGTTCCTTAAGGAAATCTAGACTGTTAATATCAGTCTTAAGAAACGATCACGACCACAAAATTTGGCCACGTAATTCAACAAGCCTATCCTTCTTCTGCAGAATTAGGCGATCATCACATTGACCATGGCCGGGCCTACTAGCATCCCTACCGAGCGAATCCCATCTAGAACGTCCATAGCTCTTCGAACGATTGACCTTAATGTGGGTGATCGCGCTGTTGGCAAAACATACTCAAACGAACTAAGACCGGCAAAAACGGTCTCAAAACCCATCACATCCGTCCAACTTAGCCATCCTAGTTGGACGGCGTAGATCACATCTCAAACGATCAAAGAAGTATTGGCGTGTTCACTGGCGTCTTAATTTTTCCCTAAGTCGATCGACCTGCCCACGATAATTCCCAGGAGTGTT
Organism: Papaver armeniacum; assembly: GCA_023531295.1. Classification (NCBI taxonomy): domain Eukaryota; kingdom Viridiplantae; phylum Streptophyta; class Magnoliopsida; order Ranunculales; family Papaveraceae; genus Papaver; species Papaver armeniacum. Next base: position 120,157 of record JAJJWW010018266.1, read on the forward strand.
AAAATGTTTTCCCAAACTATAGCGAACGCGCTATTCCAAAACCCTAGTATGGGTTGCGACATCATACAACTGCCGCAAGTTGATCATGTCCGTCCATCTTCGCCAGCCTGGTCGGATGACCTAGATCCAGTTTCAGGTGGCCAATGAGGTGTCGTCGCGTTCACCGTCGACCCAGCTCCACCCTTGGTCGATCGACTGGCTCATGGCAAGCCAGGAGCGTATAAAATCGTTCACCAAAAGTAGGGTGAACGCGCTGCTTTGAAACCCTAATTGGTGTTTGCGGTAGTATGTTACTGTCGCAAATCGATCACGACCATTCATCTTCGCCAGCCGAATCGAGTGGTTTGGATCTAATTTTAGATGGCCCAGGGGATGTTAGCATATTCGCCAACGGCTCGTCTTAGCACATGGCCAATCGGCCTGTTCGAATCAGCGCCCACCGCTTTGATTCGACTAGCCAAAATAGGGTTGGTCGCGCGGCCCCCTAAACCCTAAAATTAAATCAACGGCAGTAGCAAATCATCTCCGCCGTCCAACTTCGCCAGACGAGTTGACCGGCCTAGATTTGATTTCAGGTGACCAACAAGATGTCGTTGTGATCACCATCCACTCTTCTTTCATGAGGGACAATCGGCCAAGCAACAACTAGCTCATAGGGTTCCCAAACGATCGCCCAAAGGTAACTAGTTGTGCTGCTTGCATGAAATTCAACAACAGTCATTAACTGCCGCAAATTGCCTCAACCACTCAGCTTGGCTAGCCGATCTAAGCGGTCCGGATCTAACTTGGATCGACCGATAGGATTTTAGAATGGCTAACAGTCGCCACTCTCCTATAGGAACTGATCAGCCACTCCTTGGGATGCGTGCATAATACCCACCAACTCCCTGAAAAAAGGCGGTCGTGCTCCTTTTGAGACGCTCAATCCGTGACTGATTCGATCGAGCTCTAAAACAACGATGTTCCATGCACATCGATTATTTGGAGCTGCTTGTTTAAAAGCGATGCTTTACGTGCATCGAATACATACGATATTTCATGAATATCGGCTTCACAAATAACTTAGTTATTTAACCTAAAGCGCTACGTGCTGCTTTCAGCGGCGAGTCCCACGACTCGACCCACTTACTCGAGACATCAAACTTGTCACAAACTGGGGGATGCTCACTGGGGTATTGGTCTGACGGTTTACAGCGTGCGGCGTGCAATGCGCCCATTACGAGAAAGTATCGGAAAGATGGACGGTTAACAGTAATGAGAGTAGTGGGTGAATGTGTGATCGGTCTTCCCTCATAACGGAAACACGGTGATCATTACCTTCCGCACAACTCTACTTCTCCATTACTTAACTTCTTCCACTTCCTATGAGATCAGGGTGCGCTCAATGACTTGTATAAATAGGTTTTCAATCTATTTCGACAACAAGAACACAAGTGTTATCAACACAAGTATCTAGAAACCATTTTCTGATACAAGTCATAAAACATACACACCTTCATAATTCAACATTCTGATCTCAAACACCTTCTTCGCTTCCCTCCCTAAGATCAACCCTTCTCCTTCACCTTGTGAGCGAATTGAATCTGGAATGGCCATTTCTTGGTTTAGGCCAGAGTATTACAGATTGATCTCTCGAACTCAAAAGTACTCCCGTGCAGTACATTTGTTTAGGGTTTGAATTCGTTTCTCATCAACACACCCAAATTTACCAAAAACAGCAAAATCAGTTTTTACCCCAAAAAAACTGGCAACCACGGTGGGAGATTAATCTCTCGGTTGCAAGATCAGTTTTCAATTTCATTTCAATTTCCTCAAAGAATTCAAGATGGTGGATCTTAGGTCTGGAAAAGCGACAAATCCCGATGTTATTGGAGATGACAACATCCCTGGTATCAACGTTGCTGCCGGTGACACCAATGTACCACCTACCAGCACGATCAACACATCTCGTGGCACTACATCCTCAACCACCAACACCAGCGGTGCAGGAAACCTTCCCTTAGGCGTGACACCTCCAATCCCCAGAGCCAGGGCCGCTGCCGCCACCCCCGGTGTTTCTTCGAGCCTAACGCCCCCGGTTGTTACTAGAGCTACTACCACTCTCCCATCAGGACGAGAGACCGGAGGAGCCAGAGGAGGCCAACCCCCTATCACCATTGTCGATTTGATGGAAAGACAAGAAGTTCTCGCTAAGGCTTAGACGGACATGGATACAACACAGAAAGAGGTACTCACTTTCCTCAAGACGCTAACAGAATGACTACCACAAGAGCCGCGTCAGCCCATGGAACCGATAAGGAGTACCTTCAACACTCTTGGCGCAAGCACTTCAACAGGGTGTGCATTCATAGATGAGGAAGTTCGTGTTACTCCTGAGCGCTCAAGAGAAAGGAATCAGCCATCCAATTTCATCATGCGTGAAGATCTGGAACGACTTCTCCAAAATCGAGGCAAGGAAAACCCGGTGGACCAGCACCAGCACCTGCCTCAATATCCTCCTGATGTGCAAAGAGTTCTTCTCCCGAGAGGATACTCCTCTCCTCAGTTTTCCCTTTATGATGGTACTGGTAACGCTCGCGAACACATTTCTTGTTTTCTGGAGTCTCTGGGAGAGCACGAACACAACCACTTCCTTCGCCTGAAAGAATTCCCAAAGTCGCTCACTGGAAGAGCGTACACCTGGTACAACAACATCGCACCAAACAACATATCAAACTGGTGTGAGATGGTCACCGTTTTCTATAAAAAGTATTTCTTCGTGCCTGAGAAAATCACTTTCTCAGACTTGGGAAGAATGTTTCAACGAAACAACGAGCATCCGAATGATTACGTCTAGAGATTCAGAATTTAAGCTTTGGATTGTCACGACCCAAATGTGATCGAACATCAACTAGTGGAATCGTGCATTAACGGTATGGTTCCCATATATCGTGCTTTACAGGAAAACCTGCACTTCCAGACGTTTTCCGAACTCCGTGAAGCTGTTAAGTGATCGGCTACAACCGCACCAGCTCTTTTAGAAAGAACCAGACCGGCTAGGGGTGAGGATGCACGCGAAACTCGAGGAAACAGACGTCTCATCTACAAACAATACAACACTCAACCCTTTGTAAGCGTGGTGAGTATAGGAGGAAAGATAAAAGCTCCAGTTGCAGAACAACAACTCAAACGTGCAGCACCAGCGCATCAGACGAACCCATCCCGAAAGGCAGCGGCTAAAAACTCTTGCACAACAACAAGAAACTGGAGATGCTGCTCCAAACTTCCCGTTCCCGATCGATGAAGTGATTGAACTCCTGGAAGTATGGATTCAAGATGATGCCTCCTATCAGGCGCCCACCAACTCAGGAACAAATGACAAATCCCAAATATTATCGTTACCACAGATGCAGGAGAACTTCAATTAGGCACTGAGGTAGTTCGCAGAGACCCTCTTCCGTTCAGGAGTTGCATAGTTCCTTGGGACTCCGTCCACGAAACCGTACAGATCATGATGGAGCATTTATGCAAACAACAATAGGAGAGTTTCCGCACACATGGAATCAGGGAAGAGCTGCTTCACCAAAAAAAAAAAAGAAAAAAAAAAGGGAGAATAAACTTGCATGCGTGATTTATTGAAGCCCGCCAATATTCATGGTCGTGGCCGACCAAGGTTCGTGCTCGTAGATGACGCTCCTTCCTTTCAAGATCCATGGACGTAGCCACCACTCGTCACTACCAAGATTTGTGCCTGTAGTCATCACTCGTCCTTGTCAAGGATCGTGATCGCAGCCATCCAAGCTCCAGCCAACCTGTTTTGTACATAGTCATTAGAAAGAGGGTGATATCCTCATCATGGTAAACCCATCGACCGCACAGGATAGAATCACGTAAACCACACTTGGGGACTGAGGCTCAGCATGAAATTCCTTCGCCGTCAGTCAAGGACTTCTTTAACACAAGAGAGACGGTCAATCAAGAAGCATGTAATTTGCAAGGGAAAATCAAACTGAAGGTTGGTCGAATCCTTAACCATTATTGTTATCTCCCCTATTTCGAATCACCATTGCGAGCATTGCATGCGTTGAGATGTTACAGTAGAAACGGTATTCTTTCCCATGAGGAGAAAACACGACTTGCCGGCCAGCACTATTTGTGAGTCGTCTTCCCATCTTCCATATCATATCGCCTCAGAAGAACGGGAAGAACTTATTTTTCGAAATCAAGGGTTAAGGGCGCCCTTACTAGAGTTCTCTCTGGAAGCCGCTTCAACGCTCTCTCCTGAAGCCGCTTCAACGCTCTCTCCAAAAGAAGCCGCTTAAAAGCTCTCTCCTGAAGCTGCTTCAACGCTCTCTCCAGAAGAAGCCGCTTCAACGCTCTCTCCTAAAGCCGCTTCAACACTCTCTCCAGAAGAAGCTGCTTCAACGCATGCTTCAGAAGCCGCTTCAACACACGCTCTCTCCTGAAGCCGCTTCAATGCTCTCTCCATAAGAAGCCGCTTTAACGCACGCTCCAGAAGCCGCTTCAACGCTCTATCCAGAAAAAGCCGCTTCAACGCTCTCTCTCCCGAAGCCGCTTCAGCACTCTCTCCCAAAGCCGCTTCAGCGCTCTCTTCAGAGGCCGAAGCCACTCCAACACCTTACCAGCAAATGTAATGGAAGTACATCTTTCAAGAGAAGATAAGCTCGGGATAATTACACCTGGGGACTGCCAGCATAGGATTCCTTCACGTCCCTCAACCGGTTTATTTCTAATATTAGCATTATCACTGTTGAAGCTTTACGAGCCGCAGAAAATTCTCAACATAAAGACGTACATGTGCATCAAAGACTCCAAAAGTACAAATCGGAGATATTTTCACGTATACAACCACGTCATCGAATGTGAAGTGTAACTGGGGACTGCTCATCGCATCCCATTCCATACAACCATCCAAGATTCAGAAGACGGTTCAAAAGATGTCGATTGGAACGAAGTCCTTAAAGATTCGCGGCACAACATCCATCCTTCTACCTACCTAGCCGACACGCCACAAATATTCAAGAAGCGTGTAGTCTGCAAGGGGAATATCAAACAAAAGAATGGGAGAGCCCAGATTGAAAAATCATGTACAAAGACTCTACTCTAACCTTACCGAGGAGCGCTACGTCTAAAGTTTCAAGGTATTGTGAGATCTTTCTAAGAATTTGGATTTCTTAGTCGGGATATTTCATTCATTCATCCAACTGGAAACATAAAATCATAAAAGCAGCATGAATGAGGAATTATTATTCGATCAAGCCCTGGCTCCAGCCACATGAAACAAAGACTACTAAACACCAAAGAAGTGTCATCAACGCCAGGGCCAATGGCACCTTCACTAGAGTCCTCTCCGGAGCTGCTTCAACATCTTTTTCAGAAATTGCTTCAGCAGCCTTTTAAGGATATTCCTCATGATAGGGCTCGTCGACATCAGAGTCGAGGATTATGATGTCATCATGAAAATGGTATTCATGTTTATCCAGGAGTTCATGTTATGCTCCACCCTCTTTCACTTTAGCTGGGCAACAAACCTTTCAGCCCTAGTACTTGTTATCTGAGATGCTTCATCGCGCCTCCACTTTTCCTCCATGCTAACCGAAGCCAGGAAATCTTGGACATGCTCTCGAACGATACTTAGATGTACAAGGGACTTGGAATGTAGTTTGAGATCCCAACTAACAATATGCCTAAGCACGAAAGTGTGATGCTTTTCCACCCATAATTACATTAGCTAGGCCTCATTTTATTGCTAATAAACTTGTTTTAAGTCTTTTGAAGGGAATAAGCTCTTATGGAGAAAGTTGCTCGAAAAGCGTTATTTGGCCCAAGAAAAGTACTAAAGGCACCCAAATCTTGGATAAGGGCACCCCCAAGAAATGTGATAAAGGCACCCGGAGGAGTTGATAAACGCACCCCAAGAGTTTTCACTATTTACATCCCAAAATTACTCTTTGTACCCCACAAATTACTATTCACACCCCAGGAACCGTTATTTATACCCCAAATTGCTAAAGGGACGCTGGATTTGGATAAGGGGCAGTCATCTTCTTCGTTTGAATTTTGAATTTTGGCGGGAAAATGGCTGCAGAATTAGGGTTTGATAATTGAAGTGGTTTCACTGAGACTAAAGCGCTGAAATTGAATAGGCATCTTACTTAAGCCTAAGCAGGCCTGGTACGGTCGCTTGATTGGATCAAAATTTTCTAGAATGGTAATTTGAAGCAAACAGATTGAAAAGCAAATTAGCGGGAAAACTGGTTTTTGAACTGCCGGAGTTAGGGTTTCGATTTTGGAGGTGTTTGGGTGAGACTAAATGGCTGAAATCAAATGGGTTTGTTCCTAGAGCCTAAATAAAGATGGTAATATGCTCTGATTCACCTAAATATGGATGTATAATCACCGATTATGTAAACAAAAAGAACAAAATTTGGCGGGAAAATAGTTCTTCATCTGCGATATACTCTGGATTGATTTCGGTTAGATTCTGTTGAGATTCTCTCGTTTCTTTTGGTTAGAAATTAGTTTTCAAAGTCAAACAGGACTGGTAATTGCCTCTGGTTCGAAAAAAAAGGAAGGATTTTCTCATGATTTGATAAACAGGGAAAGTGTTAAATGCTCGATAGATACTCGATATTCTGGCAGTGATTTGAGAGATTTTGTCGTGAAGATTCTCTGAGATTTGTTTGGAAATATCCTGTTACACTTAAACAGGATTGGTGGGTGCGTTAATATGGGAAACAATGGGCTGTGTACGTGGATTTTACAAAACAGAGTTTGAAGATATACAGAGACTCTGTTTGTGTTATCTTAGAAGATACGTGCTGATTTGGAGGAGATTTGTCGTGGGCTTTGCAATGAATAACAATACCAATAAGCCTAGCGATTTCCCTTTCGATTCACAAAACAATTTTATGAATATACTTCCTTTAAACGAATGTAAAACATTATTTCCTAGGATGAAATCTTCACCCATACCCATACATAATCACAGTAGCATTCATACAATTATGTCGATGTCTTATATACGAAGTTCAAAAGATAGGCGTTATACTTCGTGTAGTAGCAGGAAATCCCACACTACACCCCTCACAAGAATTCACACAATCAAGTCATTTTAAGATGAACAATTATATTCTTTATTGATTAAAACTCACAAATGCCACAAGATGGAAAGGAAATAAGCTAAAGAATTTACAATCGCTCAAAAACTTTCTCTCTCTTAATAACTTGCCCAACACTTGAAAAAGATCTCCCTTCTCTTAAGCCTGTTCGGATCTTTATATAGGACATTACATAGTGGTTGACAGCTAAGCTGTCCTTTATTTTCGGATCTGACTTGCGACATTCTCGCGAGTGTACAAACGTTAAATCTCGCAACACTCCTAAATATCGCTATGTCTTCACATCTTTCTCGTGTTCAAGCTGTCTTCATCCGTTGCGTCATTTATATTATCCATCTGCGACATCTTCGCAATGTGTCGTTTATGGATTTCGCAAGGGTCTTGGTGTTGCGATATTCTGATCCTACATTTTGCCTCTTCTCATGTCTTCTCTGCAAAGGGGAGAATGTCATGAGAACTAATACTTTCAAAATGCCACAGCTGTTCATTTTTTCATATTTTTCTGTATTGACATGATTCTGTACTTTTACACAGAATTTATTACACGTATCTCTTCCTCCATCCATTTCTTGACACGTCTTTTTTTAATTTGTTTTTTCTCAACCGTTCATGTCTACTCTTTGCATTAAATGTGTTTGCCTTTTCGAGAAACCTTCTCTCTATATATACTTTCCTTACTCCTCTCTTCTTCTTTTTTACTTTCCTTCTTGTTTTTTCTGCAACTTTTCTTCAACATCTCTCTGTAACTTCCGTTTCTGCTACTGTAAATCTTTTCCTTTTTACTTCTTTTGATCTTCAGTTTCTCCACATTCCCATACTTTGAAAATGCCTCCAATCAGTTGCAAATATGAAGCTGTTATGGACAAAGTGCAAAAGGATTTCAAAGACAGAGGTTTCACGTTGTCCACCATTCCCGATCAAGAATCTAAAACCATTCTTTCTGCCAAACTATTTTCTGATCATCATTGTGATGATCAATAAATCATAATTTCGCTAGGACAGATTCTCGCTGGTTTTCCCATTCCTCTCTATGACCCTGACCTTCCCTTATTTTATGAAGTTCTTGCTCATGCGAAATTCTCGCGAGCCATCTACCAACTAAGCGGGGATTGTATCCGCTTAATGCTTGAGTTCGCCAATCGTGGTGCTGATAAGGGATCTCTTTACCCAAAAGAAGTAAGAGATCCTAAATTTGTGGACTTAGAGATATTCGCCGAAAAATATACGGTGTAAAGCTTCTTCGAAAACTATGAAGTAATAAACATGAAGAATGATAAAACTCGCTGCGGTGCTCGCTTGAAGAGAGAAGAGAATGTCGTCAGCGATAAAATACTCATGCAAGATATCGACTGTCATTCTGGCAAGAACAATGTTCCTCGTCATTCTAAAGACGATAGATGGTGCGTCTTTCCGTTGGTTTTGAAAGGACCTTACATTTCAGGTTCACATGTGCTCCCTGCGAATCTCGCCAATTATCAACCTTGGTTTTTTAACTGGCCTGAGAAATCAAAAGAGGTATGCTTCTTAAATTTCGCTCAATTTGTAATCATCACTCCTTTTTATACCTATTAATCTTGCGAAATTTCCAGATTATCAAGCTGAGGAAGAGTTACAAAAGAAATGCTAAGGCAAGTACCCTAGCAGCACTCCGTTCGATCACGGATGAAGTAAGAAATACTTTTCTTTATTATTTTTAACAATATTGTTGCCTATGTTGCTTATCTTCATTTGTGTGCGAAGGTTGGTGCTGAAGTTGTTGGAGAAGAATAAAATCCTAAGGTTGCGAAGACCAAAGGTAAAGGTAAAGGTTCTCTTCGCAGAGAGAAGTCTACTGCTCCACCTTCTAAGAAACGAAAGATTCATTCCCCTTGTCCTTCAAACCCTCAATCCAGCGAAAGCTCTGATGAAGATGATGATGTTGATATTCCTCTCGTAGAGGACAATCCTCCAACTGAATCTTCTATGGCGCAACTGTCTAGCATCTTCTCTGACTCCATGCAAAGAATTGGAGATGATCGTCTTTCTAGTACGTGGGAAGCTCTCGCGAGTATCTGTGACGTTCCTTTAATAGAGAGTGATGATTCTCTTCATGGGGTCTCCAGATCAGTGACTCCCAGCTTCCTAAATGCACTTGGTGTCTTGGTATGTCTTTGTTCCCTTATTTCTTCATAATTTCAATTTTAAGTTATATCTTGATAATTTTTTGGCTTTCCTTTATAGTCCGGGAGAGATTCCTTTGATGTTGCCTCAGATCTTGAGAAAAGGCGCAGTATTCTCGAAAAGAAGAATTTTCAATTTCGTAAGAAAAATGAAGAATTGGAGGCTGAAGCTACTGTTCTTCGCAAGAGAAATGAAGAATTCGAAACTGAATTTGCTACTCTTCGCGAGAAAACCAAGCAATTAGAAGCTGATTCTTCCACTCAAAAGAATAAGATTTCTAGTCTTCAAAGTGCCAACCAACAGCTTTATGGTATGAGACTTTTCTCTTTTCCTTTGTTTCCTTTATTTTGTTCACTCATTATCTTCCCTTATCTGACATACCATTTTCGCAGACGTTTATAACCTTTCTGATGAAGCCATTCTTCTTCACTCATTCCCCGATCCTATGGATAACAATGCCCTCCTTGATCACCTCAACGATTCTTTGAATAGTTTTTCAAATAACAAGATTAAATCTCTTCCTCTAAACGAACTTCAATCCAGATTTCTCCTCTTAGAAATTGATCATAGATCTAGTTTAGGCTTAGCCAACCAATTTAAACATCTATATCTTAGTTCTAAATAGAAAATTAATACTTTAAGGAAGAAAGTCAGTGATCTCATAGATGACAAAGATCGCATTACTAGTCAAGGGGCTCAAGCCTTAGCGAAATTCCAAAAAACCCTTCTTGAAGTTCAAATTGAACGAGATGAATCCATCCGCGAAAATGTTATTCTTAGCGAAAGAGAGAATCAAATTCGCTCCCTTCTTGTCATAAACAATGACGATGAATTCGCTTGGGCTGCGAAGGTTCTAGATGATGCCAGAAATAATTTAGGTGTTAATGTTAGTCTTCAAGCTGAGCATATGGCCTTGATTAGGGATATGATTTATGACAAAGAAGGTTGTTGATAATTTTTCTTTATTTAATTTTTTGTCTTTTATGAAGTTGTCATTAAGTTGCTGATTCATTGTCATATCATCTCAGAGGTTGAAGAGAGATTTCGCAAAAGAATTGAAAGAGGCAACTACAAATTACAGTTGCAAATTTCAAGAATGATGTTACTCTTTTTCGCAATCAGACTATTAAGACGGTCTGCGATGACAATAGCATTCCTCATTCTTCATACCCTTGCCTCCTTGATGAAATCCCTAAGAATGTGCCTTCTTTGGATATATCTGACAGCGAAGCTAGCGAAGAAGAGGAATCTGACGCAGATGAAGAAGTAGAAGGATCTAATGATGAAGAAAATGAAGAAGAAATTCTGTTTTCTTCTTTCTCTTTTTGTAACATCTGTTCGTTCATTCTTTTAATCTTTTATTTTTGTAATCTTTTGCTGCGAGTTTCTTGGGTCTTCAGATACAAGCTCTACCTTTGTTGTTCCTTTCTGCACATGTTAAAAGAACAATTCTTTTTTTGCAATACAGTTAATCAATATATTATCAACCTTTCATTTTATGAGCGCGTAAATCTATCATATGAAGACAAATAACATGTTTTTATTCTATACATTCCCATACTTGCCTCTGGTATTTGCATTCAAATGAGAGATTAAGCAAGTTACTTTCAAATAATGATATGTGTTCATGCCTCAATCGCAGCTGTTGCTGCTGAATTTTCGCAAGTAAGGAAACCTTGGTTTCTTCCAAGATTTCCTTTTTTATTTTTCTCTTATGTGGTCTTATTTTGCCTTCCTAGTTAAAGGTCTTACTGTGCCACCCCTTGTCATTGCGACAAAATCGCAGGACGTCTTTACACTTTCATGTAATGACCCATTGATCTTGCCTTATCATTTCTTTAGTATTGTTGCCTCTGCAGGATATTTTTGTTGCGAAAATATGACAGGCCTAAAAATTCTTGCGAATATAAAGCCCCATGACATTGCCGTCTTGCGACGAAATCGCAAGACGTCCTTACATTTTCATGTACTGACCCATTGATCTCATCTTATCTTTATATTTTGTATTATTGCCTCTTCAGGATTGTCGCGCAAATATGACAAGCCTAAATTTCCTTGCGGAAATAAAGCCTCATGACATTTGCGTCTTAAAACACTTATCAGCTCCCTAATGGAGGGTGCCGCCCTTATCATCTCCCTGGTTGCCCCTTCAAGGAGGCGTACTTATGCCATACAAGGCTAGCTCCCCCATCCGGTCTTAACAACAACCAGTTGTTTTCGCAACCTCTTATCCCTTTTTCCTATAGGGCTTATGGTTACGAGACTGCACCCTAAGTGGAGTTTTCTTCGGGCCGAGTGCAGCATATGCTGAGACACTTCAAATGCCACAGGCACTCTTGGCTCAACCGTGTACCTCGGCGCCTTGGTCAAATGCTGACTCCTTAGAAGAGACCCTCGGTCGTCCAATCTAAGTCATAAGCTTAGATTGAAAATCCAAAGTACCTCCTCTGTATGGGATTTATTGACCCCAATTCTCCATGACTCGGGTTCCAGGGGCGGTGTAACCTTTTCCCTGAGCCATGCAATAGGTACCCCCTTCTATGACGCACTTTAGGTCTTACATTTGCCTCTTGCGAAATTTTGATTTCGCGAACTAGGGTGTACGCCATAGTTGGTTCGCCTCTGTCTGATTAATTTGTTGATTCTTCTGCATAATTTTTTTTTTTGTAATTTCTCAATCATATCTTTATATTTCATAAAAGATATTCTCTGCTTCTGCATATCAACTTCCTTTCGCAACCTCATCTCTGCTATCCATAAGATTTTTTTTTTTTTTTTTTTTTTTTTTTTTTTTTTAGATCCAACCCATCATACATTTTTCTTTTACCTCCCAATTTATTCTTCGGCAGTCAACAAGTACATTCATTCTTTAGGTCTCTTATTTCTGCTATTTTCTGCCTCTGCATTTTTGAATTTTCCTGTCATTTTCTTGTCTGTTGCGAAGCCTTCGCCACTTCTTATCTTCATTATATATTGGTTTCGCAGTATTTCTTCCTCTCTCTGTTCTATTACATCTACCATTAATCTTTCACCTCTTTGTTTTTTTTTAATGTTGTGTTTCCAATTCTTCTTCTTCGCAGCTCTTTCTTCGCAAGATTCTATATCAATTTCATAACACTTCTTTCCTTCAACCCAATCTCCCTTTATGATGCCAACACCAGTGGGATGAGGGAACTTGATACATTGATGGAAAGTAGATGCCACACCTAAGATCTCATGTAACCAAGGTCGTCCAATCAGTGCGTTGTATGGTGATTCCACATCAACTACACAAAATAAAATTTCAGAAGATAATCCTTTCAGTGGAATTCGCATATGAACTTCTCCTTTTGGCTTATTTGCAGTACCGTTAAAACCATAGATTTTGTACGTTGAAGGTATTAAATCTTCATCTTTCCCTCCCATAGTTTTATAAGTATGATAAAAAAGAATATTCACGAAACTTTCAGTATCGATCAAAATTCTGTTGATTGCCCATGAATTCTCAGCTTCATCATCTTCATCCTCACTAGGTTTTGAGTTGATCTATAATCTTACCACCAATGGGTTGTCGTGCATTTCTCCATCCTCAGGTACTTCTTCTGCAGTAAAAGAGATAGTCTGCTTTTGCCATTCTTCTAGTGGAGATGTTTTCGCAATGTTCATTATTTCTCTATCATTGGCATCTCTTGCGAAAACCCTGCTGAGAGTGTTATCGTGAAAATCTCCAATCGTCTTGTATGAGTGTACGATAGAGTTAGAAAACAGATTCTTTGCCTTTGTGCCAATTTCAATCACAAATGTTTCTCTTTCTTTTGCTGTGTTTGGCTTGTAAATATCTGGAGGAGGTGGTAATGCTTGAGTTTGCGTTTGTCCTATTAGAAAGTGATTTAATTTTCCCTGGTCTATCATCCTGAGAATGATTCTCTTTATATTTCTGCAGTCATTTGTTGTATGTCCATGGAAATGATAATAAGAGCAAAATTCATTACTTCTATAGCTTGGAGGTGGTTCACTCCCCATGTTCCATGGTGCGGGTATGTTTTCCATTAGGATTATAGCTTCCCATATCTTCTCCACACTAGCATTCAAAGGTGGCATTTGATTTCTGCCCATATTATGACTTCGCTGCCCTCTGTGATGGTTTTTCCTCTGACCTCCATAAATTCCTTGCGGCTGATGACCTCCATAGGTTTCTTGTGGCTGATGACCTCCATACGTTTCTTGTGGCTGATCGAGTCTTTGGATTTTTTTATTTCCACCACGGCTATAGAAGTTTCTCTCTCTCTCAAATTCTTCTTGATCACGGCTCCCCATAGCTACTAGCTTTTGCTGACTATCCCCCATTATCCTCTCTTGTTGCCCTTGCGAGGTGCTCGCCACTGTATTTATTAACTTGGGTAACAAGCTTGCATTTGCTGCTCTTGAACTTGTGTTCGCAATGGGGTATGATTCCATCTCATTTTGCTTTTCCTCAAGAGCAATATATTCCTCCTAAAGTTCTCGCAACTCTGTCATTGTGATTGTATTTTTGATTATGAAAATTTGAATGTATAACAGGTTGGTTGCGAACATAGCATTGATAAATGATAGAATGAGATATATTTCGTCCACACGACCAGCCATATCACTACACATTGTCTTCCACCTCATAGTTAGATGCTTCAAACTTTCGCCAACCCTTTGCTTCAGCCCAAATACATCTTCAATGCCAGGTCGCGAGGAATTGTTACTTATATATGCTCCTAAAAATATAGCTTGCAAGTGGTTGAAAGATGTTATAGTATTCTTTGGCAAACCTTCAAACCATTTTAACGCCTCTCCTGTTAAACTTGATGTGAAATACTTGCATAATATTGCATCATGGTTCTCCCATTGTAGCATACATCTCACATAAGCTTTGATGTGTTGGACTGCATAAGTTGTTCCATCAAAAATGCTGGTTAACGCAGGTAAATTGCATTTTGGGGGTATTCCTCCTAATTGTACTTCTTGTGTGAATGGAGTTTTCGCAGCTTCCTCTATGGCTTCATCCAATTGTCTCTTTCCTCCTCCTCTTTTATAGTTTATCATTCCTCTCATTTCCGCTAACTCTTGCAAAATTTGTTCATTTATACCAGAATTTGGATCCATTGGTCTTTTCAACTTCGCCTCTCTTCTCCTGCGTTCATCTCTGTTTTGACTTTCTTGTTCATCATTTTCCTCTCGTCTTTCTCTGCGATTTTCTCTTTCACTTCTTTCATTAATTCGCACACCGTTATATCTCTCATTTTCTCCTATGTGCCGCCTTTCAGTTCTCCTTTGTACTCTATCATATTCTTCATTGATATTAGCATTATTGCGATTTCGCTCACGCCTCCTTTCTCGATTATCATGGTTATTCTGTTGAATTGCCTCTTGTAGCTCTTGTTCTTCCACTTCTGCTCTTAGTCTTTCCCTCTCGCGAGCTAGATGTGCTTGTTCAGTATAATCTCTTTCAATTTCATCTTCAATTACTCGTTCATTTCTTTGTATTTCTCTCCCATGTAATATTCTCCTTCCTTCTTCCTGATTTTCATCGCCATCTTGATTATTTCGCCCCTGACGGTGTTTATTTCCCCGATTTCTATCATTTTGCCCATTTTGAAGAGTTTCAGCATGTTGGATATAACGATCTTCCATTATTTCTCTTCCTTCGCGAAGTTCTTCGCCTGGATTTTGTATTCCCTCTCGAGTTTCTTCATTAGAATTTTCCATAGGCAAATTTTGTCTTATTTCTTCTCTAACTGATCTTGAACTTGATCTTGTAGTGCTTCTTGACCTTCTATTTTGTAATCTCATATTTTTCATCCTCAATTCATGATTTTTCCTTGTCAAATTCGCACGTTCTTCTGCTTCTAACCGCCTTTCTTCATGTATTGTTTGCGTCAATGCCTCTAATGCTGCAATCTCTTCATTTTCATGAATTATTCCTCCAATTACTTCTTGGTCTCTCTCCTCTTGTCTATTGCCTCCTAATTGCTGCTCTTCTCCCATTTCATCTACAAAATCTGATCGCCAAGTATGTACACTCACTCTGTCATAATCCTGACTCTATTTTGTATTGGTGGTGTACGTTGAATTGGCGGTTGAATTTGATTTTCTCTATTGTTCCTTGTATTCATTCTTGAAGATTCCCCCATCTCGTCTCTCCTTTCTCCAGCAAGTCTCCTACTCCTTCTAACAGTTGTTGGTTGTTTTGATGCATGTCTTCTTCTAGCCATTTTTCAATCTTAATGAATTGTTGAAATTTATATGAAATTCCTTCCCTATTATTCCAAATTCTTTCAAATCACAATATCAATCTTCAATCAGTCCCTGTTTCTAGCGCCATATGTAGTAGCAGGAAATCCCACACTACACCCCTCACAAGAATTCACACAATCAAGTCATTTTAAGATGAACAATTATATTCTCTATTGATTAAAACTCACAAATTCCACAAGATGGAAAGGAAATAAGCTAAACAATTTACGATCGCTCTAAACTTTCTCTCTCTTAATAACTTTCCCAACGCTTGAAAAACATCTCCCTTCTCTTAAGCCTGTTCGGCTCTTTATATAGGACATTACATAGTGGTTGTGACTAAGTCAATGTCCTTTATTTTCGGATCTGACTTGCGACATTCTCGCGAGTGTACAAACGTTAAATCTCGCAACACTCTCGCTAGGTCTTCACATCTTTCTCGTGTTCAAGCTGTCGTCATCCGTTGCATCATTTTTATTATCCATCTGCGACATCTTCGCAATGTGTCGTTTATGGATTTCGCAAGGGTCTTGGTGTTGCGATATTCTGATCCTACACTTCGCATTGTAATTCCTTAATACTACGTCAAACAAGAGTATATCATACACAGCTTCGCAGTTATGTTTTCAATATAACACGACTTGAAAGATACATTAGGAATGAAACAGTTCAAGTCAAAATATTAATAACCTCAAGAGGAAGGATGATGTCATCGTTGTAGTTCTTTACTTCTTCACATTGTTCAAGCCTTCGAGTAATACTTGTATGTCTCATATCCTAATAACTTTCTAGTAAACCTATACGAAGTTGACTCTAGTAAATAATCAAGCAACTCTTTAAATGAGTTTTGGTTCACTAAAATATGACAACCAAAGTTGACATACCAACGCTTGGTGGGTTCAACTAAGCTATGCTCTAACAATCTCCCCCTTTGTCAATTCTAGTGACAAAACTCTTACATCATATGGATAAACAAATTACAAGAATTCATTATACATACGCTTGATTCCAAATTTCAATATATATAAGACAATAACTCGATGACATGTGTGTATACATTCAATCCACAAATGTCGCTGTTGACATTATAATAAAAAAGCTAATACTCCCCCTAAAGGTAAGATAGGTAGATTTTCAATCCGCATATTTTTGTTATTCCCCTTTGTAGTTAAGATAACCACAAATATCAATATGATATGTTACTCCCCCTTAGTCCATGCTTTACTCTTTCATTATTCGTGAACATCAGGTTGCGAGCTTCAATGGTGCTGAAATTTTATGGAAGAATTCCATTCATCCAACAGTGTGTGCTTTGAACTGGAGATTACTTCACCCCCAATGCTGCGCCACTCAAGACAGAGAGTTAAATATTCTTAAACACGAATTAGCTTCGTTGTGCTATCTTTGTAAAAATGCCGAAGAGTGCCTGCAACATATCCTTTGGGACTGTTCAGTAGCGCAGCAATGCTGGCTGTGGTTAGCAGGTGTTTTCCACACGAGTCCGGTGGCTGATTTTAAAGCTTGTTACAAAGCTCTTTCTGGAAGGAGTGCTATGGCTAAAGATTTATGGTTGCTGGCAATCATGGTTACAAAATCAGAACTTTGGAAAGCAAGAAATGCGAGTTGTTTTGAGGGTGAAAAAATAAATTTTCAAAATCTGAAGACTAAGATCTTACTTCTAATTTCGGGATACTCTCGTAGGATTAAGAGTTTTATGTTCAATAATCAAGATGACCTTTTTCTCGTGAGGTTTTTCAATGTTCAGCACAAAAAAGTTCGAAGTAGAATTCCATTTGCTTGTGAATGGAGACCACCTGATGAGGATAGTTTGATGCTCTGCTGTGATGGTGCGGCAAGGCGTAATCCGGGTCCAGCAGGGGCAGGTTGTGTTCTTCGTGACTCCAACAGCGCTTGTGTGGGTGCATTGGCAGTGGGCTTGGGCATAGCTACTAACTATGATGCAGAAATTGAAGCAGTAATTGAAGGTTTGGACTGGGCCCGTAATTGGGCTTCTTTATACGCAATAACAAACATAATTGTTGCTTCAGATTCTAAAAGTGCGGTGAGTGCCTTCATAAGTGGAAAACTCCCTTGGCGAGTTCTCGGAAGATGGACACGGTTGAAAGCCTCGTATCGAAGAATTACCTTTAGACATGTTTACCGAGAAATTAATTTCTCGGCTGATTCCATGTCTAAGCACGCTGCTACTTTGGAAAAGGGGGCAATGGTACCCTTCCATGGTAGGCCAACCCTCTTAACTAATATTGAGAGTGAAGGCTCTAGCTACTTTAGATTCAAATGATTTTATTTTTTGGGCTTGCATGCCAATTTTCTCTTTTAGTTTTTTCTAGGGCTACGCCCCTTTCGTAACTCTTGTATTCTCTTTAGCTATCAATATATTTTGACTTAGCTAAAAAATAGTGATACCAAATCACTTGGTTACTCCATATATTTCTCCCCATTTTTGTCGCAAAATGACAAAGGTACGAGCAAATAAAGGACAAACCGAAAGGATCTTACAAATCACAAAAGACTTGCAACCTATAAGAGTTAAGCACGAGGGTTCCACATACCATTTTCGATAACCAATTGTTGATGGTGGCTTTTAGTTCAAGGGCTAAAATCGAAAAACATGTATTTAATGCACTGTCATCCTGCAAAGGAACAGAAGCCATTTAAAAGCAATGAGTGCTTAAGCCTCTTCGCTCACATATGTATTGAGCAATTCAATATATCTGTATATATGAAATTTACTCAGAATGGTGCTGCAACAGCAATCCCAAAATATTTTGTGAATTTTATCTTCCACCAGCATTATTCACTAATGCATGACTTGCCTAGTATTTTCCTACGCTATGTTCCCAGCCGAACTCTCAATATTGACATGACATGAAGATTAAAAGTTCACTCTCAGCAGAGTAGCATAAATCTCCCGAAGTGTCAGTATTGAGATCTGTATGGAAGTACTCACACAGGCTGCATCACTCTCTGACAAAGAGAATTTTGTATCGACGCACTTTTAAGCTAGCTCGATCGAACACGCTTAAGTTCCTTAAGGATAATCTAGACTGTTAATATCAGTCTTAAGAAACGATCACGGCCACAAAATTTGGCCACGTAATTCAACAAGCCTAGCCTACTCCTGCAGAATTAGGCGATCATCACAATGACCACGGCCGGGCCCACTAGCATCCCGACCGAGCGAATCCCATCTAGAACGTCCACAACGCTTCGAACAATTGACCCTAATGTGGGTGATCGCGCTGTTGGAAAAACATACTCAAACGAACTAAGACCGGCAAAAACGGTCTCAAAACCCATCACATCCGTCCAACTTAGCCAGCCTAGTTGGACGGCGTAGATCGCATCTCAAATGATAAAAGAAGTATTGGCGTGTTCACTGGCGGCTTAATTTCTCCCTTAGTCGATCGACCTGCCCACGGCAAGTCCCGGGAGTGTTAAAACGTTTTCCCAAACTATAGCGAACGCGCTATTCCAAAACCCTAGTATGGGTTGCGACATCATACAACTGCCGCAAGTTGATCATGTCCGTCCATCTTCGCCAGCCTGGTCGGACGACCTAGATCCAGTTTCAGATGGGCAATGAGGTGTCGTCGCGTTCACCATCGACCCAGCTCCACCCTTGGTCGATCGACTTGCTCATGGCAAGCCAGGAGCGTAGAGAATCGTTCACCAAAAGTAGGGTGAACGCGCTGCTTTGAAACCCTAATTGGTGTTTGCGGCAGTATGTTACTGTCGCAAATCGATCACGACCATTTATCTTCACCAGCCGAATCGAGTGGTTTTGATCTAATTTTAGATGGCCCAGGGGATGTTAGCATATTCACCAACGGCTCGTCTTTGCACATGGCCAATCGGCTTGTTCGAATCAGCGCCCAGCGCTTCGATTCGACTAGCCAAAACAGGGTTGGTCGCGCGGCCCCTAAACCCTAAAATTAAATCAACGACAGTATGCAACTTCCGCAAATCATCTCCGCCGTCCAACTTCGCCAAACGAGTTGACCGGCCTAGATTTGATTTTAGGTGACCAACAAGATGTTTTTGTGATCACCATCCACTCTTCTTTCATGAGGGAAAATTGGCCAAGCAACAACTAGCTCATAGGGGTCCCAAACGATCGCCCAAAGGTAACTAGTTGTGATGCTTGCATGAAATTCAACAGCAGTCATTAACTGCCGCAAATCGCCTCAGCCACTCAGCTTGGCTTGCCGATCTAAGCGGTCCAAATCTAACTTGGATCGACCGATAGGATTTTAGAATGGCTACCAGTCGCCACTTTCCTATAGGAACTGATCAGCCACTCCTTGGGATGCGTGCGTAGCACCCACCAACTCCCTGAAAAAGGGCGGTCGTGCTCCTTTTGAGACGCTCAATCCGTGACTGATTCGATCGAGCTCTAAAACAATGATGCTCCATGCACATCGATTATTTGGAGCTGCTTGTTTAAAAGCGATGCTTTACGTGCATCAAATACATACGATATTTCATGAATATCGGCTTCACAAATAACTTAGTTATTTAACCTAAAGCGCTACGTGCTGCTTTCAGCGGCGAGTCCCACGACTCGACCCACTTACTCGAGATACAAACATGTCACAAACTGGGGGATGCTCACGGGGGTATTGGTCTGGCGGTTTACAGCGTGCGGCGTCCAACGCGCCCATTACGAGAAAGTGTCAGGAAAGACGGATGGTTAACAGTAATGAGAGTAGTGGGTCAACGTGTGATCGGTCTTCCCTCATAACGGAAACACAGTGATCATTACCTTCCGTACAACTCCACTTCTCCATTACTTAACTTCCTCTGCTTCCTATGAGATCAGGGTACGCTCAATGACTTGCATAAATAGGTTTTCAATCTATTTCAACAACAAGAACACAAGTGTTATCAACACAAGTAGCCAGAAACCATTTTCTGATACAAGTCATAAAACACCCACACCTTCATAATTCAACATTCTGATCTCAAACACCTTCTTCGCTTCCCTCCCTAAGATCAACCCTTCTCCTTCACCTTGTGACCGAATTGAATCTGGAACGGCCATTTCTTGGTTTAGGCCAGAGTCTCACAGATTGATCTCTCGAACTCAAAAGTACTCCCATGCAGTACATTTGTTTAGGGTTTGAATTCGTTTCTCATCAACACACCCAAATTTACCAAAAACAACAGAATCAATTTTTACCCCAAAATAATTGGAGACCACAGTAGGAGATTAATCTCTCGGTTGCAAGATCAGTTTTCAATTTCATTTCAATTTCCTCAAAGAATTCAAGATGGTGGATCTTAGGTCTGGATCAGAGACAAATCCCGATGTTACTGGCGCTGACAACATCCCTGGTATTAACGTTGCTGCCGGTGACACCAATGTACCACCTACCAGCACGATCAACACATCTCGTGGCGCTACATCCTCAACTACCAACACCAGCGGCACATGGAACATTCCCTTAGGCGTGACACCTCCAATCACCAGAGCCAGAGCCGCTGCCGCCACCCCCGATATTTCTTTGAGCGTAACGCCCCCGGTTATTCTTAGAGCTACTACCACTCCCCCATCGGGACGAGAGACTGGAGGAGCCAGAGGAGGCCAACCCCATATCACCATTGTCGATTTCATGGAAAGACAAGAAGTTCTCACTAAGGCTCAGATGGACATGGTTACAACTCAGAAAGAGGTACTCACTTTCCTCAAAACTCTAACAGAATGACTACCACAAGAGCCGCGTCACCCCATGGAACCGATAAGGAGTACCTTCAACACTCTTGGCGCAAGCACTTCAATAGGGCGTGCATTCATAGATGAGGAATTTCGTGTTACTCCTGAGCGCTCAAGAGAAAGGAATCTGCCATCCAATTTCATCACGCGTGAAGATCCGGAACGACTTCTCCAAAATTGAGGGAACGAGAACCCGGTGGACCAGCACCAGCACCAGCCTCCGTATCCTCCTGATGTGCAAGGAGTTCCTCTCCCGAGAATATACTCCTCTCCTCAGTTTTCCCTTTATAATGGTACTGGTAATGCTCGCGAACACATTTCTCGTTTTCAGGAGTAATTGGGAGAGCACGAATACAACCACGTCCTTCTCCTGAAAGAATTCTCAAAGTCGCTCACTGGAAGAGCGTACACCTGGTGTAGGATCAGAATATCGCGACATCAATACTTCGCGAGATCAATAAATAATGACATTGCGAGAGTGTCGCAGAAGAATAACATTAATGACGCAATGAATGACGACAGCCAAAACATGAGAAAAGTGTGAAGATCTAGCGAAGTTAGGAAAATTGCGAGATTGTATACTTGTATACTTGCGATATTTCGCAAGTCGTTTCGAAAATAAAGGACAGACTTATTTTGTCATCCATTGTATACTATCCTATATAAAGAGTCGAATAAGTCTGTTGTAAGGGGAGATTCTTTTGAGAGTGTTAGACAAGTAATTAGGAGACAGAAAGTTGGTGGTGATTGTAATTTCTTTAACCCGTTTCTATTTTATCTTGTGAATCTTCAAGGAAATAATCAATAAAATCATTGTTATTCATCTAAAAAATGTCTTAGTTGTGTGGAATATTGTGAGGGGTGTAGTGTAGGATTTCCTGCAATTACATATTGGCGCTAGAAAGGGCTGTTTGAGTAAGGATACACATCGTGATTTGAAAGAATTTGGAGTAGTAGAGAAGAAATTTGATACAATTTTCAACAGTTTACCAAAATTCAGAAATAGTTAGAAGGAGAAATGCATCTGAGCAACCAATAACTGTTAGGAGAAGTAGGAGACTTGCCGGAGAAGAGAGAAATGAAATGGGAGAATCCTCAAGAAGGAACATAAGAAATGATGAGGAAAATCAAATTCAATCACCAATTCAACCAGTGACGGATAGAACTGTGGATTATGATAGAGTAAGTGTGCATACTTGGAGATCAGATTCTGTGGACGAAAGGGAAGAAGAACAACAATTGGTAAACAATGGACAAGAAGGGAGAGATCGAGAGGGGAATGGAGAAATAATACATGGGAATGAAGAGATCGCAGCATTAGAGGCGTTGAGGCAAACAATACATGAAGAGAGACGATTAGAGGCAGAGGAACGTGCAAACTTGACAAGACAGAATCATGAGTTGAGGATGGAAAACATGAGATTACAAAACAGAAGGACGAGAAGCACTACAAGATCAAGATCAAGATCAATTAGAGCGGAAAGAAGGAGAAATTTACCTACAGAAGCTGTTGATGAAGAAAACCAAAGAGAAGCGCAAAATCCAGGCAGGGAACATTGCGAGAGAGGAGAAATGATGGAAGATCGTTATATTCCACGTCCCGAGACTATTCAAAATGGGCGAGAATGATGAAAATCAAGGAAATAGGCAGCGTCGAGAGGCAAAATGATCCGATTCTTTGAAGAAAATCAAGAAGAAGGAAGAAGAATATTGCATGGGAGAGAAGCACAGAGGAGGCAAAAAGAGATTGAGGATGACATTGAAAGACATTATGTTGAACAAGCACGTCTAGCTCGCGAGAGAGAGAAAGATTGAGAGCGAGAAATGGAAGAACAAGAGTTAGAAGAGGCAATTCGCCAGAATAATCATGATAATCGAGAAAGAAGGCGAGAACAAAATCGCAACAATGATAATATTAATGAAGAGTACGAAAGAGCACAAAGGAGAAAGCGATAGGCACCAAAGAAGAGAAATCGATAGATATAATGGTGTGCGGTCGCGAAAGAATCGAAGGAGAAGATCGCGAGAGAAATGCGAGACGAGAATGATGAACAAGAAAGTCAAAGTAGACATGAACGCAGGCGAAGAGAAGCGGAACTAAAAAGACCAATGGATTCAAATTCTGATGTAAATGAACAAATTTTGAGAGAATTGGCAGAAATGAGAGGAATGATGAACAATAAAAGGGGAGGAGGAAAGAGACAGTTAGATGAAGCAATAGAAGAAGCTGTGAAAACCCCGTTCACACAAGAGAT
This sequence comes from Papaver armeniacum, assembly GCA_023531295.1. Classification (NCBI taxonomy): domain Eukaryota; kingdom Viridiplantae; phylum Streptophyta; class Magnoliopsida; order Ranunculales; family Papaveraceae; genus Papaver; species Papaver armeniacum. The sequence continues at coordinate 143,673 of JAJJWW010018266.1, forward strand.
ACAATTAAGAGGAATACCACCGAAGTGCAATTTACCGACATTAACCAGCATTTTCGATGGAACAACTTGTGCGATACAGCATATCAAAGCTTATATGAGATGTATGCTACAATGGGAGAACAAAGATGCTATATTGTGCAAATATTTTGCATCAAGTCTGACAGGAGAAGCTTTGAAATGGTTTGAAGGGCTACCGAGGAATACAATAACATCTTTTAATCACTTGTAGGCTATATTCTTAGGGGCATACATAAGTAATAATTCCTCGCGACCAGGTATTGAATATGTATTTGGGTTAAAACAAAGGGTTGGTGAAAGTTTAAAACATCTAACTGTAAGATGGAAGACAATGTGTAGCGAAATGGCAGGCCGAGTGGAGGAAAGATATCTCATCTTATCATTCATTAATGCTATGTTTGCGACAAATCTGCTATATATCCAAATTTTTAGAGTCAAAAATACAATCACAATGACTGAGTTGCGAGAGCTTCAGGAGGAGTATATTGCTCTATAGGAAAAACAAAATGAGATGGAATCATACCCTGTTGCGAATATAAGTTAAGGAGCTGCGAATGCAAGTTTGTTACCCAAATTGATAAACAGCTCTTGTGGCGAGTACCTCGCAAGGTCAACAAGGAGTGAGGATACCGGATGATGGTCAACAAAAGTTGGTAGCTATGGGAAGTCGCGATCGGGAAGAATTTGAAAAGAAAGAAATTTCTACAACCGTGGCGGAAATAATAAAATTCAAAGGCTTGATCAACTGCAAGAAACCTATGGAGGTCAAAGGCATAATTCGCAAGAGACTTATGGAAGCCAGAGGCAGAATTATCACAGAGGACAGCGAAGTCATAGAGTCATATGGGAAGAAATCAAAATGCCACCGCTAAACGCTAGTGTGGAGAAGATATGGGAGGCTATAATCCTGATGGAAAACATACCTGCACCATGGAACATGGGAAATGAACCACCTCCAGGTGATAGAAGTCATGAATTCTGTTCTACCACCACTTTCATGGACACCAAACGAATGATTGCAGGAATATAAAAAGAATCATCCTCAGAATGATAGATCAAGGGAAGCTAAACCAATTCTTAAAATGTGAAGAGAAGGTTCAACCATTACCAACACCTCCAGAGAATCGCAGAGTAAATACGACAAAAGGGAAAGAAACATTTGTAGTAGAGGTTGGAACGAAGGACAAAAACTTGTTCTGCAATTCTATCGTTCATTCATTCAGGACAATCGAGGATTTTCATGATAGTGTTCTCAGTAGGGTTTTCGCGAGGGATATTGATGATAGAGAAGTAATGAACATCGCGAAAACATCGCCACTAAAAGAATGACAAACACAGATTATTTCTTTTACTGCAGAAGAGGTGCCTGAGGGTGGCGAGTTGCATGACAATCTGATCGCTGTCGTAAGCGACACAAATATAATTACACTTTCTTACTACTCAAAATATAAATATAGCAAGGGCAAGAAAGGATCGATCCCACAGAGAGGTCTAGGTTGTCAAATTGTTATGGTTTCCTATATAAAACACCCGGAAGAATTTCTGATTGTGTAAATAAAAATAAACAAAAAGCAAATAAACAAAACACGCAAATCAAGAATGTGAAATATTGGATAAAGGTTTCATCTTCAATTGCAAACAAGTTTATGAATGTATGAATAGAATTCGTATTTAATCTCGCTATCACCAAAAGCCTAGAGAATCAAGAGAGCAAGATAATCTATTAATTTCCTAATTCATCACACACACATTAGGGCTGCGTATGTGAATTCTACCTAAAGAATAACCTAACGCCTTTGCGCTAATCAAGTTCAATTCCTAGGAACATTAAGTTTTGAGAAATAGGCTAATCAATGCAATTGTAATACATTGCGCAAACAATTCGAACAAAGGTCAATTTCTACATATGATTACGAGGATATATCACTACAAACCCTAATCATATCATGCTACTCGTATTCAAGGTTATCGCTCGATGGAAACCCTAAAATAGCTATAGATATGGATGTGAGTTCAATCAATTCTAGACTCGACTAAACAAACATTCAATCATATTACAATCCATCAATCATGCAATTATTATAACCCGTAGAAAGTGAACGATAATATTGAGAGAAAACTAATTCATAAAAATCATAACTTGGTTGCAAAATCCAACTACGTCTTCAACCAATATTAAAAACTTAGTTACTTGTGTTTTTGGAAATCATCATAGAAAGTTTAGAAGAACCTATCATGTGAAACCCTAGAACAAAAGTAGAAGTCTCCCTAATGGAGATATATCTAGGTTTAGAGAAAAAGTTCTATTTATATGCCTCTCCCAAAAGGATACCCAAAGTAGGTCAAGTCTTCTCCAAACCCGTCTCAAATTCGTCCACCAAGCCCAGGAGTGAAAAATATGTCTCTGGAATTTTGGGTCTAAAACTGGTCGCCGGATTTGCTGACGTCATCGCCGGAATCCGGTCACCGGAAAAATATCTCAGGCCACCTTTGTCATCAGGTACTATCACCAGGCAATTCTATACTTCCAGTAGCTCCGCTTTGCTTCTCTGCAGTCCACACATTCACAAAAATCATCAAACCCAACTTCTCATTCCTTGCGAAAACGTACCCAAAAGCGTGACGCGTAGCTCATATGTCCGGCCGTCGACTCTTGCATCCGACTCATACCCCCTCGCGATTCACCTGAAATATTGCGATCGACACTTTAACCTCGAAATCCACTCACAGGAACTATGCTCACCGGTGCGCCATTTTCACTCCGTTTCGCACTATTTCGCCTTTGTCAAGCTCCATTTCCCTTTCTGAGCCACAGGTCTTTCTCTACTCGGCCTAGCCATTACCACCACCTGACACCACCATTGCCTCAGTCCATTGCAGGTTGCACATCAGCAACACCACCATTCTCTCCCTGAACTGACATCAGCTTACTATCATGCCAGCACCACCTCCTGCAGCTTCAACAATTACCCTGCAGCTTATATCCATCAAATCTGAACCACCATTCTCTGTAGCCGCATTGCCGACCTTGACTTTAGGTACTGAGCTGCACAACCATTTCCAGCTCTCCCCTGTTGAGACTACAACCACCAGTTCCAGCTGTAGCTATCACTGGCTTTCTCTCGTTCAACTTCTCCTTATTTTGTTGGCAGCTGCTCATTGTCACTAGCACATCTGAACTTCCATCACATTACAGTCCCATTTACAGTACCACCACCAGCATTCTCTCCTGTCACGGCCGCAACTCCACCAGAATCATCGCTTCCAATATCTTGCGTTACACCAGTTGCGGCACACTTCACAGCTTCAGTGCAGCTGCAGCTCTGCCATAACCCAGCATCACCACCATCTCTTCCTTAGGTGCTCATCACTGCCAATTTCCCTCTGCAAATTCACTGGCCAGTTCGCTATCGCCTGCAGTCACCAGCAACGCCTTCATCCCTCGCAACTGCCATTTGCGCAAACCACCTCAGGCCATACTTCACTGGCCAAACTGTTCTCAACCCCTGACTTCAACTCCACCTTCCCTGCACAGCCTCAGTCTCTACATTGGTCTGATCTATTGCCAGCTTCACCATGCTCAACTGCAACTATCACCAGAACCACAATGCCAACTCCACTAAATAAACAACCACACATTCCCTTGCCATCACTGCCTGCCTACCACAACAACAGCTTCATGCCTGCAATGCACCTGCAATCCAGCTGCAACCAATTTCTATTCATTCCGTAGCATCTATCACCAGTTCTAGCACTTCTTTCTCAACCTCCATTTGATCCGCAGCTGCAACTTCAGCATACAAACTCCACTTGAGTCTCCCCGGAATCAGTGTGAAGCAAACCCATCCTTTCTATGCGAGACCACCATGTTCGAAACACCTCAATTCCTCCACCAATGCTCCCTTGTAGTCAGCTCTGCACTCACCATTGACAAACCACAAGACCCATCTTCTCAGGCCACCAATGCTCCCTTGTAACTGCCATTTGCGCAAACCACCTCAGGCCATTGGTTCAAGTCCAGCTGCACTTTACCAATATCTGCTCCGTAGCCATCAACAGCACGGCATAGCTTCTCTGTCCTACTCTCGATCCTCTGCCATTCTTATCCTTGCTTGCTCGAATTCACATCATCGGTCCCCGCACCAACATCCCGAGCTCTGAGAATATAACTCAAACAAGCCATTCCATCATCACAAAACCATTTGAGTTAAAAGCCATCATCGACTTGCGCATCGAACAACCAGTGCCAAAGCCTCCCCTGCAGCTCTCAGTTCCTCTCCATCAATGCAGCAGCCTAGACTCAACTCCCATCAGCAGCTCAATAGTAGCTCCATCTGCAGTTCAGCTGCCTTCTCTTCATTCTCAGTTCATCATCACTTCAAACCCATTGCCTCGTCAATTCAACCCTACTCTCAGGAACCCTGGCAACCTTGGAGATGTAGACTGGTCGTTGTTGAATTCGTTCAGGCATTTTATCGAACAAATCTTTGTGCCATTCTCTTGGTGTTAACAATTGTGAACTGTGGTTGATCCTAACTATTACACATCTTCTTCCCTGCACAATTTCACGATTCACACAATACCCACAACTCCTAAAACGCCATTAATCATTCATACCCTCAATTGAAGGCAAAGTGGCTTGTTTCATGTTCATTCCGAGTTCTTGATGATACATTGCTCAAAATCTCTGTCATGTAAACCGAATCCAAGTGAGAACCCAATCTCTCCCAACCTGCACAGACTCTCGTTGCTTCTCTGGTTCGAACTCTAACCATCTGAAATCTCACTCAAACCCATGTTAGCACAGTGACCATCATCAATCATTCATGGCTCAGATTCAAAATAAAAGAGAGAAAATATCTTCTCCCTGGTTCGAGTTATGGTACAAGTAGTGGACGGATAAATACACCCACAATCTTGGAAAAGGGCCACCCGAACTGGTTATCCCTTAACCTTAACTGACCTATATTTAATACTCCTCCCAAAAGAGGTGTCCCTTAACCTTAGCTAGGCTCTCCATAGTACTTCCCTTTTAACCAAAATCTGGCTACCCCTTAACATGTGGCTGGGCTCCAGTTAGTGTTCGCCCATGAAATGACAATTTTGCCCTTTGCTTATGAGTTCTTGTTTTGCTCATAACTTCTCCATACGAACTCAGAATGACTCCGTTCTTTCGCCATTGTCTTTGTCTTTTCGTGCTCTTCGAGATGATACAAAGAAATTCCGGATTTGAGCGAGTTCCACTTCTTTTTGCTCCAATGATTCCAAAACACCTAATACACTCAAAAGCGAACATAAGATACATAATTCACACGAAAAATAGCAAAGAAAGCATAAATACTAGATATTAAATACGGTGTATTCTACACCTATCAAATTCCCCCACACTTAGACTTTGCTAGTCCTCGAGCAAATCAAACAAAACAATTCCAAAAAGATACATACAACTCCGTGTCGTCGAGGCTACGGTCACTTTTAGCATAAATAACAAGCCTTTAAACCCCTAGGTGTCCCTAGTGGACGAGTTATAGTCTCGTGAAGGTTTACTAGAGATATACCTACAAAACCTATATTTCAAACTCCGTCTATTTGTGACAACTCAATGAATGAATCCAAAATGACTACAGGAGGAGGTACCTTGCAAATTCAATTCAAATATTAGTAAATAAACTCTAATTAGATAGTCGAACAAGCCACAATACTCGGAAACTGACAAACCACAATCACAATGAAAAGATTAAGAAGATGGATATAGATGTAGATGTTGGCGAATATTCACAAGTGTTCGATGTTTCCCATATCTGTCTGAAGGTCACTGCTAAGATGAACCTAATCCTATTGGATTGAGCTACTTAGTGCTGAATACTACATCAAATCAATTGGCATATACAAGGGAACCAAAAGTGACTTTATTCAACACAATAATAATTTATTCTCTTTTTTTTATGATTGGATCAAACTGGATCCAAAAATTTTTTTTTTTTTTTTTAGACGGCATGATTAGATCTTTTGGATCCAAGCGCATGCTTCTTGTCAGCAAGTACATGATAGTTGCCTTGGATCCTGCATTCCACGCTTGTTTAGGCGACGGAGACAGGGACTACGTTTCACACATACTGCTATTCCCAAGTGTCTTTTTATTCCGTTTTGGTCTAATTGGTCGGTCCTTTTTTTTTCTTTTCATATATATATTTTTTTTTTTTTTTTTTTTTTTTTTATTAGTAACTCAACCACTCTATTTCATCCTAGCAGTAATAACACGTCGATGTTTAGTGACCCACCAAAGCACTTAGAGAACAATAGATAAATATGGAAAAATAAAAATAGAATGTGATATGGTGATATTCCGAGATATGGTAACAACTATCATATAATTTGTGATTTCTGAGCTATGTTCGTCCCCTTTTAGTTAATTAGTTCCTCAACTCCTGCATTCAAAATGGTTCCATCCACTAATGGTGTCAAAAACAAACTACACAAACATATAAATGCTCCCCCACACTTAAACTTCACATTGTCCTCAATGTGTAAAACCGAAAGTTCTGAATTCTGACGTAACAGCAGATAAAACGCAAAAACTGTGCAAATTGGTAAGGAATTTGGAAAAACTCCATTTCATAAAAGTTGTTCACCTACGTGTTTTCTACACAGTGTCAAAATTTCACAGTGTTTCGATAAACGGTCTGACAGTTATGGTCTCTGGAATGAACTACGCGCAGTCTGAATTTTTCTGACGAAAAGGTATTCGTCCTAATTCTCTTCTAAGATAGATTACGGACTCAATGAATTTAAACATAGGGATGCAAATATGATATGAAAACAGTAAAAAATAAATAAACGAAACAAAAACAAAATGCAAAAGGATAAGAGATACAAAACCGGTGGGTTGCCTCCCACTAAGCGCTTGTTTTAAAGTCGACGGCCCGACCGAGCTTCTTGTACGATTCATTCCCCATACACCAACAATCTGAAAAGTTGGGGATCCGTCCATAAAACCTGTTTTGGAAACACTAGCTTCACACAAATATTAGTAATATAAAACAAAAGTGAAGCTATGAACCGATAAAAGCTTCCCCCACACTTATTCTTGTCCACACATGGAAGTGTATAAAGAATATAGGAGTCGGGTACTTCCACGGTTTCTTGTTCCATAACCTGCATAGTATGAGAATCAAGTGTCTCTAATGGCGGAAAACGAGAAACAAAGTCATTCAACAATATTCTCGAAGCACATACATTCAAACCAATAAGAGGTAAAGGAGAAGAAATAATAGGCAAAGGGTTAGATAAACCTTGCACAATCTCTTGTATTACGGAATCCTCTTCATCCTTGAAAAACTCAAGTGAATTATTCACCTCTTGGATATCATGGTCCTCTATCAAACCTTGCAACCATTCTTCGTCCGTTTCTGCCTTAACCAAAGTATCGACATAAACATCATCATTACAATCATTTGCAAGCTCAATTGGGTCTTCCACAATATTGGTCATAACGGTCTCATTCTCAACATACTCCTCTTTGTTGTAAGGCACATACTCTTTTGCGGATCCAAATTTTATCATAAGAAACTTTTTTAGAACACTCGAAAATGCATCATCCTCAAGCTCCACCCTTTGAATAGGCTCTTGATCATTATTAAGATCAATGCTTGAGTAATCTACACAAGTGTCAACATATTCCTCTTCGTCTTCATCTTGATCCCAAAAAGACTCCTCGGAGATGTCACCATGAGTTGGTTCAAACGATGTATTTTCATAATAATCATCATCACTATCATAGTCATCATAACATTGGTCCTTGCTGAATTTAGTGTTACTTATCTCTAACTCATCCTTTTGAATAGGTGAATGATCATTATTACGATCAAGAGTTGAGTTAACTACACAAATATCAACAAAAGTCCCCGAAGGTTCGCCTTTTTCAACATAATTATTCATTTCCTCCTTGTACTCATCAATGCCTTGTCTTAAAGTGGAAACACCTTTTTGAAGCTCTTGGAGTGATTCATCCAAATTCTGCATATAGTGTTCCATTTGTTTGTAAAGCTCATTCGACAAAGAAAAAGTAGAATTACTTACTTCAGTATTGTTAGGCCAATTATATTCCCTTTGAATGGGTGTATGATCATAACTACGATCAGAAATTGGGCCATACATACTATGAGCACATTCGGTCGATGAAAATGGTTCCATATTTGGGTTGTCCGCAAATTGACTCCATGCTGTCCATAAATTGTTGCATTTCATCTACCAAACTAGAGGAAAAATTAATAGGATTACAACTAGTCTCCCCTCCTTGTGGTTGCTCACTTACATAACCACCATAAGAAGGTTGATATGTATGAGAATAACTCATAGGGTACGTGGAATATTGACCATAACCAAAGGATTGGTTTTGATTGTATTCCCCATAAGGGTGATAATTGTTATGTTGTTGAGGTTGAAAGCCGTATTGATTGCTCCAATAAGCTCCGTCCATAGAAATTGGTACCTGAAACGAGATTCTCAAAACTCGGTTAAGAACCAAAGAATAAGAAAAATTAAAACAAAACTAAAAGCAAAAATAAGAACCCAAAAACAATTGACAACCGCTGCCTCCCCGGCAACGGCGCCAAAATTTGATCGCTGTCGTAAGCGACACAAATATAATTACACTTTCTTACTACTCAAAATATAAATATAGCAAGGGCAAGAAAGGATCGATCCCACAGAGAGGTCTAGGTTGTCAAATTGTTATGGTTTCTATATAAAAACACGAGGAAGAATTTACGATTGTGTAAATAAAAATAAACAAAAAGCAAATAAACAAAACACGCAAATCAAGAATGTGAAATATTGGATAAAGGTTTCATCTTCAATTTCAAACAAGTTTATGAATGTATGAATAGAATTCGTATTTAATCTCGCTATCACCAAAAGCCTAGAGAATCAAGAGAGCAAGATAATCTATTAATTTCCTAATTCATCACACACACATTAGGGCTGCGTATGTGAATTCTACCTAAAGAATAACCTAACGCCTTGCGCTAATCAAGTTCAATTCCTAGGAACATTAAGTTTCAGAAATAGGCTAATCAATGCAATTGTAATACATTGCGCAAACAATTCGAACAAAGGTCAATTTCTACATATGATTACGAGGATATATCACTACAAACCCTAATCATATCATGCTACTCGTATTCAAGGTTATCGCTCGATGAAAACCCTAAAATAGCTATAGATATGGATGTGAGTTCAATCAATTCTAGACTCGACTAAACAAACATTCAATCATATTGCAATCCATCAATCATGCAATTATTATAACCCGTAGAAAGTGAACGATAATATTGAGAGAAAACTAATTCATAAAAATCATAACTTGGTTGCAAAATCCAACTACGTCTTCAACCAATAATAAAAACTTAGTTACTTGTGTTTTTGGAAATCATCATAGAAAGTTTAGAAGAACCTATCATGTGAAACCCTAGAACAAAAGTAGAAGTCTCCCTAATGGAGATATATCTAGGTTTAGAGAAAAAGTTCTATTTATATGCCTCTCCCAAAAGGATACCCAAAGTAGGTCAAGTCTTCTCCAAACCCGTCTCAAATTCGTCCACCAAGCCCGGGGAGTGAAAAATATGTCTCGGAATTTTGGGTCTAAAACTGGTCGCCGGATTTGTTGACATCATCGCCGGAATCCGGTCACCGTCGCTTAGGAATCCGGTCACCGGAAAAAAATATCTCAGGCCACCTTTGTCATCGGTACTATCACCAGGCAATTCTATACTTCCAGTAGCTCCGCTTTGCTTCTCTGCAGTCCACACATTCACAAAAATCATCAAACCCAACTTCTCATTCCTTGCGAAAACGTACCCAAAAGCGTGACGCGTAGCTCATATGTCCGGCCGTCGACTCTTGCATCCGACTCATACCCCCATCGCGATTCACTGAAATATTGCGATCGACACTTTAACCTCGAAATCCGGCTCAGGAACTATGCTCACCGGTGCGCCATTTTCACTCCGTTTTCGCACTATTTCGCCTTTGTCAAGCTCCATTCCCTGCTCTGACCACGGGTCTTTCTCTACTCTCGCCTAGCCATTACCACCACGACACCACCATTGCCTCGGTCCATTGCGGGTTGCACATCAGCAACACCACCATTCTCTCCCCCGAACCGACATGACTTACTATCATGCCGGCACCACCTCCTGCTGGCTTCAACAATTACCCTGCGCAGCTTATATCCATCAAATCCGAACCACCATTCTCTCAGCCGCATTGCCGACCTTGACTTTAGGTACCGAGCTGCACAACCATTTCCAGCTCTCCCTGTTGAGACTACAACCACCAGTTCAGTTTGTAGCTATCACTGGCTTTCTCTCGTTCAACTTCTCCTTATTTTGTTGGCAGCTGCTCATTGTCACTAGCACATCTGAACTTCCATCACATTACAGTCCCATTTACAGTACCACCACCAGCATTCTCTCCTGTCACGGCCGCAACTCCACCAGAATCATCGCTTCCAATATCTTGCGTTACACCAGTTGCGGCACACTTCAGCGAACCGGTCTGTTGCTGACTCTGCCATAACCAGACATCACCACCATCTCTTCCTTAGGTGCTCATCACTTTGCCAATTTCCCTCTTGCAAATTCACATCCCGATTCGCTATCGCTGCCCTGATCACCAGGCAACGCCTTCATCCCTCGCAAGCGCCATTTGCGCAAACCACCTCAGAGCCATACTTCATTGGCCAAACTGTTCTCAACCCCTGACTTCAACTCCACCTTCCCTGCACAGCCTCAGTCTCTACATTGGTCGATCTTGCCGGCTTCACCATGCTCAAGCGCAACTATCACGGACCCACAATGCCAACTCCACTAAATAAACAACCGCACATTCCCTTGCCATCACTGCCTGCCTACCACAACAATGACTTCATGCTCGCAATGCACTGCAATCCAGTGCAACCAATTTCTATTCATTAGTAGCATCTATCACCAGTTCTAGCACTTCTTTCTCAACCTCCATTTGATCCGCAGCTGCAACTCAAAGATACAAACTCCCTTCGGTCTCCCACGGAATCCAGTGTGAAGCAAACCCATCCTTTCTATGCGAGACCACCATGTTCAGAAACACCTCAATTCCTCCACCAATGCTCCCTTGTAGTCAGCTCTGCACTCACCATTGACAAACCACAAGACCCATCTTCTCAGGCCACCAATGCTCCCTTGTAACTGCCATTTGCGCAAACCACCTCAGGCCATTGGTTCAAGTCCAGCTGCACTTTACCAATATCTGCTCCGTAGCCATCAACAGCACGGCATAGCTTCTCTGTCCTACTCTCGATCCTCTGCCATTCTTATCCTTGCTTGCCTGAATTCACATCATCAGTCCCCTGCACCAACATCCTGAGCTACAGAATATAACTCAAACAAGCCATTCCATCATCACAAAACCATTTGAGTTAAAAGCCATCATCTGACTTGCGCATCGAACCACCAGTGCCAAAGCCTCCCCTGCAGCTCTCAGTTCCTCTCCATCAATGCAGCAGCCTAGACTCAACTCCCATCAGCAGCTCAATAGTAGCTCCATCTGCAGTTCAGCTGCCTTCTCTTCATTCTCAGTTCATCATCATTTCAAACCCATTGCCTCGTCAATTCAACCCTACTCTCGGGGAACCCCGGCAACCTTGGAGATGTAGACTGGTCGTTGTTGAATTCGTTCGGGCATTTTATCGAACAAATCTTTGTGCCATTCTGCTTTGGTGTTAACAATTGTGAACTGTGGTTGATCCTAACTATTACACATCTCCTTCCCTGCACAATTTCACGATTCACACAATACCCACAACTCCTAAAACGCCATTAATCATTCATACCCTCAATTGAAGGCAGTGGCTTGTTTCATGTTCATTCCTGAGTTCTTGATGATACATTGCTCAAAATCTCTGCTGTAAACCGAATCCAGTGAGAACCCAATCTCTCCCAACCTGCACAGACTCTCGTTGCTTCTCTGGTTCGAACTCTAACCATCTGAAATCTCACTCAAACCCATGTTAGCACAGTGACCATCATCAATCATTCATGGCTCAGATTCAAAATAAAAGAGAGAAAATATCTTCTCCCTGGTTCGAGTTATGGTACAAGTAGTGGACGGATAAATACACCCACAATCTTGGAAAAGGGCCACCCGAACTGGTTATCCCTTAACCTTAACTGACCTATATTTAATACTCCTCCCAAAAGAGGTGTCCCTTAACCTTAGCTAGGCTCTCCATAGTACTTCCCTTTTAACCAAAATCTGGCTACCCCTTAACATGTGGCTGGGCTCCAGTTAGTGTTCGCCCATGAAATGACAATTTTGCCCTTTGCTTATGAGTTCTTGTTTTGCTCATAACTTCTCCATACGAACTCAGAATGACTCCGTTCTTTCGCCATTGTCTTTGTCTTTTCGTGCTCTTCGAGATGATACAAAGAAATTCCGGATTTGAGCGAGTTCCACTTCTTTTTGCTCCAATGATTCCAAAACACCTAATACACTCAAAAGCGAACATAAGATACATAATTCACACGAAAAATAGCAAAGAAAGCATAAATACTAGATATTAAATACGGTGTATTCTACACCTATCACAATCCATTAGTGGTAAGATTAGAAATTAATCCAAAACCTGTTGATGATGAAAGTGATGGTGAGAAAATTCATGGGAAATAAATAGAATCTTAATTGATCTTTGGAAGCTCAGTGAACATCCTTTTTTTACCATACCTACAAGACTATGGGGGGAAAAGATGAAAATTTGATCCCATCAACCTATAAGATTTATGGTTTTAATGGTACTGCTAATAAACCCAAAGGAGAAGCTCGCATGCGCATACCATTGAATGGATTATCAACTGAAATCTTGTTTTGCATAGTCGATGTGGAGTCCCCCTATAATGCATTAATCGGACGACCTTGGTTGCATGAAATCTTGGGCGTAGCATCTACTTACCACCAGTGCATCAAATTTCCACATCCCAGTGGTGTTGGAGTTATAAAAGGAGATTGGGCTGAGGGACAAAAATGCTATGAAGTAGAAGTGGAATATTGCGAGGAAAGGGCTGCTCAAAAGAAGAATTGGAAGAGAAATATCAAGGAAGACCAAAGAAGAGAAAGACTGATGGTGGACACAATAGAAGTGAGAAATGAAGATATCTTGCGAAATCAATGCTTAAAGACAATTGGAAATTGCGATGGTCTCGCAAAAGGGAAAGAAATATCTGGAAATTTGAATGAAGAAACAGAGAACAACAGGAGTAAGAAGTGCAAGAAGTAAGTAATTGATTTTAGAGTTAAAAAAAAAAAATGATGATGACAAAAACATGTCAAAAATACAAAGAATGTGATGATCGAAGAAGGAGTATGCGAGAATCTCGCTATTCATGAATGTAACGAAAGTTTAGTTAAATAATTACAGCAAGATTGCAGCAAATGAAGCAAGATTATATGAAAATTTCACAAAGAAGACGAGAAGAAATAATCAAAAAGCAATGAATGATTACAAAAATTGACAGAAATGAATGAGTGAGTGAATGGGACGAACCTTTATGGCGTACACCCTAGTTCGCGAATGATATTTCGTAAAAGGCAAATGTAAGACCTAAAGTGCGTCATATAAGGGGGTATCTCTTGACATGGCTCAGGGAAAAGGTTACACCGCCCCTGGAACCTGAGTCATGAAAATTTGGGGCCCATGAAAGCCTATCCGGGGGAGATACCTTGGATTCCCAACTATATATATAAGGTTATACCCTGGTTGGGCGACTGAGGGTCTCTTTCAAGGAGTCAGTGTATGACCAAGGCGCCGAGGTACACGGTTGAGCCAAGAGTGCATGGGTCATTTGAAGTGTCTCGGCCATTCTTGGCAAGTCTTGGCACATGCTGCACTCGGCCCGAAGAAAACTCCACTTAGGGTGTAGTCTCGTAACCATAAACCCTATAGGTATAAGGGATAAGAGGCTGCGAAAACAACTGGTTGTTGTTAAGACCGGATGGGAGGAGCTAGTCTTGTATGGCCGATGTACGCCTCCTTGAAGGGGCAACCAGGGAGATGATAAGGGCGGCACCCTCCATTAGGGAGCTGATAAGTGTCAAAAGACGCAAATGTCATGAGGCTCTATTTTCGCAAGGAAATTTAGGCTTGTCATATTTGTGCAATGATCCTGCAGAGGCAATAATACTAACGCGAGGGTAAGACGAGATCAATGGGTCTTTACATGAAAATGTAAAGATGTCATGCGATCTTGTCGCAATGATGAATTTCAACATAAACAAAGATAAGATAAGAAAGGTTGCGCAAGAAGTCGAGTAAGCAAATACGATTATATTTCTTCATTAATTTGTGAAAGGTTAACAACTGCAGTTGCGAAATTAAGAAGTGATATTACTTAAAGATTTACAGTGAAAAATTACAAAGATGGAAGGTTAGAAGGATAAATGTACAAATATCACAAGAAGAGAAAAAGGAAAATGGAACAATCTCTCAATTTATTCTTCTTCTTCATCAGATTCTTTATCAGATTCTTCTTCTTCGCTTGCATCACTATCAGAGACATCTGAGGAAGGCATATTTTCAAGAATTTCATCGAGAAGACAAGGATATGAAGAAAGAGGAATGTTGTGGCTATTGCAAACTATTTCAATAGTTTGATTGCGAAAACGGACAACATCATTATTGAAATTCGCCACAGTAGTTTGTAGTTGCTTCTTCAGCTTAGAATATTTTTCATTGTGAAGAGAGAAGTCTTTTGCAAGTTTTGCTTTCTCAGATTCAAGTTCCTTGATTCTAGTTTGAAACCTCTTCTCAGATTCTGCGAACAAATGACAATGAGTTAGCAACTTAATAACAGTTTCATAAAAAAGAAGCGGAAAAGTAATGAAGAACAGTAAACAACCTTCTCTGTCAGAAATCATATCTTTAACCAAGGCATTATGCTCAGCATGAAGACTGACGTTAACACCTAAGTTATTTCTGGCATTATCTAGAACCTTCGCAGCCCAAGCGAATTCATCATCATTATTTATGACAAGAAGTGAACGAATTTGATTTTCTCGCTCATTAAGTATGGCATTTTGGCGAAGATATTCATCCCGTTCAATTTGGACTTCAAGAAGAGTTTTTTGGAATTTCGCTAATGCTTGTGCACCTTGATTAGCAATGCGATCCTTATCATCTATGAGGCTGCTAATTTTCTTCCTTAGAATATTATTACTCTCCTGGGAGTTAAGATATAAACGTTTAAATCGGTTGGCTAAACCTAAACTAGATCTATGTTCAATTTCTAAAAGATGAAATTTGGTTCGAAGTTCATTTAATGAGAGAGAATTAATCTTGTTTGAAGAACTACTTAAAGATTCATTGAGATGAGCGAGAAGAGCATCATCATCCATAGGTTCAGGGAATGAATGGAGAAGGATGGCTTCGTCAGAAAGATTATAAATGTTTGCGAAAATGATAAGTCAGGCAAAGAAAAATAAATGGCAAAGTAGAAATGAAGAAAAGAGGAGGGTGTTATACCATAAAGTTGCTGATTAGCACTTTGAAGTGTAGATATTTTGTCCTTCTGGGAAGAAGACTCAACTTCCAACTGTTGAATTTTTTCATCCTTCTCGCGAGATGTCGCAACTTCAATTTCTAGTTCTTTGATCTTCTCCTTAAGTTGAAGATTTTTCTTTTCAAGATTGTTGCGTCTTTTCTCGAGGTCTGAGGCAACAACAAAGGAATCTCTCCCAGACTATAAAGGAAAGTAAAGAAATTGTTAAGATAAGGTTTATAATCGAAATCACAAAGAAATAAAGAAATATGAACATACCAAGGCACTGAGTGCATTTAAGAAACTGGGAGTCATTGTTCGAGAAACTCGGCGAAAAGAATCATTATCCACTAGCAGGGGGGCATCGCAAATATTTGCGAGAGCTTCGCAAGTAGCAGATAAATGATCATCTCCCAATCCTTGCATAGAATCAGAGAAGACACTAGACAATTACGCCATAGCAGATTCGACCGAATGATTCTCCTTTGCAAAAGAAGTGTCAACCTCATTTTCATCTTCGTCAGAATTCTCGCTGGTTTGGGAATTAGAATGAGAAGAGGGATGGATTTTCCGTTTTTAGAAGATGGAGCAGAAGATTTATCCTTGCGAAGAGTGATTTTATTCTTGCCTTTAACCTTCGCAGCTTCAGGAATGTCAATTTCTTCAACGCCAACCTTCACACACGAATGAAGATAAGAAACAGAGGCAACAATATTGTTAAAAATAATAAGGGAAAATATTTCTTACTTCATCCGTGATTGAACGAAGTATCGCCAGAGTACTCGCTTTTGGATTTTTTCTGTAGCTCTTTCTTAATTTGATGATCTAAAAAAAAAAAAAAAATCGCAAGATTAGATATAAAAGGGAGTGAAGATTGTAAAATAAGTAAAAATTAAGAAGTATACCTCTTTTGCCTTTGCGGGCCAATTAAATACCCAAGGCTGATAATTTGCGAGATTCGTAGGGAGTACATTGGAACCAGAAATGTAAGGTCCGCTCAAAAATAGTGGAAAGACAGACCACCTATCATCTTTAGAGTATCGAGGAACGTTGTTCTTGCCAGAATGCCAGTCGATATCTAGCATGAGTATCTTATCATCGGAAACGTTCTCTTTTCTTTTCAATCGGGCACCCCAGCGAGATTTATCATTTTTCATGTTTATTACTTCATAATTTTCAAAGAAGTTTTCTACAGTGTATTTTGCGGCGACTATCTCTAAACTTGCGAAATTAGGATCTTTAACGTTATCAGGATATAGAGATCCCTTACCAGCACCGCGATTAGCGAATTCAAGCATTAGACGGATGCAATCACCACTTAATTGATAAATAGCTCGCGAGAATTTCTCATGAGCAAGAATTTCATAGAACAAAGGCAGTTCGGGATCGTACATAGGAATGGGAAGACCTGCGAGGATTTGACCTAGCGAGATTATGATTTTCTGATCATCACACTGATGATCAGTAAACAACTTTGCAGAAAGAATAGATGAAGATTCTTGATTGGGAATAGTAGATAAGAGAATTGAAGATCAAGAGAAAGAAGAAAAGGAAGATTTACAGTAGCAGAAGCGCAAATTGCGGAGGAGAAGAGTTGAAGAAAAGTTGCAGAGGAAGATAAAAGAGAAGAAGAGAAGGGTGAGAAAACTATATATAGAGAGAAGAATTCTCGAAGAAACAAATGCATTTAATGCGAGATGGGACGTGAATGGTCAAGAGTAAACGGTTGAAAGAGACGTGTCAAGAAAAGAGTGGAAGAAGAAACATCTGTAATAAATTCCGTGTAAAAATACGGGATTGAAACAGATAAAGACGAAGAGTTACGACATTTCAAAATATTGGTTCCCATGACATTCTCTCCTTCGCAGAGAAGGCATGGGAAGAGGCAAGATGTAGGATCAGAATATCGCGACATCAATACTTCGCGAGATAAATAAATAATGACATTGCGAGAGTGTCGCAGAAGAATAACATTAATGACGCAATGAATGACGACAGCCAAAACATGAGAAAAGTGTGAAGATCTAACGAAGTTAGGAAAATTGCGAGATTGTATACTTGTATACTTGCGATATTTCGCAAGTCGTTTTCGAAAATAAAGGACAGCTTAGCTGTCATCCATTGTATAATATCCTATATAAAGAGTCGAATAAGTCTGTTGTAAGGGGAGATTCTTTTAAGAGTGTTAGACAAGTCATTAGGAGAGAGAAAGTTGGTGGTGATTGTAATTTCTTTAACCCTTTTCTATTTTATCTTGTGAATCTTCAAGGAAATAATCAATAAAATCATTGTTATTCATCTAAAAAATGTCTTAGTTGTGTGGAATATTGTGAGGGGTGTAGTGTAGGATTTCCTGCAACTACACCTGGTACAACAACATCGCACCAAACAGCATATCAAACTAGTGTGAGATGGTCACCGCTTTCTACAAAAAGTATTTCTTCGTGCCTGAGAAAATCACTTTCTCAGACTTGGGAAGAATGTTTCAACGAAACAACGAGCATACGAATGATTACGTCAAGAGATTCAGAATTCAAGCTTTGGATTGTCATGACCCAAATGTGACCGAACATCAACTGGTGGAATCGTGCATTAACGGTATGGTTCCCATCTATCGTGCTTTACTGGAAAACTTGCGCTTCCAGATATTTTCCGAACTCCGTGAAGCTGCTAAGCGATCGGCTACAACCGCACCACCACTTTTAGAAAGAACCAGACCGGCCAGGGATGAGGATGCACGCGAAACTCGAGGAAACAGACGTCTCATCAACAAACAATACAACACTCAACCCTCTGTAAGCGTGGTGAGTATAAGAGGAAAGATAAAAGATCCAGTTGCAGAACAACAACTCAAACGTGCAGCACCAGCGTATCAGACGGCCCCATCCCGAAAGGCCGCGGTTAAAGACTCCTGCACAACAACAAGAAACAGGACATGCTGCTCCAAACTTCCCGTTCCCGATCAATGAAGTGATTGAACTCCTGGAAGTATGGATTCAAGATGATGCCTCCTATCAGGCGCCCACCAACTCGGGAACAAATGACAAATCCCAAATATTGTCGTTACCACAGATGCAGGAGAACTTCAATTAGGCACTGAGGGAGTTCGCAGAGACCCTCTTCCGTTCAGGAGTTGCATAGTTCCTTGGGACTCCGTCCACGAAACCGTACAGATCATTATGGAGCATTTATGCAAACAACAATAGGCGAGTTTCCGCACACAGGGAATCAGGGAAGAGCTGCTTCACCAAAAAAAAAAGGGAGAATAAACTCGCATGCGTGATTTATTGAAGCCCGTCAATATTCATGGTCGTGGCCGACCAAGGTTCGTGCTCGTAGCTGCCGCTCCTTCCTTTCAAGATCCATGGACATAGCCACCACTCGTCACTACCAAGATTTGTGCCTGTATTCATCACTCGTCCTTGTCAAGGATCGTGATCGCTGCCATCCAAGCTCCAGCCAACCTGTTTTGTACATATTCATTAGCAAGAGGGTGATATCCTCATCATGGTAAACCCATCGACCGCACAAGATAGAATCACGTAAACCACACTTGGGTACTGAGGCTCAGTATGAAATTCCTTCGCCGTCGGTCAAGGACTTCTTTAACACAAGAGAGACGGTCAATCAAGAAGCATGTAATTTGCAAGGGAAAATCAAACTAAAGGTTGGTCGAATCCTTAACCATTATTGTTATCTCCCCTATTTCGAATCACCATTACCAACATTGCATGCGTTGAGATGTTACAGTAGAAACGGTATTCTTTCCCATGAGGAGAAAACAAGACTTGCCGGCCAGCACTATTTGTGTGCCGTATTCCCATCTGCCATATCATATCGCCTCAAAAGAACGGGAAGAACTCATTTTTCGAAATCAAGGGTTAAGGGCGCCCTCACTGGAGTTCTCTCCTGAAGCCGCTTCAACGCTTTCTCCTGAAGCCGCTTCAACGCTCTCTCCAGAAGAAGCCGCTTCAATGCTCTCTCCTGAAGCCGCTTCAACGCTCTCTTCAGAAGAAGCCACTTCAACACTCTCTCCAGAAGAAGCTGCTTCAACGCACGCTCCAGAAGCCGCTTCAATGCACGCTCTCTCCATAAGACGCTCCAACGCTCTCTCTAGAAGAAGACGCTTCAACGCACGCTCTCTCCCGAAGCCGCTTCAACGCTCTCTCCAGAAGAAGACGCTTCAACGCTCTCTCTCCCGAAGCCGCTTCAACCCTCTCTCCCGAAGCCGCTTCAATGCTCTCTTCAGAGGCCGAAGCCGCTCCAACACCTTACCAAAAAATGCAATGGAAGTACATCTTTCAAAAGAAGATAAGCTCGGGATAATTACACCTGGGGACTGAAATCACAGGATACCTTCACATCCCTCAACCGGTTTATTTCTAATATCAGCATCATCACTCTTGAAGCTTTACGAGCTGCAGAAAATTCTCAAAATGAAGACGTACATGTGCATCAAAGACTCCAAAAGTACAAATCGGAGATATTTTCACGTATCCAACCACGCCATCGAATCTGAAGTGTAACTGGGGACTGCTCACCGCATCTCATTCCATACACATACATCCATACACAAATAATGGAATAAACATCAATTATACCGAAATTTTGTTAAGCAAAAGCAAAATATATGCAATAAAATCAGGCTTTTCTTAAACAGGAAAACGATTAACTAACAAATTTGTTACCTCAAATTCCGCATCCTCTTCTCCCCTTAAGATATATTATTAAGCGCAAGTTCAAGTTAGAACTCTCCCCCATTAATGTTGTCATCCTCTTGCAAGAACAAAAGAACAACAACAACAACAACCTTTACCAGAGAAAGGTTGAAATCGGTTTTAACTAATGCATAGCAAAAGTTGAAAACCCGAAACACATATGCTTTTATGCTAAACCAAAACAATTCAATATATTGTGACTTTTTCACACATGAGTTTCAATCGGAACCCCTTATGATCCTTTGATAAAGCCTACCAACATGGGCTAGAACTTAATCCCGCTAAACCAAAAAGTCACCCAAACCATAAGGGTTCACACATATGAGATCGAATATCAAGGTTATGAAAAACGAAATCAAACATCCCATAACACATAGCAATAATACAAAGCATTCAAGCACAGGTTATGTAATCGAAAAAATATCACATGAAAAATTATAAAATAATAATTTTATTCATAAATAATAGTTTTATTCAAAAATAGACTTTATTGAAAGAGATCAAAAACTAATGTCTATTTTTCTTGATTAAGAATTATAGCATGTATCTTAATCTCTAGTGGTGCTCTTGTTGTTCACTGAGGTTTCTTTAGTGTTCAAACTTTTGAAGCATGTCTCAAGAGACTTGTCTGCAACCACTTTCTGTTTTTTCGAGTTCTTCAATTTGAAGCTTCAAGTCTGCAAGCTCACTTTTCATCTCTTTTATTTTAACTTTTAGTTCATCTCAATCTTGAACCAAAGTAAAAAGATTTCCTATGAGTTTTTCAAACCCATGCATAACTTCACACATACCATCTGTGGGAAACCACTTTGTAAGATCTGAATTATTGAAAGCAAAAAGATGTGAGTCTTCTTGAGATCGATCGAAGTTGGGATCAGATACGATTCTTGAGACAATCTTCATGACTCTTCGTTTTGAGACGAATCCTTGACAGTTTCTCACTTTTCGTGCTTCCCTTTTATTACTCCTTGTAACACTGCGAGTTATAGGAGACATGCTTAAGTTTTTCCAAGGGAAGACTGATCGGTTGTCAGCCGAGCAAAAATAATTTCACTTTCTCACTCTACTAAATATAAATGAAGTACGTGATAAGAAAGAGTTCGTATCCACAGAGAGGCAATTGTTGTTATAAAATTTCAGTTTCTAAAGTAACCAAGGGGGGATTTTTGTTTTACCTAAGCAATAAAAGTAATTGAAAGCAATAAAATAATTTGAATAATCAATAAGGAGAAGATATTGGTCACGGGATAGTATCATTCACAAACATGTATTTTCATCAATGATTAGAATTGATAATTTAATCTCTCATTTACTAAAAGTCCTAGGATACCTTGATCGCAAGTATATCCCGCTAATTCCCTGATTTCATCACAACCACATTAAAAGATGCATATGTGAATTCGTCCTAGAAAGCAACCTAAAGTGTAAAAGCACAATTAAGTTTAACTCCCTCAAAGCACTAAGTTCTATGGAATAAGACTAATCAAGGCAATCAAACGTGTAAAAGCACTAATTCAATTTAACCAAGGTTATGATTCATATGCAATTATAAAGATGTATCATTACAAGTAATAACCACACTATGCTACTTAGAATCAGGGATAACCAACTATTTCATATTGAAAACCCTAATCTAGCAATAGAGATGAATGTAAATCGGATTGATTCCGGACTCAACCAAACAAACAATCAAATCGTATGACAATATTAATAATGAATCATAAACAATAAAGTATTGAGACAAAACTAATTCATAGATTCAGATAACATGTTGAGAAATCAACTTTATCCCATAACCAATAATATGTGTTTAGCTACTCATAGCTATGGAGTTCATCATAAAAATATTAATTGAATAGAAGAAGATGAACAAAAGCAAACCCTAGTAGCGTAAACAAAAGCGGCTCTCTCCAAGTTCCAAGAATAATACGTCATAAAAGTTGTAGAAATCTTTCCTTTAAATAGCTTTGTTTTCCCAAATTAGGTCAAGTCTCAAAGGTCCAATAGATAGAAGTCCACCAAGCCCATATGTGAGAAAAACCCATGTAGAAAATATGCCCCAAAAACTGTCGCCGGAAGACTGGTATTATGGCCGGAAATCGGCCGGAGAAGTGACCGGAAAATCACCTCAGATGACTGGAAAATGACCTCAGGTGACTGGTCAAACTAACAGTCGACCGTTAAAGTTAACAGTTGACTAACGAAAATCGGTCAAGGCTGAGTCAGCTGGTTCTAGTCAGAGAGTCAGGTCTGAGTCATGGGCTAACTCATCTGACTTGATCCTAAGCCAAAGCAGTTGCAGCCTTGCTCAGGCCATAACCTTCTGCAGCATAACTCCATTAACTCATCTTTGCAAACCACCAATTCCTTGGCACCTTGCACCAATCCCCTTTTGTAACTCATACCAAAATCATCATTCCTTCTTTGTAGCTTCAGTCACTGCACAAAGATACTTGCAACTCACTGTTGATTCTTCTTGGCTGAACCTTGACTACCAGAATCAAACACATCTTGCCAATTACATTAATTCATCACTTCTATCACATTACAGTCTCATTCATACTGCACAACAGTATCAGTTCCATTGCAGCTTATTAAGTCCCAGCTGCTTCAAACACCACTGCGACTCCCATGTACAGCTTGACTGCATCTGTCCATTCTAGCACCATTCACAACTCACTGCTGCAACAGCTATCTCAGCATCGCATTAACAGCTCAGTAGTTGAGCCATTTCATCTCAGCCCATGTTACTACACTTCCAACCACTACCTGCAATCTTTTCCATCTGCACTTGAGCCCTCATCTCAGACCCATGGCAATCACCAAAACCACCTGCTAAAAATCACCACCAACTGCTTTCTCTGCAACACAACTCCAACAGCACATAACCCAGCCAGTGAACCCATCTTGTCGACACATGTAGCTTCACATTCCATTTCAGCAGCATAACCAATTGGCACTATAACTTGCAATTCCATACAATCACCACAACAATGAGAACACCTGCATCTCACCAGCACCGTTCCTGCACACTTTACAGGATAGCAGCTTCTTCTTTGAAGTCGCGGCCTGCACTTCCTAGCCCAACGTCACCAGTTCCCTGTAATCAACCAACTCCTCCACTGCATCAAGCTAGTACCCTGCAGTTCCAACTCCAGCTCAACATGTCACTGCAAAACCACTTCAGCTGCACACATTCACTGCAATACTCTCAACCATCTAGTTCCAGTTCAAACCAGATGCATCTTCTTGTTGTCAATGCTTCATTCTACCTGACACAGCATCATCTCCATAATCCCATGCAGCTACCATATTCAAGTCACATTTTCCATTTCCTTGACTACAACACAGCTTACCAGCACCAATTCTTTCCATTCATCTGACATCTTCATCTCAGGTTCAAGCTTGCACAACCATTCATTCCCATGTTCACTTCCATACGTGGCAGCAGCTCAAGCTTCTAAGTCCAGCCTGCAATCTCATGAGCAACAACAACACCAGTTTCATCTCAAACAAGCCATCTAACCATACTGTCACTTTCTGCAGCTCCATCTCTTCATTTTGTGGCATTTCTTCCCTGTATCACACTCAACCACTCATTTCTTCACCTGGGTGTGCAATTGCTTCACCAGCTTCTCACATCCCCTTTTGAACAGTTCCATTTATACCAAAACACTTAACCATCTGCAGCTTCAATTTCTTGCCCCTCATCTCTGCATTTCAGCTCATTGCAATAACAGCTCCACTTCCATTGTAAATCCAGGCTCCACTGCATATCAACACAACTTTCCTACTCCCTGGTCTGTTCCTTCTCTATTTGTGTCATAATCTGCAATTCACTCAAACACCCGCAGTACTCTCCATTCTCGACTTGTACCTGCAGATCTTGATGTTGCTTTCACTAATTGACCCCGAATTCAGTTCATGCCTCAGATCCTTTAACCTCCATCCTCCTTGTACGAAGTCATGGCTACGAATTGAAACAAAACTGCGATTAATCAACCACCGAGAAACCCCCAGCTTCCATTCCATTGACATCAAACCTATTCAGCCAACTTCATCGCTAAGCACTCATCATCATTTAACTTCGAACTCCCAAAACAGATCTATCTCCACTGATCCAATAGCTTCACACGAAACGAGTTTTGGTACTGCTTTTTTACAAAAATGAAAATTTCAATTCAAACCCAACATGCGAACCCTATAAATTGATCCATGCCAAATCCCCAAATTTAGTGTTGATGATGTACTGATTTTAATCTTCAATTCGAACGAGCCAATAATTCTCCGTTATCTTGTCTTCACAGATCTCTTGCAGCTGTTCTCGGACACAACAGCAGCAACAGACAATTCTCTCTCACTCGGAGTGATAATGGAGCCGCCATGGACTCTCCTCTGAGTTGAATGAATGATTGAGAAATTATTCTCTCAATCCCAGGTGTTGGTAATAGCCATATTAGCTAGAAGAACCCAGACACATGATAAGGGCTACCTGAAACTACTCTATTCCTTGTCTTGTCATCGACTTTGGGGAACTGACAAGTTTAATCTTTGATTTTGCTCCTAACTTCCTCATAGAACGTCGACATGACCGCATTCTTTCGACGTTGGCTTCGTCTTTTCGTTCTCTTCAAGATGATGAGAAGAAATCCTGGATTTGAGCTAGTTCCACTTCTTTTTGCTCCAATGACTCCAAAATACCTAATAAGCTCAAAATCAAACATAAGATACATAATTTACAAGAAAACTCGCAAAGAAAGCATAAACAATAGATAAATATCAAGGTGTTTACAACACCTATCAAATTCCCCCACACTTAGACTTTTCTAGTCCTCGAGTAAATCAAACAAAAACAATTCTAAAAAATATACATACAACTCCGTGTCGTCGAGGCTACGATCACACTTAGCACGTATAACAAGCCTTTAAACCCCTAGGTATCCCTAGTGGACGAGTTATAGTCTCGTGAGGGTTTACTAGAGATATACCCACAAAACCTACTTTTCCAACTTACTAGTTCTCCGTAATGATAGCATCCAACGCGCTAAGAAGACAAAGAGATTCTTCACACTAGTCATAAGAAGTTAGACACATATATGAACACAATCTCATCCTTAAAAGTTGAGATAGAGATAACCATCCCTTCTCGAAAGAAATTTGATAGGTGTCTAAAACACCTAATTTACTATCTAGTAGTTACGCTTTCTTTGCTATTTTTCTTGTGAATTATGTACTTTACGCGTGTTTTTGAGTTATTAGTTACTTTGGAGTTATTATGAGTTAAAGAAGGAGAAAACGTCTATTTGGAGCGTAAAAGGCAAAGAGGCCAATTATCATGTGAGCTATATTTGGAGCAAGCTGACGTGCCCATGAAGGAGTGAAGGATGAATTGTCGGTTGTGCGAAACTGACAGGCCAAATAGTATAAGGCAGCCTTTATCAGATTTCTGGGTACCTTGAAAAAATTTCGTCATTACCATACACCTGACTCCAGAGAAGCAGTCATTTATTTCTCCTCTCTGCCTGAGGTCGATGGCAGCTCCATCAATGTTCAGAGAAATGAGAAAGATGAGGAAATGGAGTCGATGATGTCTAAAGATCGAGGAGATGATGCTGGTTGAGATCGTGAAACTATTGTTTGTTGTTAAATATTGGAAGCTGAATCTGTAGCTTGAGTTACGTTGAAGAACAAGAGAAATTAGGGTCTGAGAAGATCAAGGGTTTCTGAAATTAGGAGGAGATGGAATTGGTGGTAGTTACAGCTGTGATTTGGTAGTGAATGTAATGGGCAGTTGTTTGATTTCGTTTTGAGAAGAAGTTGGGTCTGCTGTGTTGATGGTTTTATTGTTCAGGGGATGGAAGAAATCGATGAAATTTAGAGGTTGGAAATGAGTTTAAGCAAAGAAGCAGAGTGGAGAGATGGGTTGTTGTTTGAATGTGGTATTAGTTGCAAGGAAGGTGCCATAGAGAGGCTTGGAAATCACTGGTAAAGTTTTACCATTAGTCAGTACACGCAACTGTTCGAGTATTTGCTTGAATGAACTCTTGTGCACCATTTCAAACTCATTTGCTGTCAAGATGAATTTGGGTGCAAGGGTTGCTGCTGCAATTGGTTAGATTCATAAGGGTTTCGCATTGGCGAAGATTTGGTGGAGTTTCAAGACTAAACTCAGTTGAGAGGAGAGTAAGAGAAGGTTGGCTGCAAGAGTACTGTCTGTGGTTGAGTTATGAACTACAGCTTGTAGTTTGAAGTTGCAGTGAGGTGTTGCGGGTGGTGCTACTAGTATTAGAACTGGCAGACCGGAATTGTTGAATGCAGGCAAGAAGATACAAATGGGTCTCTGGAATGCAGTAGTGGTAATGGTACTGGTGGATGAGCTGAATTGACAAGAGATTATGGCCTGTGATAGCTGCAGTTGAGAAGGTGGTTTTACAGGGAGATGGCGGTACTGCGGAAGTAGCAATTGCCGTGACAGAATGGGTAGATGAATGTTTAGGTACAGGTGAAAGCATTTGTTGTTGCTAATGCTGAGGTTCAGGTGGTGCTGAGATATGCTTAAGTCGAGACAATGTTGTGGTGCTGCTGTAGAATTGGCCTGGGATTGTGCTGAGATGGCCAGAATAATTACAGCCATGGAACTAGTGTCGAGTCATTGCAGGTGGAAAATGCTTGTTCTGGTAGAGTGGCGAGAAGTAACTGAGATGGATGAATACGGTGGCTCTGCAGTGGTTGTAAGAGCAGTATTAGTGTTGTGTGTTACTGGTGGTAATAGAATTGCAGGTGCCAGCAGGTGCGGTGATAAGCACTTGGAGCTGAATTGGTGCAGAATGGCAGGTGTTGTGGTGATGGTTGTTGTTGCAGCTGCTAATGCAAGTAGTTGCAGTAAGGCACTGGCAGGGAGAATGTGATCTGAGTAAAATTGCAGGCATGGCAACAGATCTGGAGGTTTGTGCTGGTGAAGAGTGAATCTGCAGTGGTGAATGTATGGCTATGGATGAATGATGCAGCTGGTGTTGTTGTTGTCGCTGCTGGAGTTAAATTGAGTTGTAGATGGTGGCACTGTTGCATGGAGTTGGATTTCAAGGGAGGTAGTGGAGCAGGCTGTGTTGAAGAAGCAATAAATGTATGTCTAGGTTGAAGTTGGAGCAATTGCAGGTTATGAACTGAAGCTGCAATGGGGATTGCTGTATCTGAATGGAGCTGTGTGTTGCCAATGGCAGGAAAGAGTGATTTTGACCTGCAGGTTATGGAATGAATGCATTGCAGGTCATGGCAATTGCAGTCTCAGAGCTGAAGACTTGGAGCTATTGTTGACTGAAATGGTAGAGATTCAGGTGCAAATTGGCTGTGAGATAGAGATATTGCAGCTCAAGTTATGGTGAGCTTGAACTGAGCTGTAAAGCAGTGGAGTTGTTGCTGTTAAGAGGTGATGCTCAGGGTTTAATGGAAGCTAGTATGAAGCTGCAGTTGGTGGCTCTGGTGGTCTCATGAGTAGGATAGTGTTGGTTGTGTATGTGCAACTGAGATGGAGAATATGAGCTGCCTTAGAAGAGCTGAAATGGGTGTTTACAGTGAGACATGGAGGATAAATTGATGTGCAGCTTGAAGGATGAAGCGAGCCA
>JAJJWW010018267.1:0-29925 GCA_023531295.1 Papaver armeniacum
AAATACCAAAGGCCGGTGATGTGACTCAATAATGTTGTAGAAAGTGGTAGTAGGGTTGTCGTTCACTCGGACTTGAAGAGATTGATTTTAAGAATTAATAAAAGAAAATATATACAAAATGTGTCACGGGAAGAAGAGTTCTTGGGACTCGGATTTTTACCCGACTTTCATATTCAAGTGGTTCGAGAAATTAATCCTAGGCAATTATCGCTCAAAATAAAAGAAACACTAACTCTATTCTTTGCCAAAGTAGATTTCATAAAACATTATCTCAAATCGTAAGCATGACGCATCAAAAGTAATTTAAACTAAGCATGCGACATCGAGACAAAATAACAAATAATTAATAGAAATCATAAATCATTAAAAATTGGTGCAAAAAGTAATTAAGGAATTAATTTAATTTACCACATGATAAAATTGACTCCGTCCGTCGTCCCCAAGATGGGGTTTAGCTCATCATGTTGAAACACGCTCAAAATATGATTTTATTGCTCAAAGGTGCTTACAAATGATGAAAAGGAGAGATATCAAATAAAAACCGGGTTTGTATGAGATATAAGTGTTACAAACCTAATTGTTACAGAGCGATAACACCTTTCGTCCATTGTTACTATTCATTTAAGTGCGCCTCCAACTACGACCCAAAAGATGCGAGTCGTTTATGTTGAAGAACGACGGTTTACGGCCGTCTGTTCTTCGTGTTCTTGGTGTGTAGGAAGACAGCAAAGCAATGGTGTTTCCACCGGAACTTGATTCTCTCGACTCTGTGGTGCTCCAAACCTTCCCTAATCTCTCCCTCCTCCTATATGACTCCAGTAAAGCCTTTATATACTCCAAAAATCGGGATCAAAATCTTTGCAATAACTTCCTCATATATCTTCAAATATTCTTGAAAATAAATATTCGGGATTTCTTCCTTCTTTTAGCTTCTCACGGCTAGGTGTCAGAATTATCCTAACAACTCCAAACTCATCGCTTATGACGTGACCAAACACTGTAGAGAGTAAAACACGTTTCCTCCTCAGTGCGGTTTCCAAACATAACTCAAATGACCCGTGAAATAAAAACGAAACCCGAGATGAAACCTTTCGATTGTTTGACGAGATTCTCCCCGCGATTTAATCAAAATGAAGACTTACCAACCCTGTTTTGATCCAACAAAGCTTCAGTACAAATCCTAATCAAGGTAAAAATTGAGACCAAATCTTCCTTAAATAAGCAATGCAAAATCGAACCCTAATTCTGGAAATTTGAACCAAGAATTCCGCCAAAATCTATTTTCAAACGTGGAAGATGGAGTGCCCTTATCTTGCATGGGGTGCGAATAGCCAGTGGGTGCCCCTTATCCATTAGGGGTGCCCCTTATCAAAGAAGTGAAAGTCCGAATAACACGTCTCCTCCGGGGGTGCTCCGAGCAACTTTTCGAGCCATTTTTCCAAAAATGTTTATTGCCCAAAAATACCTACAAACACACAAAAAACCATAATAAGGACAAAATCGAGTACTAACAATACGAAGCATTGAGAACAAATTAGACACAAAAATGTATCTATCAAATACCCCCAAACTTATTATTTGCTAGTCCTCGAGCAAATTTATTCTAGAAAATAAAAATCATTTGAACCCTTAGGTGGCCCTAGTGGCGGAGTGTTGTCTCAGGAGGGTTTACGAGAGGTGTACCCACAAAACCATTACTCAGGACCCTAGCTATCTATGCAAAACCTTGGAAGGCACTAAAGAATCTCCTTGGTTGGCATACAATATTGACTTGTAGGAGGAAGTACCACGATGCGAAATTCCAATTCTTTACACGAGTTTGCACTCAAGCATACTAAAATTCATATATAAGTGACAGAGCTCTACTCAGATAGTTGCACTATGGACATCAATACTCGGAGTCAAAACTAATCACATGGATAGATCAAGAAGATGGATATAGAGAAAAACATAGATGGTTTTGATGTTTACTAAGTGAATGGTGTTTCCCATATACGTCTCAAGGCCTCCGCCAAAATGAACCTATCTAATGGGTGAGATACGGTCCGGACTAATATCAACACACTTTGGCATATACAAGGGAACCGGTGGTCGATAAACCTAACTCTAGGTCAACACAACTGGCATATACAAGGGTTCCAGTGGTCGACTTTATTGAATTTATTCCGGTTGGTCAGATGGTCTGGTCTCACTTTTTCTTTCTTTCCTTTCTTTTTTTTTTTTTTTTTTTTTTTTTTTTTTTTTTTTTTTTTTTTTTTTTTTTTTTTTTTTTTTTTTTTTTTTTTTTTTTTTTGTATCTCAATCACTCTAATTCACCCTAGCATTGGTAACAACTTGATTCGTGGGCCCCACCTAATCACTTAGAGAAACATAGTTTAAAAACAATATAAAAATAAAAATAGAAGTGAAAAGGACTCAACGAGATTGGTGAAACTATCATGTTATTTCTAACACCTGAGCTCTGTGCTTTTATGAATAGACTCTTTAGATGTTGCCATCTAATCAGATTGGTTCCTCAACTCCTACAACCAAAATGCTTCCATCCACTTAGATTGGTTAGTGCCAACCTTAATAAACATAAATTTCTAGGCTCACGGAGTTTATTTATCGCAACAAAAAGTTTCTCCCATACCCCAAACTTAAATCTAACATTGTCCCCAATGTTCTAAAGATAAAATTAAAAGCATGAACAAGGAGAAAGCTGTTACCATTTGAAGTAAAAGAGTTAAGGAAAGATATTACCAGGTGTTGCAAGAGCATGGGTTACCTCCCAAGAAGTGCTAAGTTTAAAGTCTTGACCCAGGACATTGGAAAGGGTTAGTCACCTCGAAGAATCATATAGCGATGACAGGAATAAGCTCGGGTCATCTGGATCAAAAGTGCTAACCACAAGAAGAGGAGACTGCAATGCATCAGGAAGATATCCAATACACCCTTATCTATCTTTTTGTTTAAGACAACTACATCTAGTTGTGGTTCGGGTTCGGAGCTTTATAAAAGGGTCTAGATAACATATTTTCATGGGTTGCGTTTCCTCATGAGTTAGATCCAGAATGTTCGGGTTCTAGAGTCGGGAAAAACTCAAATAAAAACTTAGAAGCACATAATAATAACCTGAATAATTGAGGATCCTCTAAGTCAATCGGTTTGACTTACACAGTGACTACAATAAGATTGGTGGTCTTCCTTAAGCAAATGTGTCGACCCTAATATCCTAAAGTAATTAGGTTTAGTCTCAAAACTTAATAATTGACACATCCGAAACTTATACGTTCCCACAATTGGAAGGAAGGTTTTGGTGGGAAAACAAAGTCAATCGTGGTATCATAGCTTTGGGTTAACCACATCAACCAGAGGATGGGTTTCTAACAACTGAACTTCTTTATGGACACAAGTAGGTTCAGGGAAAAAGTGTATGAAGATAATCTTGTAAAATGGTTGAGGCACGGATGTCCGGTCCTAAGTGAGGGGACTTTCTCGAGAGTTAAAGGTAAGGCACTAAGAGAGTGATAATCACCCCCAAACTTAGAGTTTTCGGTGTCTCTAGATAGACTAGTCACAATTTCCTAATTTCTAGAACATCGAATCCCGAAAATGGTCAATTGATTCTAAGTTATTATCGGGTAATGCATCCTTACTCATCTCTACGAGTTTATCGTCTTCTAAGACTAGTGTTTCTAAATCACTAGACTCTAAAACAGTATTCTCGGGGTAAACTCTTTCCTCTAAACCATCATCACAATCATATAAAGGATTATCGAAAGTTTCTAGTAAAGGCCCGTTAACTAAGGTGTTAATCATAATTACTTCCTCGATTCACTTATAGGCACATCAAATAATGGATTATCCAACATATTGCAGGCTAAAGGATCATGAACTACATCGTCTAAAACGGTGGCATCTCTAGTCAAATCCTCGTCCTTTCGAATAGGTGAATAATTATTAAAATTATTGGGATTTGAACCGAGAAATAGTACTATCATTATAAAGTTCAATCGGAGTAACAAATTCTGATCACTATGCCTATTTATTTGAATTCTTCATCAACACTATCCTCATCATAATCATTATTATAAAAACATGAAAATGATCGAACCTCATCTAAACAAGTAGTGTTACCAATTCTAACCTCGTCATCTTGATTATGCGAATAAATATCCTCCTTTTCATGGGTATTATTGGAAACACTGTATTGGAAATTGAGATTATTTCGAGCAAGTTTTTCGACAATCCTATTTGTACTTTCATTAAATTGCTTAAGAGTCTCTTCTAAAGATATCCTAGTTGGCTGCTCTGCGGGGACTCGTCAGTAATATTAAAGGTTTCCTTCACAAATAAGGAATGACTCTTGAAAGCCTCTTCCGGACAAATAGAGGGATTGTTTTGCTCATATTTAGTGAGTATGCGAATAGTAATTGGGCTCACCATGGTATGAACCATAACCTTGAAAAGGTGGATACTCCCAACAACTATTCACACTATGTCCATATTGTTCGGATGGATATTCATATTCATTGTGATGGCTATTATAATACCAGATTCGACATCCTAAGCGCAAGGGAATTCTACACAAACACAAACAAAGGCCGACTCGACCACAGCAAACCTACGATTTCTAGCAAACAAAAAGCATGATGGCTCCACTTAGATTGTTTTCTAGACCAGACTTCTAATCCTTCGAAAGGGAATTCGTTACAAACTGAGCAAACCCTCTCACCGGAATCAATCCGAGTTTAAGTAAGTTGAATAGAGGCGAGGGAAGCTGCGTGGAGCTTTGATACCTGGGCCTCACCGCATTACAAGGCGGCGCGAGGTCACGCATTCAACTCACGAAACCATCATGAACTTCGAGTATGCTCAAAAGAGTAACCAATATTTTTCGAACGACTTTCCTATTAAGCTCGTTACCCTATAGGTCTCGTTCTAGTCAAAATTTTAGTCTTAGGTTCGTGTTTGGTTTTGTTTTCCTAAGGCGGGCAAGAAGAGAACGGTGATGAAATCCGAACTCTTATCTTGTATGGCCAGTCCTTGCCCTTTACTAGGAAATTAAAGCAGCCGTTTTCAATACCTCAACATATATACATACAAAATCATCCAAGAAACCATTGACGGGGATTCGCGGGTGTTTAGAATTCTTACCTCCCGTTCCAGACGGGGGATGAACCGTTGAAGTCGACTCGGGCCACGACTCTATGTCATGTACGAACCCAGGGGCCGAGACGATATCGTAATCGTCGTCCTTCCCTGTGCAGTTTATATTTAAATAACCCTTCCTTAGGGTTTTAAAAAAAAATGTCCAACAGTCCAAAAATAAAGTCCAAAATTAAGAAGTCCAAAAAAATAAAAAATAAAAATTACAAAGATAATTACCTAATTACAGTTTCTAAAAATAAATAAGAAAAATTAATTACACTATATACAAAATTTTCCTCTTCACTCCTTTGGATTTTCTCTCTTCTTTCTTTCTTTGGCTTCACTTTACTTTTCAACACTTTCTCTTTTATATAAGCTCCGCACCAAGTCTGAAAGCAAATAGAAAAAACCAAAACGCATAAAAAGGAACAAATAATAATAAAAAAAAAAAAAAATAAAACCTAAAAAAAACAAATCTATACACAAGTCAGCGTTTACGGCGCCAAAAATTGATGTGACTCAATAATGTTGTAGAAAGTGGTAGTAGGGTTGTCGTTCACTCGGACTTGAAGAGATTGATTTTAAGAATTAATAAAAGAAAATATATACAAAATGTGTCACGGGAAGAAGAGTTTATCGGGACTCGGATTTTCTTGACTTTCATATTCAAGTGGTTGAGAAATTAATCCTAGGCAATTATCGCTCAAAATAAAAGAAACACTAACTCTATTCTTTGCCAAAGTAGATTTCATAAAACATTATCTCAGTAAATCGTAAGCATGACGCATCAAAAGTAATTTAAACTAAGCATGCGACATCGGACAAAATAACAAATAATTAATAGAAATCATAAATCATTAAAAATTGGTGCAAAAAGTAATTAAGGAATTAATTTAATTTACCACATGATAAAATTCGGCTCCGTCAGGTCGTCCCAAAGATGGGGTTTAGCTCATCATGTTGGAAACACGCTCAAAATATGATTTTATTGCTCAAAGGTGCTTACAAATGATGAAAAGGAGAGATATCAAATAAAAACCGGGTTTGTAATGAGATATAAGTGTTACAAACCTAATTGTTCTGAAGACGATAACACCTTTTACAGCCATTGTTACTATTCATTTAAGTTCTGCCTCCAACTACGACCCACAGATGCGAGTCGTTTACCGTTGAAGAACGACGGTTTACGGCCGTCTTGTTCTTCGTGTTCTTCGGTGTAGCGGCAACGACAATGGTGTTTCCCTGGAACTTGATTCTCTCGACTCTGTGGTGCTCCAAACCTTCCCTAATCTCTCCCTCCTCCTATATGACTCCAGTAAAGCCTTTATATACTCCAAAACCTCCCAGAAATCTTTGCAATAACTTCATATATCTTCAAATATTCTTCACTTTGCCCGATCACGGGATTTCTTCCTTCTTTTTAGCTTCTCACGGGTGCAGTAGCCATCTAACACACTCCAAACTCATCACCGAGCGTCTTGTAGAGAGTAAAACACGTTTCCTCCTCATGCGGTTTCCAAACATAACTCAAATGACCCGTGAAGTGAAATAAAAACGAAACCCGAGATGAAACCTTTCCCTGTTTGACGAGATTCTGCGATTTAATCAAAATGAATGCACTTACCAACCTGTTTTGATCCAACGGTGGTACAAATCCTAATCAAGGTAAAAATCCGACCAAATCTTCCTTAAATAAGCAATGCGGAGATGTACGTAGGAGCTGGAAATTTGAACCAAGAATTCCCGCCAAAATCTAACTTCAAACGTGGAAGATGGAGTGCCCCTATCCTGCATGGGGTGCGAATAGCCAGTGGGTGCCCCTTATCCATTGGGGTGCCCCTTATCCGAAAGTGAAAGTCCGAATAACACGTCTCCTCCGGGGGTGTTCCGAGCAACTTTTCGAGCCGATTTTTCCAAAAATGTTTATTGCCCAAAAATACCTACAAACACACAAAAAACCATAATTAGCACAATATCGAGCACTAACAATACGAGCATTGAGAACAAAATAGACACAAAAAATGTATCTATCAGTAGGCATGTTGTTCAAGTATCGACCTTTAGGCCAACAAATCGAAAATCATAATTTTCGATTTCTAACCTAATCTAACAATCATATACAACAAAACAATAATGGGTTTGAGTTTATAAATCACTTACAATCTTCTTTTCGCCTTTAAAGGTTTCTTTTCAGCATCTTCAAGGATTTCATTCTTGGGTTTACTCGTTCCAACCTTTCCCTTACCTTTTCCCTCGATTTGGAGGTTTTCATGTTACAGTTGAATCTCTCTTCTTTCTTGGATCGTTTAGAATCAACCATTTTTTTTGGGTAGAAAATCAAAATTCAAAATTTTGGTTGATTTTAAGTTTTGGAATGAAAGAGAAGATGAGAGGGTTTAGAGAAGAAGAATGAAAGAGAAGAGGAGAGGTTTTTGGTTAATCGGTTTTTGGTTTTAAGTTTAGAGTTTAGTTTTAGGTTGATTAGTGTAGGGGTATTTAAGTAAGTTTACCACGTTTTGGCCTCCCCTTAGTAAGGTCACATGTCCACTTAAAATTGGGTATACCCCAATTAGTTTGAGTATACCCCAATCTCGCCAGGTATTAAATTTTAAATCACCCCAACAAAAATAAAAATCAACCCCACCACCACCGCCACAACTGCACTGCACCACCGCACTGCACCACCACCACCACCGCGCCACCACCACTGCACCACCACCGCTACCTCGCGCCTTTGCGAAGCTGGCCGCCCTTTGCACCACCGCCGTGCCCAGCCACCACCACCACCATGCCTTACCGCACCTCGCAACCGCCATGCCCGCCAGCCTCTACACCACCACCACCACCAGGCCACCACCACCACCACCACCGCCACCGCACCACCGCCACTTGCACCGCCGCCGCGGCGCACCACCACCACCGCCGCCGTGAGCCGCCACCACCACCGCTGCACCACCACCTTGGCTGCACCAGCTGCGCCTGCAACTATGCACCGCCGCCACTACACCACCACCACCACCATAGGCCAGCCACCACCACCACCACCGCCCTTTGCACCACCGCGCCAAGCGCACTGCCGCCGCCAGCTGCACCACCACCACCGCCGTGCCGGCCGCCACCACCACCACTGCTGCCACACCACCACCACGCCCAGCTGCACCACCGCCGCCGACCACCACCACCACCACTGCACCACCACCACCGCCTCCACTACCACTACCACTTGCACTGCCGCCAGCATGCCGCAGCCAGTCGCCCAACCACCACCAACGCCCAACCGCCACCACCACCGTGCGCTGACCTCCACCACTGCACCGTCGCCAACTACCAGCGAAGCCAACGACCACAACCACGGACCACCCAGATTGATGGCGACCACCACGATCATCGGAAAGCAACACCATCATTATCACCGACCACCACCACCACAAACAATCAATTTGATTGATCAATGTTCAACAAAAATGAGAAAAAATGATGCAACCAAACTGAAAATGATAAAACATGATGAAACCAAAATGAAAAAATGATGGAACCAAAATTGGTTTCATCATTTTTTCCAAATGAAAAAAAATGATGCAACCAAGCGAAAATGATAAAACATGATGAAACTGAAAAAATGATGGAACCAAAATTTCTCGTGCAAACAATTTTCGTGAAAAATGATGAAACCAAATCGAAAAAATGATGGAACCAAAATTGGTTTCACCAAAAAAATACGATGAAACCGATTTTGGTTTCATCATAAATAAGATGAAACCATAATTGGTTTCATCACACTAACTGTTGCCATTTAGTCTACAACACAAAAACGATCTTTAACTTGGGCGAGGTAATTCCTCGAAAAGAATAAACCAGTGTCGTCAGTATAGTTGTATATAAATTCATGACTACGTAAACCCAATAGTGAACAACTAGACATCTATAATCTATTAGCAACTTGGACAGCCACGACGATACAACTTCAGAAATAAAACAAGCACTAAGCACCTAGTCTAAGTTTCGACCTCCAAAAAAGTTGTGAGCGTTAAAATTTTGTGAAATGTCTTGATCAATACATAATATTCATCTAAAATATAGAGGCCTACTTTAGTTTAGGGAGCAAAAAGAACATTTGCCGATTACCAACTACAAGCCAAATAGAACTTTCATCTCTCTTTTAATCCTCCCAAACCCACCTCGAAAGTGTCTCATAATCACTAGTCATCATATGTCGAAACCGACCCTTTGTTAGCACTAAATTTTGTATATTTCACGCATTTCTAAACTTGGGTGTGAGATCATTGCATCAATGTGTGTCGTTTCATAGTTGCCCTTGTAAGAGAATCAAAAACATGTTTCGGGTATTTATAACCTTGAAACTGACTTCTTGGGTCCTTCACCAAATGACATAAGGAGATTGGAAATTTTACATTCACGGGGACTGCAGGATTCTCTCAGAGGAGAATGACATAAGGAGATTGAGGGAAATCTATTAGAATTTCTGTTAGATTTCAACCTCAAGAGACAATAATATGCATCCGTAGACGAAATATCTATGTGAGTGCTATATATGCTGATGAAACGTTGGGTGGTATTCAATAGGACGTTTGTAACACAGCACATGAATCCAATAGCAAATTTATATAGTTTACAAGTCAGTACATATATTGGAGGATTTATCTGTCATGGCATTTTAAATCCCTCAAAACACATATCACAGAACACAATACTTTAATGTGCTTGTAACAATGCGGAAGAGACCAGAAGGGCACTGGATTATTAGCTAAATCATTTCATAAATCAACAAAAGTACCAAACAATATGCAAAGATTATAAATCAACAACTTCAAACAATTGGAAAGATAATGGATCTAATGAATCCATTTTATATTACATATCTATTTGATTTAGCTAATAAATGAGGATCTACTTTAAAATGCCCACATGAGATGAATGAATAAGAAAAGAGAGAGAAGGAGAGGATGCAAATGCATACCTTATAATTAGAAAAGCTAACTGCCAAATCTTGACGCTCTTTTGAAAGCATAATTGTCAAATTAGTTTTCCTGTGATTCATTTGACCCTCACAAGTAGCCACATCATCTTCCATTGTCCAAGTGTTCTGCAAATACACAGCGTATTCATTCACCATTCGTACTTCTATAATTAACCCTCAATTAGAATTATAAGCTTTCACAATGCAGTTCACATAAGGAATTTGAAACTTCATTAGTTTTTACTGCAAACAACCCTCTAACCCACAACATCACTAGTTCATTTTCAAATCCATACTCATCTCAAATAACAATCTGAATATCAACTATGTAAACTCAATTGAGAAGATTAAACAACTTTATTAAATCATTCAGAAGACAATTACCTCAGAATGATTGTGCTCACTCAACCCATCATAATCTCCTCCTTAATCATTCAGTTCAGCATAGCTAACTCCCATCAATTTTCGTTAAAACGGAACCAATGCTTTATTCTCAAAACTAAAAAAAACCGGTCATATTATTTCAGGGCAATTCAATACAATTTGGAGAAATTGAACGAAAATCAAAACTAAAGAAAATCAATCAGTACCAACCCCATTCAACAACAGAAATCAAAACTAAAGAAATCAATTCAATTCAACACCAACAGCTTCACACATGGAAAAGAAAAACTAAAGAAATCAATCAGCACACCAACCCCATTCAACAAAAACAGACAACATCATACCAATTCCATCCATTAATAATTGAAGAACAAATAAACCCAATACAGCAAAATTCTAAAAAAAAAAAATAAATAAATAAAAGGAAAACTAATTTCACAGCAAAGAAATCAATACCCACATCCATTGTACATAATTAATCGAAATAAGTTGGGTATAGTAGTTATCAATGAATCCAAATGAATTTCTTACCAAATTACGAACATCTGTTTCCTTTGAGGTCTTCATCACATCTTACCCCTAGGGTCGAATCATCTTCAGAATCACAAAAAATTAGGCGAAAAAATTCTTTGCTTTCAGTAACAAAATTTGGGTAGAAATCGATCCTTTGCTTATTTTGATGCGGGAAAGGTACGGTGTGATTTTGAGAGGAGGAGAAAACCATTGCAGGAAACATAATAAGCCTTCAAATAAAAGAAACCTAATTTACCCTTTTCCTCATCTTCATGTAATGCATACCACTTGAAATTGAAGTAGTAATCAAATTAAGTCGAATTTAGAAGGCTTGAATTTCACTTGAAATAGGATTTAGATGCGGTTGCGGCGGTGTTGATGGTGGTAGTGGTGCGACGAGGAGTTGGGGGTGGTGATGTTTACGGTGGTGGAAATGGTGATGATGGTGGTGGGAGAAGGAGACGAAGAAAGAAAAAATGAAATCAGAGAAGAAGAAGAAGAAGAAAAGTTATCCAAAAGGGCATGTTTGGTATTTTTTTAAATAACAAAAACTAAATTTTCTTATTATTATTTTGGCTTAGGGTTTTTGTCCAGTTTTTAGTTGAAATGGTTTTTATTTGGTAGAAATAATATGACCGGTTTTTTCTTATCACTAGTTTGTTCACCTAGGGGTTTTGTCACTAGTTTTGATTTTTTAATAAATAAATGGATGGATTTGGTCTTGTGACCCATGTCAGACTTTGACTTTGCTGACCCGACCTCATCCTGTCATTTGAATACTGCTTGCCTAGCGTAGCTCAGACCAGGAAAGCACGAATTGCATTGCCATGCCATGTCATGTTGTGATAAAGATTCAGGTGTGTTGTGTGTGCTGCGTTAGGATACATGTTGTGCTGCGATGCATCATTAATCTGGCGTAACGTGGCATATTAAGCTAACGCGTTGTGTTTGTGACGTGTCGATCATGTGATGTGTTCAAATTTTAGCGTGTTATGTTGTATTGTGCCATAAATGTACTGGTACGACACATTTTACACCCCTGTACCTGATTATCATGCAGTGTAAATGATCGAATAAAAGGGTGCTCAACTAGCACATTAGGGTCTCATGGGAGAGTCAAATTAACAAACTAATCATTTTGTTCCGCTATGAGATGGACAAATCCAGAAAACTGATGGCTAAATACCCAAATTTGTGCATTTTTAATCGCGGTAATTCTATCGCTTGACAGCACTATTGCCGCGTGATAAAAACCGACTCCTCGTGGTAATGACACTGCTGGTGAGCGGCAATGCTTTGACTGTGAGGCAGTTCTATCCTTCTTTACGGTTATATCATCCAACGACTCGATTTTCTTCCTACTTGTACCCTCTTCTTTCAATCAAAAACATCCAAGGAAATTGGCAGTAGGATCTCAACCAAGATCATCCCAAGCTTCCGCTAGAGTTCGAAGTGCAACATATTCAATGAAGGAAGATGAATCTATTCGTAGGTTACTGCATATTTTACACAATGTATGTTATAATGGTGAACAAAAAAAACACTTGTCCGTTGAAAATTTGGTAGTCAGAGACAAATTAAACTGAAAAGTTCGCGAAACAATCTCATTTTCTTCACATGTCGTTGTTTTGGTCAAGGTCATCCCCTGTACTTCATTGGAATGTTGAGATCAAGTCATTGACCGATCAATATATAGATGGATGGTAATCATCATCATCATCATCCAGTATTCTCTTTTTCTTGTTAGGTAAGACAATATTATACGCAATAGCGTACAGCCTCTTCTTCCGGTGACTTCAATGGCCGATCTAGCTGACCCTCTAACAAACTTAATTATTAGACCTGCGCATATAGAAAGTGAACCCTACTTAGCGGCAGATATGGGAATTTAGATTAAATTTATGATCATGATATAAAGCGTGTGAAACAGTACTAAATATACAAAGGCCACAATAAATTCATTGCTCATCATAATCGTATTTGCAAGTTCGGGCTGAGCAGTTTGCGATTCCGACCACCAGAATTGAATCCAGTCAGACTTGGACTTGTGGACGCTATTAATACGACTTGAATGTGAATGCAAGGACCACGACCCGCTGTTGGTCCTATGTTGACTGAAACAAGCAGTTGGTCCTCGGACCCTGAACCCCATTTTGGGGTTTGAGCCGTAGCCGTGGGGCAGTGATTTTTCTTTATTCTTTTTATTTTTATTTTTTGAAGCATGCATTGATTTCTACTTGATACACGCTGTTGAAGGGTCATTTTGTTTTGCCTTTACAATCGTAAATAGTACTAGCTTGTTGGAAATTTTTTATGGGATAGGGTACTTAATGGGCTGGGCAGAAGCTTCAAAGTCGTAACCAAAGTCCCATTCAAGGCTGACTCTTTGGTCCAAACTCCAGCGCCTCCAAATCTCTTCTTGTATATTCAAAAAAAAAAAAAAAAAAAAAACTTAATAACAATTTAAGCCAAATAAATTAATATATTTTTCTTCGTTTGAAAAGAGTTTTGGAAAAGCTTGAAACCAAAAAGTCCATAAGTACTCGTAGGGTGGACTTGGGTTGGTTGGGCGGGTTCGAAGGCTTAGAACCGGGGCCCGAGGTAGGAATTCTTTGCCAGCATTGCCCATAGAACCGTGGAACCTATTGAGGTGTTGCGCAAGTCCGCCTAAGTTATGTTCCTCGGGTTCCCAGGTTCCACTAGACATACAAGTTTGTTAATATGATAAATAATAAATTTAGTAATAATAAAATTTAATAGCTCCATTTATTTTGAATTTCCAAATAACTAAAGATTATTTACAATTTTATAAACTTTTTTTTTCATATTGAATGATTAATGAGGTAGATATAATTTATATTTCCATTAATAGATTTGAAGATAATATCTAAAATTTCTCTAAATAGATGATAATACCAATTATAAAAAATATCTTATAAATAGTTCTTGGGGTTGGGCGGGTTGTTTGGGTTAGAAATATTTGTGCCCATGCTTGCCCAAATTTAACTCGGGTTCATTAAATTTATTACCCAAGCTTGCCCAAAGTTTTGAAATACGTTGTGCCGTGTCCTGACATTCGGGTTGGGCATGGGTAGGAGTGGGTTGATTGACAAGTCCCACCCCTAGTTTATATTGCATATATTTTGCTTTCGCTTAACAAAATTCGGTACAATTGATATGTTCCATTATGTTGTGTATGGATGTTTATGAGATTCAATTGTTTAGGTTAAGAAAAGCCAGTGTCAATTTATTTGGCTTATTGTTTAGTATCTTCTTTATTGTTGGTGTTAGAGCATGGCTCGGTTGAACCCAAAAAGCGTTAGTATGTCAAGTTTGGTTGTCATATTTTAGTGAATCAAAACTCATCTAAGAGTCCTTGATTATGTACTAGAGACAACCGTATAGGTTGGACTAGAAAGTTTAGGAATATTGAGACATACAAGTATTACTCGAAGACTGAAGAGCGTGAAGAAGTAGCTGGCTACAGCGATGACATCATCCTTCCTCTTGAGGTTAGTAATATTGACTTGAGCTGTTTCATTCTAATCGTATATTTCAAGTCGTGCTATATTGAAAACATAGCTGCGAAGATGTGAATGGATATATTACTCTAGTAGTGAGACATGATCATATGGTCGAGTATTAAGGAATTGAACTCACAGTATAACGCTTATCTTTTGAATGAGATATGACATCGACATAATCTTATGAATGTTGTTGTGATTATGTGAATGGATAAGGTGAAGATTTTCATCTTAGGAAACAATGTTTTACATTTGTTTAAAGGAAGTACATTCATGAACTTGTTTTATGAATCGAAAGGGAAATCGCTATGCTTATTGGTATGGTTATTCATTGCAAATCTTTGGATTACCAATATGTGGTGAGATGGTATAACTGATCGTAACTTTGTTATGTATCTTGTTACAACTAATCATAATGCGACTTATGATTTGGTATGACTAGTTTTGATTAGTGTAACGATCCTAAATAATCACATGAGATGGTATGATCGATATTTGTAATTGGTGTGAGATCCTAGTAATTGGTGTGGCCGATCACAAAAGAGTTGTGTAATCGAACCTTGTAATTGGTGAAACCGGTCCTAGTAATTGGTGTAACCGATCCTAGTGGCTGGTGTGACCGATCACAAGCAATACCATGTGTAAATGGTAACCTATTCCGAGTGAATTGATGTAAGATCCTGTGCTTGATGTAACTAATCGGTAATTTGTGTGACCGATCACAAGTGTTCCATATTAGGGTATAACCGATCCAGGTGATTGGTAGAACCGATTGAACCCATAGTTGTCTTGGAATGCTTGATGAACCAATTCTAAACTTGTTTGGAAGTGTGGTATAATCGATTCC
The DNA here is from genome assembly GCA_023531295.1 of Papaver armeniacum. Taxonomy (NCBI): domain Eukaryota; kingdom Viridiplantae; phylum Streptophyta; class Magnoliopsida; order Ranunculales; family Papaveraceae; genus Papaver; species Papaver armeniacum. The sequence goes on from JAJJWW010018267.1 coordinate 15,380, forward strand.
AAGATTGTAAATATGAAAGAGGATTTACAAAGAAAAGATGTCAACATACTTTGAACACAAACAATAGCTCTTATCTTTTATTGTTCAAAGATATTCCTTAGTACTCAAGGAGATCTTGTTCCGAAATAAATTAAGAATCTTTTAATTAAGGTTCTTAGTTTTATATGCTTTAATTACCAGCAATTAAATGCATATCTCCAGAGAATAAAAATTAGTAATGTGCATTTACTAATTGGAGATTTTTGTTGAGATTTAAAGGAAATATTGGACAAAGCATTTCTTGGGATTATGAAAACCGAATGGGCATTTATTGCATATCTTGAGAATACTTTCGGTTTTGGAAATTCCTTGGTGTCCAAACATCCTTGGTCTATAAATACCCAAGTTTGCATTTCTAGCAAACCATCCTAAGAGCCATGCAAACTTTATATTTTTGTTGTTTCTGGTGGGCCGTCTGTCAGGAGAGGAAAGTACCCTAATTAGGCGAAATCTCTTACGACTTACGTAGGATCAAGAAGCTCTGATGCCGTTGGTGGGAAACTAGATAATTGCGGTTATATAAGTTTTCGTATGATTTGATTATAACGGTTATTGAAACTTTGATTTCACCTAGTTTGTTTATTCTTGAGAATCTTCTCTTCGATATAAGATTCACTCAAACTAGATCGAAAGTATCGACGAGATATTTAGAACATTTGTAGATCTAAAGACATCTTGTGATAATCCATTGTTAACGAGACTCGTTTGTGCGTGATTGATCATAAGAGATTCAAGTGGTGTTGTGCGAGTGTTTATTTAAGATTAAAGAAGATTTAAAGACAAAGAAGATTTCTTATTTGGTTTCTCATATCTTTGTGTTGCACAAACCTTGATTGGGATTCAACTAATCGGATTTATTCGATTGATTAGTTTATGAGATCGGCATCGCTTTATAGTTTCTTATAGGAATCTATATTGATTGATTGTGAATCTAAACTCTGACGCCGGTGGTTGGTTGATAGATTGATCTAACCGAGGCAAGGTAGTTTATTATATTAAGCGGAAGAGCCTTTGCATATGACTTGAGATATCTTCATCGAAAGAATCAATAGAGTTGTTACCAAAACAGATTTGTTGTTCCTTTCTTGTTTGGAATACGATCCAAAGGAATTATTCAGTGCGTGCACTCATCCCCAGTCGGAGCGCTTGGGATGCGAGGAGCGGAGTGAACTAGGGTTAGTTGCTTGGTCTCAACTATCTGTGAGAAGTTGGTTTTAGATTTTGTATAGCGGCTTAATTCGAGAGTATTCAATTCTGGACTTGGTCGAGTTTTCGGCATTTGCGGTTTTCTCGTTAACAAAATATTGTTGTGTCTTTTACTTTTCTATTTCGCAATTATAATTGTTTTATTATAATTAAAGTAAAATACACAAACGTTAACTCCGTACATACTTGATAGTGATCCTATAAAGTTTGGTTAAGTCCGAACCTATTATCAAGTATCATACTTCGTTGTTTTATGGTGTCGATCTTGTATCCATAGTCAATCACACAAGTTATCTTGTTGTAATATTGTCTCGATCTACCGTGTCCATAGAGCGATCACACGAAGTGTGAACCGATTTTTGTATTATCTCGACTCGGTCTATAGACAATCACTTTCGGTAGAGGACTTATAGGTGGATAAGTAAAATATTGTGGTGTATTTGGGGAGCCTCGTCTTTTCAATTGGTATCAGAGGAGGCAAACACGAAAAGATCTAACAATCTGTGTTTGGTGCGATCCAACTTATAAGAATTGAATCTAATGACTGATTCTGTTAACGTAATACAAGATACCAAGAGATCTGAATTAACTCTTGATGACGAGAAAAACATTGATTCTTCGAATATAGAAACATCTCAGTCAAAAGAATTATACGAAAAATTTCTTTCATGTTCAACAGAACTAAATCATGCATTAGAAAGGAAGGAAAGCTTCTAGACAATAGAAGTTGTCTGCCAAACCAAGAATGATCAACTTGTTATTGATCTTGCCTCCTCAAAGGTTGAAAATAATTCTCAACATATACGAGAATCTTAGGGACAAAGTAAGTGCTAGTCTTTCGGCCCGAAAATTTTAGAGAAAAATTGTAATCTTTGCTCTTGAAAAGTCTATTTGTTTGGAAAAGAAACTTTTGAATGCGAAGGAAGCAAGGATTAACTCTCAACAAGTAAGTTTTGAAGAGACAGAGAGGTGTATATCTCTCTCGACAAAAACACCTTTAGGCCCGATCTAAAACTGGAGCTCTTGATAAATTCAAGAAGCTAGAAGAAGAAAATTTTCATTTGAAAAAGCGCATTGATAGCTCAAACAATACAACCTCAATGTTAGAAGAAGTATAACTCATCGTGATACACGAGGATTGGGATATAAGGAAATAGATAACTTCAAATATTAGCAAAGAGATAAAATTTGTTAAAGATACAAATTCTTCTCCAGAGAGAGGCTTCCACTAATGTCAATGATGCTCATATTTCTTGTAAAGAAGAAAATCTGTCATGCCTAAGAATTGTATTCAAAGCGGACTCGTCAAGTGCAACCATAAAAGAGAGCACTTCTGCTAATGTCGAAAGCAACAATGTTGAACAAAGAAGAAGAAGAAGAAAACTTGTCGAGCTCCGATGCAAGAGGATCCACAAAAAGTTTAACATTAAAAAAACACTTCGTATGTTACTAAGCATTGTTGTTATTGTGGTAATAAAGGGCATGTGGAATAGGGATGCAAGATTCGTAAGATAGAAGATACACTTTCTTTTTATCAAACAATTGGCTAAGATTTCTCCCCAAAGGAACTCGGATCGATATTATCCAAAGTTTAGGCAAAGAATTATTATAATGATAGATCATATTTTCCTATCGCTCAGCAAGGACATCTCATAAAAGACCTATTATAGAAAAATAGATGACTTTGCATGCAAAGACAAGGTGCGATGTTCCAAATTGGAGAAATTTTGTTTCTCAAAATATCCAAAAGGACAATGGTCCTAATGGTATGAAGGACCAAAAGTCAGTCACAATAATGACTCACAGCTAATTATTGTTGGTTACAATAATTACAAGAGTTTTCTTGAAATACTATAGAAAGACATCGTGTCTGAAATCTTTTGTACTAGTGAATGTTGTGATAATGACACTCTTAATCACAAGTCAAAGAAGAAAAACAAGAGATGGAACAAGAGTAAACAAAACCAAACAAGAGGTCAAGAGTGATTAGTCTTAGTCCCTTGTGACAAGATGACATGGCTCAAATGAACACAACCTAGTTGTGGTGGAATGAGCATGCTCACCTTAATGCTAAATATTATGAAGGGTGAGGAAGCACATGTAGCTGGAGCATATGACCTCTCGGTTATTATGACTAATTAACAACTTTTGGGAGATTTCTTTTCTTCTATACTCGTCGTTCTCTATATATATTTGATCTTTTGATAGAAACAGTAATTTTGAGTTTATGATGTTGATTTCTACAGGTCATATATGTGTAGCTCTTGTTTTTGAGTTAAAGCAGGCAAAAATCGCTGAATTCGGACATTGTATGCAAAGTTATGTCTAAAACAGTTTCGTGTATGGATTCATACTATGTAACCAGTCACAGTGATTGGTTTGACCGGTCACAAGTAATCACCATAACCGGTCCTAGTGATTGGTGTGATTGGTCCATACAAAGGAGTGTAAAGCTGTTTTCCCATAACTTCTTCGTCCGAACTGAATGACCTCATTCTTTTTGTGTTATTTTTGTAATTAAATTTCCTACAAGATTGAGGTAATTGCAATACTTGATTTTCTGTTGAATATTATTGGTGTATTGCATTTGAGTTTATGAGATAAACCATTGTGTTTCAGTCTCATATATTGGCTCACTTCCTTATGGTTAGTGACTTTTGAGTATAGCCCATCTTTGGATCATATCTTCGTGATTGCTATATCAAAATCATAAGAAAGTTGTGATGGTGGAGCTCATATGTAAGTCACATATACTAATGTTTGTTTTATGTTCTATAAACTAAATATTTGGTATACATATGAGTACTCTAGATATATGAGATAACTTTCGGTTTTCATTAACCTTAATATTCGATCTCATATGATGTGACCCTTATGGTTTGTGTGACTTTTTTGATTTAGCGGGATTAAGTTCTAGCCCATGCAAAGGATCATGGTGTTAGATTAAAACTTATATGTGAAAAGTCACAATATGTTGAATCAATTTGTGTTTACATGAGTTGTGTTTAGCATAAAACATATGTGTTTGGTTTTCAACTTTGCTATTGGCACGCATTAGTTAAAAACCGATTCAACCTTTTCAGTAAAGGTTGCTTTGTTGTTGTTCTTTTGTTCTTGCGAGTAGGCGACAACATACCGAGGAGAGTTCTTATTTGAACTTTGAAGCTTGATGATATATCTTTATGGGGAGAAGAGTATGCGGAATCTGAGGTAACGAATTTGTTAGTTAATCGTTTTCCTGTTTAAGAAAAGCCTATTTATATTGAATATATTTTGCTTTTGCTTAACAAAAATTTCAGTACAATTGATATATTCCATTATGTTGTGTATGGATGTGTGTGTGTGATTCAATTGTTTAGGTTAAGAAAAAAATGTGTCAATTTATTTGGCTTATTGTTTGATATCTTCTTTATTGTTTGGTATCAAGTGTTTTTGCTTAATGAAATTCGGTGCAATTCTGTGTCTCGATAATGTCTATATTTGTTTTAATTGCTTAGGTTAAGAAAATAATTGTGCAAGTCAATTTATTTTGGTTTTTTTATGTATTGTTTATGGCTTAACAAAATACGGGATCATTTGTTTAGTCTAATTCGATTAGGATAAGAGAAGCTGAGTTAATTACGATCTTAGTAATTAGACTTATCAAATTGAAGGATCCGGTTATTCAAGTTTAATCGAATGCCTTGACAAGAAATGCCTAGTTAACTAACCTAGTACTTATCTTGTCTAAAGAAAAGGTCTAAGTTATTGTCGAATAATTAGAACCTGATGAGAGTAATAAATTTAATTCTGATCTTTATTTTGGTCTTAAAGAAATAAGCGATTGTAGGTGTACAATCGGTTTAACAAAGGAACTAAGTTTCTTAGACAATTTGTTAAACTATTAGGGAAAATTGCTTTGGGCAATAGTTTTCCTTGATAACATATTAAAATTAAATTGCTTATATTTTCGGTTTTAATATTAGTTATCTAAAGTGGTATGTGAAACCTTCGTGCTTAACTCTTATAGGTTGTTTACAAGTCTTTTAGATTTGTAAGATCCTTTCGGTTTGTCCTTTGTTTGCTCGAACCTTTGTCATTTTGTGACAAAAAGGGGGAGAAACATATCATACTGCTGTGTAGTTATTTGGACTACAAAAGTGGAATAACAAAGATGTTCGGATTGAATATCTACCTATCTTATCTTTAGGGGAGTATTAACTTTGTTATTCAGATGTCAACATCGACATTTATTGTTTGAATATATGCAGGTTATTGTGTTGTTGAAACTTGGAATCAAGCGTATGTATATTGAATTCTTGTAATTTATTTTATCCATATGTATTAAGAGTTTTGTCACTAAATATGACAAAGGGGGAGATTGTTAGAGCATAGCTCGGTTGAACCCACCAAGAGTTGGTATGTAAAGTTTGGTTGTCATATTTTAGTAAATCAAAACTCATTTAAGAGTCACTTGATTATGTACTAGAGACAACTTCGTATAGGTTAGACTAGAAAATCTAGGAATATTGAGACATACAAGTATTACTCGAAGACCTGAAGAACGTGCAGAAGTAACGAGCTACAACGACGACATCATCCTTCCTCTTGAGGTTAGTAATATTAACTTGAACTTTGTTTCATTCCTAACGTATCTTTCAAGTGCTATATTGAAAACATAACTGCGAAGAAGTGAATGGATATATTACTCTAGTAGTGAGACATGATCATATGGTCGTAGTATTAAGGAATTAGACTACGAAGTATAACGCTTATCTTTTGAACTTCGTAGATATGACATCAACATAATCTTATGAATGTTGTTGTGATTATGTGAATGGATAAAAGTGAAGATTTCATCTTAGGAAACAATGTTTTACATTTGTTTAAAAGGAAGTACATTCATGAACTTATTTTTGAATCGAAAGCGGAAATCGCTAGGCTTATTGGTATGGTTATTCATTGCAAATCTTTGGATTACCAATATGTGTGAGATGGTAGAACCGATCGTAACTTTTGTTATGTATCTTGGTACAACTAATCACAATGCGACTTATGATTTGGTATGACTAGTTTTTGATTAGTGTACCGATCCTAAGTAATCACCGAGATGGTATGATCGATATTTGTAATGGTGTGACCGATCCTAGTAATTGGTGTGACCGATCACAAAAGAGTTGTGTAATCGAACCTTGTAATTGGTGAAACCGGTCCTAGTAATTGGTGTAACCGATCCTAGTGACTGGTGTGTGATAAGCACGTTAGTGCTACGTTTTATACCCATATTTATATTAGCTAGGACTCGATATTTTGGCTAATGACATAATTTTAGTGCTTTTGTAGAAAGTGCGAGAAAATATGATCGTCTGAAGGACATATAGCTAATTAGGCACTAAAATACCATTTGCGGTGGAAATAACCAATGTTGCTCACGGTGCCATAGGAAGAGAGCCAGGGCCAGCACCTCAATGGAATTGTGTTTGTCTACTAGACCAAGATGTGAAGTCCACCAGATCAAAAGGATAGATGTTGGCTTCAAGGGAAGAAGTCAGTTGAGCTGTGAAGTGGTGATTATGAGCTGCTGATATCAGTGACCAGAAGCGAGTTAAGGAACTGGTGCATAGAAGTTCAGAGAATTCGAATCGGTGGTAGGAAGGTCAGGAGATTGAAGTTGGTGGTGTGGCTGGATTAATCGTAACTGGTGGTGTTTTATTGCCCGATGATAACAACAGCAAGATGGAGTTGGGATGAGTCTCGTCATTTCGGTGAATGGATGAGCTCTACAAACCAGAGAGAGAGGAGTAATGAAGTGAAACTGAGAAGAAATGATACTGTTGGTTGTCTTGCAAAGAGATTGGTTGAACCGGTGATTATGGAGGATAGAGCTGAAGAAGCTCAGGTTATGCAGTCATCTTCGAATCGGCAGTGCTAGTTCTTGAGGACGCCGTTAGGGGTATGAATCAGATTGAGCTTGGGGTTCAAAATGTATGGCTTACTGACAAGTTCTTGAGCTGTATACCGTCAGTGAAGAAGAAAGGTGTTGGTTGGTATTCGGCTGAGCTCTGCAACCAACGTGACGAGATGTAGATGGCTGAGGTCGTGTTTGGATCGAACTGTACAATGTCGAGTTTGAGGAAAGAAAATGAAGATGGCAGCATTCAGTTGTTGTCGATGGAGAAAAGTTGCAGGCAGGGATGTACTGCCATGGTTGCCGTGGTTGTATTCGAGAGAAGATGGAAATGGAGCGAGCTGGTTTTGTGTTCGGTCTGGGAAGGAAGTACGTGGCTAAGCTGTGAAATTGCAGCCAGTGGTTCTTCTCGTATTGCTACCAGGTTCGAACTGGGGAGGAAGGAAAGGAGCTGCGGTCGTGAGCACCGGAGCGGGTGGAGATTGGATGGAGGCGAACTGAAATGGGTTTGCTGATTAGGTTCGAGTTCGTTACAGCAACAACGATGATATCTGTGGGGTTTGTTGGCAATGGAGATGGTGAACTGTTGACACTCGAAGGAAGTAGATGGCAGAAAAAGCTTGGATCGAAACTGGTGGTGATCGACTGCAAGTGGAAGAAGAATGAAGAGACTGGTACAGATGGGATTTCGAGATGGAGAATGGCTTGGCAACAAACGATTCCTTGAGATGCTGGTCGTGCTGGTTGAGAAGTTTGTGGCTGGATTAGATGTGAAAACGCTATGTTGTGAAGACCAGGGAGTTATGGGTTTGTTTTTCAGCCTGTGGGAGTTTTGTAAGGATGCTGTTGGACTGAAGTTGCTGCCATATAACAACTTGGATGTGTATACCAGGGATGGAGAATGCAGTTGGTACTAATGGAGGGTCTGTATTGGCTGGTGCGATTATGCTGCGAAGGTAGTTGAGTCGTTACAGCCGGTTGGTGAAAATTCTGAAGTTCAGAGAATGGGCAGTGACCGGACTTGGCGAAGAGACTTAAACTGACGCGAGTGGAAGTGAAGTTGAGTGTTACTGCTGGGCTTTTCATGGGAGAGGGTGAAGATATGTGTTGGAAGTTGGGTGCAACTGAGCGGTTGTAGACAGGAATCGGAGGCAGAAACATATTGCATGGAGATTATAAAAAGTGGCGCAGTGGCGGACTTTGGGAGCATGGGTCCATGTCTTAGCTAATTTGAATAGCATTGTGTATTCAGCTGCTTACTGAGGTGGACACCCTTTGGCCCAAATTAACGAGGTAACGACACAATGAGTTATACAAGTCAACCCCGGAGATCATGCAGTACTGTGTGTTGACTGCTATCATGCAGTAAATGGCGGGACTCTCACCAACAATATATTGGCGTTTGGAAACTTACTGGGTTATACAAGGAAAGAAGATTATTCCACTGAGAGCAATTTAATGCGGAGAATGTACGACATTAAATGTTTTTGGAGGCTATAGGCCGACGACGGGAAGTTCTTTTGGAAAAGCCGGCCAGAGAAAGAGTTTTTGGTTCTGAGGCTGATTTAACAGCCGTGAAGGCAAGAACGTAAGAACAAGAGATCGAAGAAAGGTTTAGCGGTTCGGTGACAAGGGTTTACTCTTTCCTCTATTTTTCTTGTAATTGTTTTTTGTAGGTTTGAGAAATCCATATTCATGAGTTGCTAAACTTTTTAGCTAGGGTTTTATGTTGAAACCACTTAGAGCATTAGACCACTTTGATTTGAATACATATGGTTTTAAGGCTATTATGATTTGAATAAATTAATTTCATGATTTTATATATTGATTTTAGCGATGATATGAGTTGTTTACAGGTTACGTGGATTCTGATAACCTATGTGCTTCATTTATAGGATTGCAAATTTATTTGTCTACATATTTGATATCCCATGCTTGGGTTAAATCCTTTGATGGGTTATGCTTAGAATAGCCAGGTATTATTGGTGAACCTAAATTTAGTTTCGTATGATTTTTTCGCTAATGCGATTTGATGGTGCATGCTTGGGTTTAGACTTTTGATGTGCCATGCTTAAGGTGTCGGTGATATTTACGACTCTAATACATATAATAGGCATTGATCGATAGAAGCGAAGCGATAAATAATTATTCATGAGTTATGTTTCATTTGATGAATTAAATAGAAATAGTGGTGGATACGATAAAACCACAGTTATTGTTTTTCCCATTGATTTTATTTTATTTGTTTGATTTATTTTCTTTATTTTTATAATTATAAAAATATCAAAAACTTATTGTTGGTTAATTGATTGAGAATATTGATTATTTGTATTTCCAAGCTCCTTGTGGAACGACGACCGCATTTGCCTCTGTCTACTTGTTGGACAGGTGCGATTGCAGTTTATTATAATATAAACATCCCGGAGCCTATCAATTTTTATTGCCGGATTTGACTAAGGAATATTGTAATTAGTATTTTGATTTGTAAATAGTTAGGTTTTTATTTTTGTACAATATTTTTATTTTAGCATTTCTTTTCCTTTTGACTTGTTTTGTTTGTTAGAATTTTATTTGGTACCTTTTTGAGGATGTGGCGCTTCTCTCGGAGACTTCATCTCATATGGCGCTTGGTGAATACATGTATGGGTCACGGCATAAAGAAGTTCTTGCTTATAATCGTCTCGGGTATGGAACTTGGAATCCACGTAATTTGTTATGCGTGGTTATTCGTGAGTAACAACCCCAATACCATGAGGGTGAAAATGAACTTGACACTAGAAGTGATTTTAGGAATTATGATATCGATATAATATTCGAATCTATTGTATCTTACTCAACTCATGATCATTTCTTTGATTATTTCTCTATTCAAAGGGCCGAGAGTTGTGTTAGAGACGCCATTTATTCGATAGATAATGATGATTTAGAAGAACATGTTTATACAAAGATACTATTGTTGAGTCGATGACTTAGAGGCAGGACGTGCATAATGAGATATTTTCTAATCATTTGAATAACGAGATTCCTATAAGTCACTTAGTTACTTGGAGACAACAATGAGGCGATTATTGATGATATTGTTGCTCGTTGAAGCTCTATTTTGTGCTCATCTTGTGATAACCTAATTCTTTGATGTGAATGTGGAGGCGGTGAAATGCTGGGTCGGAGTAGCTGGCGATTTTGAACCAATCTCAGTTTGTTTAGCCCACTTTACGGCATTCCGGTGATCATGCTTATTGATATTGTCAATGCATTGCGACTTCCAATAGTTAATCAAGGTAACTCCACCAACGGAAGTTATTTCGCGGACTTAGAACAGATTTAGATTCGATTTTCATAAACTTGAACCATTAGATACGAGGTTCAAACAATTGTCTTAAGATTTGATAATCGGGTACCTTTTTACATTGTCGATACATTTGCTTCCTTTGATTTCTAGTGAAGATAATGTATCGGCCAGAATGTATTTAAATTTGATTTGGAACACGATTTAAAAGTGTGCTTCCCAAATAGAAAATAATATAAATTTTATGTTTGTTGTCCATGGGAGTGATTTATTTTCTCGACTAAGGACTGTTTTCTATTGGGAATGTATTTACACATCTTTTGGAAGTTTATAGTGTTTGCAAGTTCATATTTGCAGTAGCTTGATTTGTTGGATTGATCCCCAACTTTTTGAAATTTGTACATATATGATTGCCGGCTTACTTTGAGGTACTAACCTCACCTCGTTTGAGAACATGCTACTCTTTGGTAAAAGGAGACAAATACCTTTCGGGCTTCATGGGAGTCAACCCATGTGAGTTTGTTCCTTCACTCTATCTTTTATTTTTATTTGTTTAGTTTTGCATATTTTATTTTAGAATTTCCCACCTTAATTCCCTCGTTGGATGACTCAATTACATTTGAGGACAATGTAATGTTTAAGTGTGGGGAGTGGCATTTTCATTTGGAGTTCTAAAAAAAAAAAAATGATGAAAAGCGGGTCTAAAAAAAAAAAAAAAAATAGAAAAAAATGTTTTAGAGTATTTTCTATGACCGGAGTGTTTTAGCGGAGTGCATCTTCTTCATTTAGCGAGACTTCTCTACACCTTTGTTTAGTGGTTCGTCTCGCTGTTTGCAGACTTCACTCTCTATGACCAGCTGTGTAGCGGGTCTAACTCTCTCTTATGATATGACCAGCTGTGTAGCGGGTCTGCAAAAAAAAAAGTGATCAGTTGTGTAGCGGGTCTAAGAAAAAAAAAATGATGACCAGCTGTTGAGCGGGTCTATTCTTCTTTGTATCATTTTATGACCAGCTGTGGAGCGGGTCAATTTTCTGTTTTGCTCGAGGACTAGCAAAATATAAGTGTGTGGTGTTGATAAGCACGTTAGTGCTACGTTTTATCTGCATATTTATATTAGCTAGGGACTCGATATGTTAGCTAATGACATAATTTTAGTGCTTTTGTAGAAAGTAGAAAATATGATCGTCTGAAGGACATATAGCTAATTAGGCACTAAAAAACCATTTGCGGTGGGAAATAACCAATGTTGCTCACGGTGCCATAGGAAGAGAGCCAGGGCCAGCACCTCAATGGAATTGTGTTTGTCTACTAGACCAAGATGGAATCCACCAGATCAAAAGGATAGATGTTGGCTTCAAGGAAGAAGTCAGTTGAGCTGTGAAGTGGTGATTATGAGCTGCTGATATCAGTGACCAGAAGCGAGTTAAGGAACTGGTGCATAGAAGTTCAGAGAATTCGAATCGGTGGTAGGAAGGTCAGGAGATTGAAGTTGGTGGTGTGGCTGGATTAATCGTAACTGGTGGTGTTTTATTGCCCGATGATAACAACAGCAAGATGGAGTTGGGATGAGTCTCGTCATTTCGGTGAATGGATGAGCTCTACAAACCAGAGAGAGAGGAGTAATGAAGTGAAACTGAGAAGAAATGATACTGTTGGTTGTCTTGCAAAGAGATTGGTTGAACCGGTGATTATGGAGGATAGAGCTGAAGAAGCTCAGGTTATGCAGTCATCTTCGAATCGGCAGTGCTAGTTCTTGAGGACGCCGTTAGGGGTATGAATCAGATTGAGCTTGGGGTTCAAAATGTATGGCTTACTGACAAGTTCTTGAGCTGTATACCGTCAGTGAAGAAGAAAGGTGTTGGTTGGTATTCGGCTGAGCTCTGCAACCAACGTGACGAGATGTAGATGGCTGAGGTCGTGTTTGGATCGAACTGTGTGTGCTCGAGTTTGAGGAAAGAAAATGAAGATGGCAGCATTCAGTTGTTGTCGATGGAGAAAGTTGCAGGCGAGGGATGTACTGCCATAGTTGCCGTGGTTGTATTCGAGAGAAGATGGAATGGAGCAGGCTGGTTTGTGTTCGGTCTGGGAAGGAAGTACGTGGCTAAGCTGTGAATTGCAGCCAGTGGTTCTTCTCGTATTGCTACCAGGTTCGAACTGGGGAGGAAGGAAAGGAGCTGCGGTCGTGAGCACCCCGGAGCGAATTGGAGATTGGATGGAGGCGAACTGAAATGGGTTTGCTGATTAGGTTCGAGTTCGTTACAGCAACAACGATGATATCTGTGGGGTTTGTTGGCAATGGAGATGGTGAACTGTTGACACTGAAGGAAGTAGATGGCAGAAAAGCTTGGATCAGAAACTGGTGGTGATCGACTGCAAGTGGAAGAAGAATGAGAAGAGACTGGTACAGATGGGATTTCGAGATGGAGAATGGCTTTGGCAACAAACGATTCCTTGAGATGCTGGTCGTGCTGGTTGAAGTTTGTGGCTGGATTAGATGTAGAAAACGCTATGTTGTGAAGACCAGGGAGTTATGGGTTTGTTTTTCAGCCTGTGGGAGTTTTGTAAGGATGCTGTTGGACGGGAAGTTGCTGCCATGTAACAACTTGGATGTATACCAGGGATGGAGAATGCAGTTGGTACTAATGGAGGGTCTGTATTGGCTGGTGCGATTGCTGCGAAGGTAGTTGAGTCGTTACAGCCGGTTGGTGAAATTCTGAAGTTCGGAAGAGAATGGGCAGTGACCGGACTTGGCGAAGAGACTTAAACTGACGCGAGGAAGTGAAGTTGAGTGTTACTGCTGGGCTTTTCATGAGAGGGTGAAGATATGTGTTGGAAGTTGGGTGCAACTGAGCGGTTGTAGACAGGAATCGGAGGCAGAAACATATTGCATTGAGATTATAAAGTGGCGCAGTGGCGGACTTTGGGAGCATGGGTCCATGTCTTAGCTAATTTGAATAGCATTGTGTATTCAGCTGCTTACTGAGGTGGGACACCCTTTGCCCAAATTAACGAGGTAACGACACAATGAGTTATACAAGTCAACCCCGGAGATCATGCAGTACTGTGTGTTGACTGCTATCATGCAGTAAATGGCGGGACTCACCAACAATATATTGGCGTTTGAAACTTACTGGGTTATACAAAGGAAAGAAGATTATTCCACTGGAGAGCAATTTAATGCGGAGAATGTACGACATTAAATGTTTTTGGAGGCTATAGGCCGACGGCGGGAGTTCTTTTGGAAAAGCCGGCCGAGAAGAGAGTTTTGGTTCTGGGGAGGCGACGAACGGCCGTGAAGGCAAGAATGTCAGAACAAGAGATCGAAGGGAAAGCGACGATTCGGTGACAAGGGTTTACTCTTTCCTCTATTTTTCTTGTAATTGTTTTTGTGGGTTTTGAGAAATCCATATTCATGAGTTGCTAAACTTTTTAGGCTAGGGTTTTATGTTGAAACCACTTTAGAGCATTAGACCACTTTGAATTGAATACATATGGTTTTTTAAGGCTATTATGATTTGAATAAATTAATTTCATGATTTTATATATTGATTTTAGCGATGATATGAGTTGTTGCTTATTTTTGTTCATGCAATACGATAACCTATGTGCTTCATTTATAGGATTGCAAATTTATTTGTCTACATATTTGATATCCCATGCTTGGGTTAAATCCTTTGATGGGTTATGCTTAGAATAGCCAGGTATTATTGGTGAACCTAAATTTAGTTTCGTATGATTTTTTACTAACGCATTTGATGGTGCATGCTTGGGTTTAGACTTTTGATGTGCCATGCTTAAGGTGTCAGTGATATTTGGCGACTCTAATACACATATAATAGGCGCCATTTATCAATGAGAGCGAGCGATAAATAATTATTCATGAGTTATGTTTCATTTGATAATTACGGAAATAGTGGTGAATCGATAAAACCACAGTTATTGTTTTCCATTGATTTTATTTTATTTGTTTGATTTATTTTCTTTATTTTTATAATTCAAAATCCAAAAACTTCATTCTCAAGTTAATTGATTGAGAATATTGATTATTTGTATTTCCACAGCTCCTTGTGGGAGCGACGTGCCTGCAATACACTTGTTGGACAGATGCGGTGCGGTTATTATAATAT